>LQNS02278170.1:14681451-14695540 GCA_001587735.2 Parhyale hawaiensis | reverse complement strand
TTGGACAACACTTCATTCAATTAGTTTCTCTATGATTCGTTGGGTCGGAAGATTGCGCTGGGAGCTAGGGACTTCAAAAATGATGCAGTTGTTGCGCTGCAGTCGGTGTGGTGAGGGTGATGGCCGTACGACCAGGGGTAATGCGCCTGAAGATAAGGGTTATATGACCGTAGGGACAGGCGTAATGCACCTGTTAATAACGGTTATATGACCGTATGGACAGGCGTAATGCACCTGTTAATAAGGGTTATATGACAGTATGGACAGGTGTAATGCACCTGTTAATAAGGGTTATATGACCGTATGGACAGGCGTAATGCACCTGTTAATAAGGGTTATATGACAGTATGGACAGGCATAATGCGCGTGAGCACGAGAGGTACCTGGCCGTACGGAGAGGCGTAATGCGCCTGAGCTCAAGCTGTATGCGGAAATATGGACAGGCACAATAAGCCTGACCATAAAGAACATTTGTTTGCATCTACAGTAGTATGGACTAAGTAACAAAAGGTACCTATTCAGCATGATGATCCTCAATACTAGGCGTAATGGTCTGAATAGAAAGGCTTGATACAGCTATCCATAAAGACTATCTGGATCATGGTTAATGTTAATAGGCTTGCGTCACCTGTCTAAAAGATAATATATGTCATATCGCAGGTTGAAGGCTCTTGCCCATAACACAACCCAGAGATACCTGTCCATAGAGACAACTTAGATCATTATTGAAGAGCTTGAAGCACTGCTCTCATAACATAGAGCTTTGGAAAACATGGACAGGTGGAATATGAACCAAAAATATTGGGCAAAAATGCACCTCGCATACCAAACGAGCCAATGATACCAACTCCAAAACTAATCGAACCAAATAAAAAATAGCTGTAGAAAAATATCACTAAACGCACCAAAATCCCTACTGAAAAAAATCACTTTATGCATAAAACGAACCAAATGCCCCGCTGAATGAATCTCTTCAATCAAAAAACGAACCAAAAGTCCCCATCAGAAAATCATTTTACACAAATAATGAACCAAAAACACCAGCCGAAGACTTATTTCTGGCGTAAAACGAACCAAAAGTTTCTGCTGAAAGGAATTATTTTATGTACAAATGAGTCAAAACTCCCTACCGAAAACTACTTTATGTGTAAAACGAAGCAAAAGTCCCTGTTGAATGAATAACTTCATTCACAAAAAAAAAGGAAACGCCCCTGCCGAAAGAATCACTTTACGCTCAAAACGAACCAAAAGTGCCCGATGAAAGCGTCAAACAACGCGTTCGCCGCAGAATGTTTGTCGCCACCCACCTAATCTCCAGAGATGGAACTGGAAGGGTTGCTGAATTGAATTAAAACTCATCATTTTATGAATTTCTCAACGCAGCATTCAACGAATTTTCTTTTCCACAAGCTGGAGAAGTTTTATGGGGACCGGTACTTTTTTTGTCAACAAACAAACTGAAAAACAAAGGAAATTCTGCAGTAGCCGTGAAGGCGATTTTTTTTCTATAATTTGAAGGGTCCTTCCTAGCAACAAAGTTTATCTAGCCTATGCGTTTCCAACCACGTTATTATTAGCTCCGCCTAGGAGGTCATGTTTTCCTCGATTTTGTTTATTTGCTTGTCTGTTTGTTTGTCTGTTTCTCTGTCAGTCCGTCTCCAAGATAACTCAAAATTTATGGACGGATCTTAACGAAATTTGCAGTAATTGTTAGATATCTTAGGAGGAACAGATGATTAACTTTTGATGAAGATCCGTTCATCCGTTTTTTTGTTTGTCTGTCTCTTCTTCCGTAATGCCATAACTCAAAAAGTTAGGGTCGGATTTTTTTTTAAATTTGCGAATCATGAAGAGTAAATGACCAAATTTTTGTTACGATTTGTTTAATCGTTTGATTGTCTCTGCATTTGATTTTATGCTTATTAGCAACATAACTCAAAAAGTTTTGAATGTATCTTTTTGATATTTCCAGGAATTACTAATAATGTTAATGGATATAAATTTTTAAATTTTGGTGATGATCGGTTGTTCTGTTTATTTAACTAATGTTTGTCGGAATGTTTGTTAACAGTACAATTAAAAAAATATAAATAAATGTTTGCACAATAAGCTTTAAAGCTATTACTGTAACGAAATATTGATAGAAATTAATATTTGTAATAAAATAAGCTCAACTTTCTCCCACACACATGTACTTAGTAGCTAGCTAACAGACTAATTATGATAATAATGATAATAAGAAACCATCAACCACATGATTAGCGAATGCGGAGTGTTGGCGCAAAAGGAGTACAAGCGCAGGCACGATAAAGTGGCTCGACACCTTCACTGGACCCTCCTGCGGATTCATAACTTCCCGGTCAGTGAGAGGTGGTACGAGCACGAACCCACGCCCGTGGTTGAAAACGAAGCCGTACAGACCTACTGGGACAAGAGGATGGAAACCGACAGAGTACTTCACGCCAACCGACCGGACATCGTCGTATAAGACAAACAGGAGAAGTCGGCCAAACTGATCGATGTCTCAATCCCCATCGACTTCAGAATTATCGAGAAGGAAACGGAGAAGAAGAAAAAGTACCGTGACCTTGCCATTGAACTCCAGAGACTGTGGCAGATGAAGGTGGGCGTCGTTCCAGTGGTCATTGGAGCTCTGGGGGCAATGTCCAAGAATCTCAAGACTGCCCTGCGAGAGCTGAATTGCGGCCATCTCCACCCAGGAACCCTCCAAAAGAGCGCTCTGCTTGGAACAGCGCACATCATCGCAAATTGCTCTGAGCCTTAGGTCGCGGGATGTGACCCGGTGCCAGAGTGTAGAGTTGAACATCGCTCAACCGATCCAATTTGGGTCGGGAAATCCCTCCGATAATAATAATAATGAGAGAGCGCCGACTCGTGGGCACGCTGCTTAGTGGAGGCAAAGTTGCTGAAAGATACCGAAACGGCTGACCAGTTCAAACAACGACGACGTCCCGATCGAACTAACAAATGGAAGAGCATGAAGATGTCCGGCCAGTACCTCGAAGCTGTTCAGGACAAAATTGTGCCAGACTCTTCGAGCTGGCTTCTGAGGAGTGAGCTGAAACGGGAAACAGAAGTCACCATCCTGTCAGCTCAAGAGCAAGCCCTCAGAGCCAGGTATATCCAAAACAGGATAGACAAGAGAAACGTCCCTAGTACCAGTAGAATCTGCAGGAGCTCAGATGAAACCATCAACGAAGTGATAAGCGAATGCGGAGTGCTGGCGCAAAAGGAGTACAAGCACAGGCACGATAAAGTGGCTCGACACCTTCACTAGACCCTTCTGCGGATCCATAACTTCCCAGTCAGTGAGAGGTAGTACCAGTACGAACCCGTGCCGGTGGTTGAAAACGAAGCCGCGCAGATCTACTTGGACAAGAGGATGGAAACTGATCGAATACTTCACGCCAACCGACGGGACATCGTCGTAAAAGACAAACAGGAGAAGTCAGTCAAAATGATCGACGTCTCAATCCCCTTCGACTCTAGAATCATGGACAAGGAAGCGGAGAAGAAGGAAAAGTACCGTGACCTTGCCAACAAACTCAAGAGACTGTGGCAGATGAAGGTCGACGTCGTTCCAGTGGTCATCGGAGCTCTGGGGGCGATGTCCAAGAATCTCAAGACTGCCCTGCGAGAGCTGAAGTGCCGCCATCTCCACCCAGGAACCCTCCAGAAAAGCGCTCTGCTTGGAACAGCGCACATCATTCGCAAAGTGCTCTGAGCCCTACTTCGCGGGATGTGACCCGACGCCAGAGTGTCGAGCTGAACATTGCTCAACCGATCCAATTTGGGTTGTGAAATCTCTCGATAATAATAATAATAATAGTAATAACTAAAGGAACACGTGGAAATTCTATAGTTAGTTAATCTTTTCTTTTTTTTGTAAATTGTAGCAATCCTAAGCTTCGTTACTATAACTCATTTCAGCTTGACCTAATGCAGCTCTTCTAACCTACCCCACCCTATCAATAACGCCAGTCACTTATTCCTGACAAACTCCGTGTAACGAAACATGAGAACCATGAGAATCCTATGCAGTGTGATGCCTGAGCAAACACAATGACATCCTGAGCACAGAAGATGACCCTGTTGCGAGTGGGGAAATTGACCGAATATGTTTTCTTTTAGCTACTATGTAGCTATATCACAATCAACAAAGCCGAAAAATCATGGGCTACTGATCAGTATCCACGGGTTCTGAAATAATAAGAAAAAATGGAAAAATGACAAAAAACTGAAATGTGTGACTTAATGGAGCGCTAAATTATCTGTAAAGTGTGGGCAACAGAGCTTAGAAAAGGCGTGCAAATGCATACCGTAAGAGAATATTGCAAGCTGTACCGACGTATTTCTATGTGCAAATTTCTAAGTGCAAATAATTGCGTTATTCAGGAATGAAATCGAAATACTAGATAAATCGTAAGGTAGACGGACTGCATGAGGATAGCCTGGGTTAAGCGGGAGACGTTATAGTTCAGACTGGGTGGTTTAGATATGGGTGTTACCTCAGCTTAAATAAGGTAAGTGAAAATATTCACTCACTGTGGAATTTCCACGAGTGCAGCTATTAACAATAATAGTATTATTTTCATCGATATTTATATCTCAGAAAGTCGGCAATAACTAGTAAAACGTTTAGATTGGACTTCAATATAAATTGTTATTTTTTGTCATTATAAGTCATTTATTTTTCGTTTATAAGTCATTTATTTTTTTCTTGAAATACTTAACTATATCTGGCAAAACGTATGAGTTTGCCGTTGTAAACTTGCATCTCAATATTCTCGAGCACAAAATAATGCCACAAGTTTGATAAGAATTCATATGCATGCATTTACCGGTAGTTCGTCGCGAGAGGGTACAGGACTAGTCCTGTTAAAAAAAAACGAGTTAAATGTTTTAGTGCCTAGTATAATTGTTTATTGGACCATTCTTGAAATTCCGTGGATCCCAAGTTTGCTCATTTCTTCATGCGTTAACACGAGCAAGCATCGTTTGAGTATATTTGTATATTTTGCAACCAATCTCTAATGAAAGTGTTTTCACGTTACTGAATAACGTGATTGTAAAGCAGCGTAATATTAATTTTTGACATTGAAATAGAAGTCAATAATAGCCTTTTATCTTTGTTCAGTATCATAGAAACAAATACTCTACGACTATGCCTTTGAATAAAAAAAAACATACATGGTTGACAGGGGCCTTAGCTTTTAAATTTCTTTGTTTCCAATTGAAGGTTAGTAGCATAAAGACTCTCCTATTTCTCTCGAATGATATTTATCTAGATTGTATATCATTGCAAATAACTTTAAATTATTAAAACAGTACCAAGAAAAAAGGTTTTCGCTATGTTCTGTGAAAAGTGTTAATGAAGATTTTTAGAATAGTGTTTCGAGTTTCTGGCACCGCAAAGCAATACTGTGCAGAAAAAATAGCGTACGATAAAGACCTGTAACGTAAATAATAGCATTTGTTACTCTTACTCTATCTTCTTTTGGCTATCAGCCGTAGAAACTGAAAAATTCTTTAATTTTTTATAGTTAGCATACATATGATATGTTTTGAGTAATACTGACCTCCCAATTACTGTATTAAATAACTTTAATGCATATATTAGTTCAATGTTAGACAGTACAAACTGTTGTATGTACTGTGTAGTTTATGATGCAGTATTTTTGTTTAAAGATAAGCTGCCTGCACCCAGACTCTCTCTTATACAGCAATTTTTGCTCTTTACCTTGTACATGTAGCAGAGTGTAACGGGACTCTACAATCAACGTAGCCGGGACCGCATGTCGACGTACGACGTCAAGTCGACGCAACAGACTATTTGAGGGTGAGATCTCAGGTTTTCGTTGATACGGATCTTAATCCTAGCGAAAAATATAAGTAGTGCTATATTCTAGACACGAGAAAAACCATAGGCACAGTAATTGCTCAAACGTCCTGTAAGTGACGACAACTACATATTTTACTATTTTGAGTGCGTGGATGCACCTCATGTAAGTGGCCACTTAGGAGCGGGAGCTTGAATGGATTAGGTCGAAAAAAACGCTATTTAAAGAAAAATGTTTTGTGAACAGGCATGAATTGCATATGGACTGTAAATAAGGCTCCACTTCAAAGAAGTTAAGTAAGGATGCCACCCTAGCATAAAAGCCTCTACCAGCCTCCACTGTAGTTTTCGAATAATATTTATGGTTACTGTGCAATTAGTATATGTTCTCTCTATTTATTTGTGTATTTAAAAGATTGAAGTTTATAACTGACTACTTTTTGCCGATATATATGAAATGCACAAAGGATTTTTCGAGTGTACCATTCGTCGATGTAACGTCATTGATGATGTTACTTTTCGATGGTGGTTTCACGCGAGTTCTCCCATTACGCTCATTGCAGCCTGATCTTGTGGACTTGAGTATATTGGATCGTCTACACGCGCTCTGAGGCTTAGGACGGGGTCGACTGGGTCTCCAAAGTTGATCTAAGCCAAGCCCACCTGACTTGATTTGTCCGAGATGTAAGACAGGTGCCCTGGCTTCCACACGTTGCATCCAATTTCAAGAGTTGTCCCCTAATCGATTACCTGTGTGGCTTCCAACAGCTCCATCTTACTATGTATAATGGAGTTTCTAGTCGGTTCAACATAATCGAGCTCTTATAACACCTGCAACACAATTTAAAGTGACGAAGCCAACGTTTCTGTCTGCAGTTCCTGACAAGTCAGGTCGAGTGGATTGGGCTTAGGTCAGCTTCAACAACTCAGTCGAACGAACCATTAGAGTTCTTGATCATAGGGGCAGCAGCCTCAGAACAGGTGCCCTCTTGACTGCTCACCATGTTCTGCCTGGTATGTTACTAAATGTAATTGCATCCGTGAATATTTGCCCTAACTGATTTGCTAACTATCTACAGGACAGGTCCCATGCTGTCATGCTCAGTAAAACTCAGTCATCTTATATCGTGAACAGTTTTGGTGTCCTGCAAGAATCAACCCTAGGACCGACTCTGTTCTTAATATTCGTGGATGACATCCTCTTTAAGCAGCATGATTGCACCTTCTCCATGTAAGCCGACGACATCCAGATTGCAATTCCGTTCGCACCGAAAAATGAAGAGAGTGTGCGCAAAGACAAGCAAAATCTCATGAAAAAGCTAAAAACATGTACGACATGAATGGGCTAAAACTTAATACGGATAAAACCCAATGCATTGTATTTGGCATTCAGCAGCTGTAGAAGCAGCTATATCATTTCTCGATTTCCTTTAATAACTCCATCATTAACCTTCGCGATGTTGTCAAATAGTAAAGAATGTAGATGGATAAGCATATAACGTTTGACGTTCACATATTCAAAAATTATGCAGAACCGTAAACGGTGTGCTAATATTTCTCCACAAAATTAAACATGTGTTAGATCAAAAGTCACGCCTACTTCTCATCTAATCGCGTGTTCTCTCTCATTTCAACTACTGTAGTTTAAGCTGAGGTAAAGTCTGTGAATATCTTATATCAGATACAGATCTACAAAAAGCCCAGAACGTTGCAGCAAATGTGATTCTCAACAGAAAATTCACCAAGTGCGATCATTCCAGTCCACTGTTAAAAAAGCTCCAATGGCCACGAGGTAGAAGGAAATTAAAATTAGACAAAGCCCATTATGTTTTTCATTCCCTGCATGGCACTCTTGGAAATGCCGAGGTTGTGCAGTTTACACCCAGCATTGAAGTCAGTGGACGATCTCTTAGGCGAGAACATCTCCAAGTGTGCTACACCCGCACCCCGACTGGCCAAAAAGCTATTTCTATTTCTGGAGCTAAGTTTTTCAATGATCTTCCCGATTCCCTACAGGATATGACTGAATATAATCAGTTCACTAGAATGGTGCTGTCGCACTTCGAGAGACCCCAATAATTGTGGTAAAGTTCTCTAGATAAATAAAAAACACTCCATCCCACCCGTAGTAGAATTCTTAATTAGTTGATACCTTCTAAATAGCTCGTTTCGCTCTCTTATATTCCCAAACATACCATTATTCGTGAAAAACTGTTGTCCATTACAAATAGCAGAGTTGCAGTTATAGCGTTGAAATAGATTTGTACCGTGCAGCATATTTTTAGCTGTGCTATGTTTATTTATATATGTAAATTTCTTCACTTTCTGTTATAAACGGCATAAAAAAGTTTCTCCACATAAACTGCACACCGTATATCAAGCTGTAATATGTATGTTTTTTAGTTCTAGATTCTCTTAATTCTTCATTATTGTTATACATTCGATGAAACAATAGGCAACAAATATCTCTGTCCAAAAGTGTGCTGTTTTTTTAGTTTCTAACGGGTTATAACTGACTGTATACTAGTGTTAATTACAAAAACTATAGCTTGTCCCATGTGTTAGCTTTAAGAATGTTATTGATGAGATTGAATACTTCAGGTGCTGCACCCCTAATTTGTTGGGCACTGCATCGATATAAGAAATTAAGTGTTTGCTATTATTAATATTTAACTTTCTTCTCTGATGCCCCCAAAATACCATTATTCACCGATAAATTCTTGTCTTTCACATATAGCGGAGTCGCAGTCAGAGAGTTGAATTTAGTTCGTAACGTGTACCATATTTCTAGCTGTAATACAAATATTTTATTTCTAAATTTCATTATTTTTATCATATACATATTATATGATGAAAGCTATGGTAAAGTACATTAAACGCGCACCTTATTTCAAAGTGTACTATGTCTATTTTTAGTTCTAAATTTTCTTTTTTTACAATACATAGGGTAAAAAAGTATTCAACAAGAATGTCTGTTGAAAATTGTCCTACTTCTTTAGCCTCTATAATTGGTTTACACTGACTGCCCCCTTATGTAGATCCCTAAGTCAATGGTAATTCTTGTCCCATGTGCTAGCTTTAAGGATAATTATAAGAATGAATACCTCAGAGTGTTGCACCCTGAATTTTTTGTTAGGCATCGCATCCATATGAGAAAATACATGCTTTTTCTTTCTATCGCTGCCACATAGAGCTATGCTACATCGCCATCTTCTTGTAAATCTTTTCTATCATAAATTTCATAAATTTGCAAAGTAAGTTTCGAATCCTAAAGCATAACTTTAATAAATGCAGCTTCCATATACTCGAAAAATAGCCTCACATTAAAGTCATCTAACTTGTGTGCTGTAATTGAATATCATTTTGTATTTCCCTACGCAAGTGCAGGCTTGAGACCAGATATCTTTTATAGATAGTTGAACTTCGAAAACAAATCCATTGCATACTTACGCCACAAACAATATTTTGACATACATACTCTGTTAGCTTATCAATGCACCTAGATCAACAACCACGATTCTGATAATATAATTACTCTTCATGAGTACCATCTGATCTTATACTCATCAAGAACCTAACAAAAAAATAAATCAATCAAAATATCAGAGCGAGAGAGTGGGCTCTGATCCTCTGAATCGGGATAGAAAAATTTGACAACTCTACTAACGTTTTCTGTATTTGCTCACCTTTTCTCAACTCTGTTTCCCACAGTTTAAATATAAATTAGTCCTCATAATTTTACACGTTTCAGGGTTTCGGTAGGCCTATCCGATTTTTTTCTCGCTATTTTACGGGACCCGCTGATATTGTTCAGTAGCCCGTCTTTTTTTTCTACTTTGTTATGCGATAGCTATACAACAGACTGGGCCAATTCATTAGTCAGAGCAGCCTAACACTCTGTTCTCTAGATGTCATTGCATTTCCTTAGATATCGCACAATCGCTTCGAAAATATTTTAGAGTCGAGCTGTCCAACTACGCCAGATGCGTATTCTAGATACGCATCTGGCCCTATTAAGAACGTCATACATCACCAGAAAAGTGAAAATAATATGGCGTGAAAAATAAAAAGCGGTATATATGATACAGGTGAAATAAACTTCATATCTTTGCTCCGACACTGAATGATATAATTTTCAGGAATCGATAAGAAGACAGCTATGGTTGAACATCCTTCCAGCGAAAATCTGAGCGTCTTACAAGCTTAATCTCTCCCTAATACTGAAAAGCGAAACGTGCAGACACACGGACGGACATACCGACGGAGGCTGAAGCTGAATTATAATATGAGTAGATTGTTATTTACAACGCTTTTCTTATCTTTCCCTTTTGCTGTTCCAAAGAGTTGATTATGATTTATTATTGTCGGTACGTGCACTCTTGAAGAGATATATATTTCCGACATAGGCGTCTGCATGGAAAGGAAGGAGCAGCTGTCTGTTGCCCCCGCCTCCTACACTTATGCTTTTCTATTTCGCCTTAAACCTGATAAAAAAATTGTTTACGGGCTTAGGAATAATAGAAGTCTAGTTTTAGCAACTGCAATAGGTTAGAAATGTGCTGTCTGAACTTGGAATGTGTTCTGCTCTATAATACCACAAGAGCATTAACATTCGCAGGACTAGTACTCACTGAAACATGGCAAATATATCTCCCAGGGCACTTATTTAGCAGTAGAATATGTAACTTATTTTATGTCCTCGCTAAAAGTAAATCTTAGCATGCACATCACAGCATGAAATATCTCCCAGGGCACATATTCAGCAGTAGAATATGTAACTTAGTTATGTCCTCGCTAGAAGTAAATCTTAGCATACACATCACCGTATGAAGTACGACCAAACGGTCGATGGGGGATTTATTGTCACACCTCACACTGAACGAGATTTACGTCTTTTAACGTTCGAAAAAAAAAGTTTTTGCAATACGAGCCATATTAAAACCTTGAATTAAATGAGCCTCATGGACTTTGGAGGGAAATATTTTTAGCCTCGTGATGTCCTACCTCTTAAGAATTTAATCAGTACTTTATGGAAATTTAACCATTTAAAACGCTGCTAAATAGTCCTTTTGGACGTAGTGTTGATTCGAAAAAGTGTTCATCTTCTTCTATTTTATCTTTTAAAAATTAATTATAAAAAATCGCAAGAATTTCTTTTTTGAAGCGTTTGCAAATGATCCTCTTAATGGCCTGACATCTTACCTATTAAGGACACAAGAAAACAAAAAAAATTGGGGAATTTCTCTATATTTAATGTAAGTAAATGATGCTCTTGAGCTTTGAATCGAAAAATTCTCAATGACGTAACATCTTACCTATCAGGTTGGAAACTAAGTTGCTGCCGGTTTTAACGTTAAAAAATGTTTAAAAAAGACGTCAGGAAGAACATAATAATAAAATAAAAAATTCGGGAGACATTCTACACTTTACACGTCAGCAACTGATCCTTTTGGGCGCTAAATCGCTGAAATCAGCGCCTCCTGCCGTGTTTATGCACAGCCCCGCGTTGCGTGACGCCTTCACTTCGTCCCCGCTACACAGTGCATTGCACCGACCCGGCCATTTACCACAGACTTGAGCACCACTTGACTTTGCTATCTCTCTAATGACTGTTCCACCGTCACGCCACGGTACATTTGCCCACCTGTCTTGCGTGCTCGTGCTCAGTAATAATAAGGAATACTGCCATTTACTTTAAACGGGGTGGGCCAAAAGTAACAGCCATAGACTGTAGAATTTTTGTCGACAGCGCATTTATGGTTCGTTTATTACTGAGGTTATTTGCTTGACCGGCTAAATTTTAGGCTAGCAGTAGCACCCATAGATGATAGATTTGTTACTTAGCGCTGCTTTCAGAATATGTATTGGTTTATTAATAATTAAAGTTATGATTTTAACACAGTGTACGCCAGTCGTAATCAGTAGTATCAATAAGTCCATTTTATTATATTACAGCTCATTGCAGTGAGGCGGCAGTGGGATTGTATAGGCAGCAGTGTTGTGTACGTCCTCCTCACTCCGCGTGCAATACTTTGTTTGGGGCTCAGTGCCTGGCCCACACTGTTATAGGAGACTGCACTTAGTTGTGGGCTGTGAATTTTAATGTGAACTCTAAAATATTTATTGTTATTAATTATCGCTGAAGTTATTTCATTTCGCTTGTGGTGTCATTTTCCCACCATCGAATTACACAAAATACGCAAAATACCTGCAAGCGTAAATGCAACAAAAACAATAAACTATAGAGGACACAGCGCCTCATACAGCTTAGAACTAGTGAGCTCCAACTATTATTATCACTGATCCATGGTGGGAACACCCTCGTTCATGGATTCCTCGTTTCTATCGACAGACCATATGTCTCTTTCTCCTCAGCGTTTAGTCTAGGGAGACTCTAGTTAGAGTATAATTTAATCTACTCGAACTTGAGTTTCCACGGAACTCCATTGGCCGCAGCACAGCACAACCTCCCGCACAGGGACTGAGCATAGAACCCGAACATACATCGCCCTCGGATGGTGGGCTCATATCCTTAGAATTTCAAACTTCCGCCCATACATTCTTGCTTTAGGCTTCCCTCCAACGGCTGTATTTAATTATGTTTATTACTTCCGCCATAGAGGTTATGTTTTCGTCGAGTTTGTTTGTTTTTCGGTCTGTCTGTCTGTCACCAAGATAACTCAAAATCTTGTGGACAGATTCTCAGGAACTTTGCATAAGTTGTTAGGAATGTTACTAGTAGCAAATGACCAAGTTTTTGTAATGATCTGTTTGTCTCTGTGTTTGCTTTTTATGTTTGTCAATAACATATCCCAAAAAGTTATGAACGGAATAGGTTCGTCTATTTAGGTGTTTTACTATATGCTTGTCAGAACATGACTCAAAAAGCTATGGACGCATCTTACACAACATTACAGGAGCTGTTATGAATGTTAAGAGGCATAAATGACCAATTTTTGGTGATCAAATAGACGCTGAATGGCGGAGGCATGCCTTTTCAGAACTATTCTCCAGCTTCAGCGTTAAAATTTCTCTCCTCGAATGCAGCACAGTAAATCAAATTGGAAGAAAAAAACATAACAGCTTACATTCGTTTCGTGCTCACTTTCGAAATGGTATATACTAACTGTAACGGTGAAAAAATTGAACACATTACCCTTTTCATTCAGCAATATTTTCCATCAGAACTCTAATGAAGTGATCAAAAGGCAGGAAACTAAACAGAATGATGACGTTAAAAACCGAGAATTCCGCTCATTTTCATGACTTCTTTCAACAAAAATCTATGAAAAATTACACTGCAAATTGAAATCCCGATGGTGTGGAAGTTAAGCAGTTAACTTGTTTTTCGTGAGGCTCTTTTTCTACACAAATCTATGAGTCTAGCCTGAAACTATAAGAGTGTCAAGGTAAAGATTTTGCTTATGCTTCCATTATTCATTGCAGTTTTTTTGAAACTCTGTTCAAAAATACATCACGAATCTATTAAGGCCTGAAAGGAAAGCATTTCATTTGTTTGTAATGACAGTTTTTCTTTTTATGCAAAATCTATCAAGAGTACAAACTTTGCGGTATAAAATCACGGCTGTCTGAAAGGAAGACTTTTATCCTGTCTTGTCTTCAAAGTTTCTTTGCTATAATATTTTTTTACCGGAAAAGAAAGTAGTGTTTTTCTTTTGCTGTAAAACCTATTAAAAATACAACTCGGCAGCATGGAACGATAATGAAGTGAGAGCAAACGTTGCTCTCACTATATTCATAACAGTTTCTTTGCTCCACCATCAAAATACAGTATATCTCTTACTGAATGAAGCTGCTGCTACTACTTGAAAGAAAAGCAATTTTTCTTTTTCTACGAAACCTATCAAAAATACAATATTGCAGCATGAAACTATAATGGCGTGAGAGCCAAGCAGTTGCTCTTAGTGTTTTTCATGGAAGTTCTTTGCAGCAAGGTAACCTCAGCTGCAAGAATGATGGGGCGAGCAATAATCATGACGCTTCGGCAAAATTTTCGAGTCTTTTGGAAGCAATGGCTCCGTGCATTTTTGATTTCAGCGGTTAGGAGTTCTCAGCTTTCGAAGAGTAATCCTTTTTGAGCATTTGGTGCCTGTAGAGCTCGCTCTGTAATCCTCAGTAATACCTCGCAAAGAACTCCCAAATTACTGTTATTTCAGTAATGACGTACGCTTCAGAATAAATCGTCCTTGATTGGCAAAATGGGGCACG
>LQNS02278170.1:14669070-14681097 GCA_001587735.2 Parhyale hawaiensis | reverse complement strand
CCTCGCAAAGAACTCCCAAATTACTGTTATTTCAGTAATGACGTACGCTTCAGAATAAATCGTCCTTGATTGGCAAAATGGGGCACGTAATGCACGGAATTGGAGAATTTCGAAGCGTTGTTGCCGTAGGGACCTTAAACGTGGGCGTGGAGAGGGAGTCGTGGCTGGGCTTTGTTGAGCTGTGGCTGGGCTTTGTTGAGCTGTGGCTGGGCTTTGTTGAGCTGTGGCTGGGCTTTGTTGAGCTGTGGTTGGGCTTTGTTGGGTTGTGGCTGCACTTTGTTGTGCCTGGGCTTTATTGAGTTGTGGCTGGGTTTGTTGAGTTTGGCTCGAGCTTTGTTCAGTGGTTGCTGGGTTTGGTCGAATTGTGACTTTGCTTTGTTGAGTTGAACCTGGGCTATGTGGGGTTGAGTCTTGGCTTTGTTGAGTTGTGTCTGGGCTTTGTTGAAATGTGCTCGGGCTTGGTCAAGTTGGGGCTGGGCTTGGTCAAGTTGTGGCTGGGCTTTGTTGAGTTGTGCTTGGGCATTGTTGAATCGTTACTGGGCTTGATCGAATTGTGGCTTGGCTTTGTTGAGCTGTGGCTGGGCTTTCTTGATTTGTGTCTGGGCTTTGCTGAGTAGTGGCTGGACTTTGTTGAGTTTTGGCCGGGCATTGTTGAGCTGTGGCTGCGTTTTTTTTTTCTCTCTCTCTCTTTCTATCCCATATCCTGCATCGCCGTCGTTGATTATTTAGTCTTGCTAAGCTTCACTCTATTACAAAACTCCCCGTCCTGCAGCAACAGCTCTGTTTCACCTTCACATCTCTCGGATGTGACTGCCAGCGGCGGTTCTGTCAGGGTTCTCAACTTTTGTACTGCGATTCAAAGGGACTAGCAGAGATCAATTACAGCGCCTTTCAATTATAGCTCAAGTCCATTAATTACTTCCGATTGCTGCGCTTATTGAGTCCAAACTGGCAAGTTGTCTAGAAAATACACAAACTTTTTTCTCTCAAAAATAACCACTGTTTTTAATTCTCGATTAGTGAAGTTGATTGCGTAAATTGCTTGCTATAAATACACACTGAGGGAGGACCTTCGTGCTTTATAAACGCAGCTTCAGATATGTTATTCGTATGAACAACCGAAGTTTTCATTGGTCCTGATAAAGTGCACCTGAAAGATACTCAAAGATAACCTCATAGGAAGTGACTTTTATATGTGGTTACTTGCGGGGTAAAGAGTTAATAGAGCTAATCGCAATTGCCTTGAAACAATTAGGCACTGCAGACATAAAAAGTTTGATCTTCTCATTACATATACAGAGGAAGACGACTCACCTAGCTGTGTACCTTAGAATGAAGATGCTTGGTGAATCAAAGATTTGACCGTATCATGGTTCACTGTTTATTGTTGACTTATTGACTTGGTTTTTTTTTGGTTTGTCGGTCTCTCCATCTCAATGTGAAAGATTAGATTGGAGAAAATTCCTCTGCTGAACGGCAAGGAGCCGTTGCCTCGGCAAATTTCTGTAATTTTAGAGTTGAAAATGTTTGAAGTACTCTTAAGTGGCGTCAAATATAACTGGGCAGATTGCGCTCTTTCTTCCCACAGTGAACATTGTACCTTGCGTTAATGATAGAAAAAGGAAAGATACTGCTAAGAAAAGAGCCTTGAGAAGAGTGAAGGAAACATGGGGTTTAATTGAACTAAATATTTCTTGCTGTCATTTAATTATAGGGTGGTCAACTATATACGCACATTAGACGGCCCGTGACCGATGGCATCACCATCACCATCTTCTTTGCTTCACAAAATAATATTCAACTCTATGCCTGAAGTAAGGATAAATATATATATAAGTATATATATATATCTGTCAAGGATCAAATTTACCAACTTTGAGCCTCTCACCTGATGAGAAGCGAAACGCGCATCGAGGATAACAAAATTTCTTCAACTGCTTCTCATCGAATTCCCCAATATATTTATGCTATTTCAAGAAGATACTATATATATTATTTATGACGTAGTCCAGTCGTATTTCCCGTACTCGTTTTGCATTTAGCGTACACATTTACGCAGCCGAACTCAGGCGGGCAATCCTCCCCATTGATATTCTGTCATTAAATTTTCAACTCTCGAATGTCTCCCTATATAATAGCGGCAGCTGATATTCCTTTTAGCTTTGAAAACGGTAGACTGACGCTATTCTTTCATTCTTCAATCATCAGAGCTACTGATATTGGCCAAACGACTAAAAGTTTATAATTTCATTTAGTGCACTCGACGCATACAGGAATCAGTATCCAAGTTACTACGATCCTTAGGCATCAGTCCCGTCTGGACGCCTGAAAGGACTCAGGTACACTCTAGTAGTACCCTGGCTCATACCCATTGATATCTATTTTCTTCCTATCTTATAGCTTTAAAATGTTGGCAACCAAGCAACTAAATAAATAAACAAGCACAAAACAAATAAATAAATATCACAGAATTTTAGTATAATATAGAAAAATAAAACAAATGGAAGCATCATGGCTACCGCCAACATACTATTTGAAGCAATTTTTAGCCGAGACTAAAGGCGTCGTAGATTGGAATAGACAAGCTGATCTTGTAAGCCTTAGCTTTTCTGGAGCTTCAATCGTGAGCGCTGGTTCCGTTATTTTAGATTGAGTTTAAGAAATAGATAAATCGCAAATCGATTATCTTTGAGACTGCCTCAAGGAGTAGGACTGAGCTCCAGCATATCTCAAGAGTAATCTATTTCAGAGTAACGTCTTACTATCGATCTAAAATAGGGAACCCCGCACTGATGACTGCCGTTCCGGGCAAATTAAACCTGATGAGATTAGCTTATTTCAGTTGAACTGACCCAATCAAAAAATTCATTGATCTCTTTTAATTTGCTCGATTTGACATATAACTTTTCAAATTCATCTGCTTCCTAGTCAAACTTTTCACAAAATTTCACTCCATTCCTCTAACATCCTCGCAATTCGACCTCACGATTCAAACGACTCGCATCCAGTGCCTCATAGTCGAACTTCCCTTCAACGAAATTCATTCCTCCTTAGCACACCTCCTCAATTCACCACCTCCAGGACCCACCTCCTGATCCAAACCCACGCATTCAAATGAGTCTACCCGATGTCTTGCATAATTCTGCGTCGCGTGACCCCTCACTCCTCCCAGCTTGTTGCTATGCATAGAAAACTCTCGACGAATTCATTGCTCTGTTTAAGTGAGAAGGAGACTTCCTCTAAGGGTCTAATAAATTACTGCTTCTTCTTTGGTACTTTGGAACTATAGAACTTCTGCAAAAGTCCTCTCGAAAACACTGCTGCTTTGTTCCGACGAATGTTCTTATGCAGATGTGCTCTGTCTCTGGTGGAAGTGTCGGCGCCGTAACGACTCGTTGCGATTGCTATCGTGTTAAGGCGCTCGTTAGTGCGATAACAAGCGTAACGATGGGTAGAGCCTTGGGATTAGTCACCCGTTAGATCGATAACAGAACTGCAGAACTCAGCGATGTGTAAATTGAAGTGAGAAGTCGCCCGTTGGCGCGATAAGCCGTGATGATGGGTTGCGTCAAGTGATTAATAGTCGCCCGTTAACGTGATAACAGCCATTACCATAAGTAGCTCTAAATTGTAAGTTGCCCGTTAGCGCAATGACAATCATTGCGATAAGTGGTGTCAAGTGATACGTCGCCCGTTAAATCGATAACAATCATTACGATAAGTACCTATCTCCTAGAGATAAGGCTCCCGTTATCGCGATAACAGTCCTTACGATAAGTAGTCCAGGTGATAAGGCGCCCGTTAGCACAATAACATAACGTTGGGTGGCGTCCAGTACGAAGGGGCCCGTTTCGGTATGAGGATGGATTTCTCCTTACTGTGTTAACGACTGGTGGGATAAATTTATAGGCAATGAAGATTTATAGCTTGAATTTCCGATACTTCATCCCAAGACATTGCCCTACCCTTGACGTTAGTCGAGCAAGCACACTTTTCAAGTCTTGCTTGGACTCAAACTTGAATGCAACAGCTGGATAAGGCACTTCATTTGCCCTTTAATACTGATGGAATACTAATCGGTGGGCGCTGTCTAGTTTTCTGTTTGCCAATTTGCTCATCGGCGACGATAAAAAACGCTCGCCCAGGACACAAAGAGTGATGCGATGCACCGACCCTCATGCCCGCCGACTTTTTTTTGTGTCTTTTTTTAGGAATGAAGGCGGGGGGAGGGGCATGAACGGCAGCTAGTGCAGCAATTTTGAGGCAACTCATTACCTGAATGGAAACTGACGGTAAAAGAGACCGATACGTCACGGACTGAAGGCATCGCTAAAACAACGGCCCAAACCGGCGAGCAGAATAATGGCTGCCTGACAGTCTGGCAGACACAGGAAACATAGACTTGGACAGTTGATTTTGTGTTTGTTTTATGCATGGAAATTTAGGGGCAAATGTAGACTGTAAATTGAAGGGCAGATTACTTGAGTGCGTTAGCGGCAACCGGAAATTGGTGGGACAGAAGCACAAATGCAGTAACCCTCGTAAACTAATGTGAATGGCCTCAGTTTCTTCGTTGCACCAGCTGCCAGGTTAAGAGAGGTGAACGCAAGGCTGTTGTAGTAATTTCTTAAATTGAGGTTTTTTACTATGCAGCCTCTTTAGGGAGGCTTTTGATCCCACAGCCTCTTTAGGGAGGCTTTTGATCCCACAGCCTCTTTAGGGAGGCTTTTGATCCCACAGCCTCTTTAGGAAGGCTTTTGATCCCACAGCCTCTTTAGGGAGGCTTTTGATCCCACAGCCTCTTTAGGGAGGCTTTTGATCCAACAGCCTCTTTAGGGAGGTTTTGATCCCACAGCCTCTTTAGGAAGGCTTTTGATCCCACAGCCTCTTTAGGGAGGCTTTTGATCCCACAGCCTCTTTAGGGAGGTTTTGATCCCACAGCCTCTTTAGGGAGGCTTTTGTTCCCACAGCCTCTTTAGGGAGGCTTTTGATCCCACAGCCTCTTTAGGGAGGTTTTGATCCCACAGCCTCTTTAGGGAGGCTTTTGATCCCACAGCCTCTTTAGGGAGGCTTTTGATCCCACAACCTCTTTAAGGAGGCTTTTGATCACATAGCCTCTTTAGGGAGGCTTTTCAGTCAGTGGTCCTGACCCGCTTAATGTAGGGTTTGTCATTAGCTGCCTGGCTTCCCTTTCAGTTGTTACAGTGATCTACAATTTTTTTATCATTTGAGCCACATGGCTGCAACTTCAAATCAATTTAGCTTTTAGAATAGTCAAATAGTAGTGTAAGTTATTTATATTGGAGTGTAAGTAGTAAGAGTCGGCCATAGTTTAACATTTTCGGTCTTAATATGTACGAAAGACTTTTGGCCGAAAAATTTTCTGAAAAATTAACTTGGATGAC
This sequence comes from Parhyale hawaiensis, assembly GCA_001587735.2. Classification (NCBI taxonomy): domain Eukaryota; kingdom Metazoa; phylum Arthropoda; class Malacostraca; order Amphipoda; family Hyalidae; genus Parhyale; species Parhyale hawaiensis. The sequence goes on along the minus strand of LQNS02278170.1, from coordinate 14,675,692 downwards.
CGAAATCTCAAGGTAATAACTTCGCTCAACGACCGCGTTAAGGGTTGTAAATTAGCTTTGTGAATCATACTCAATGCTGATATTGTGATAGTCAGGTGGACGCCAGAAATACAGATTTGCGTAGACAATGAGTTTGTTTGACAAGTTCAAAAAATATTTTCGGGCTGATGTGAATGAAACTTATGAAGGGTGCTACAAAAATACTGGTATACTAAGACAGTGGTAAAACGTCGTTCTTTTGTAAATTTATAATTTATGAACATAATGAAGGTACTCGCATCTGACCTTGTACGTCCGTGTACACCATACACTCGAGTGTGTGCACAAACGAATGTGGAAACACAGACGTATACTTTGTTCCCGTCACAGCCATGCTTCCGTTCAGTCTATAGTGCATGATGGAATAAGTCACCCGCTGCCAGTTATCACCCGCGAACGAAGTGAGAGAGGTGATAATGTTTTCGTTGAAGATTTAAGTACAGTAAACTCTCTCTATAACGGACACCTCGGAGGGAGCCTCAGAAATTTTTCGTCCGTTATAAGGAGATTTCCGGTTTATAGAGAGACCCCAATATAACGGACATTTATTGCTATACACCGGAGCATTCCGTTGTATAGAGATTCGTCCGGAAGCCGATATATGTATGTTTGACCCAAAATAACAATGTTTAAGAGTGATTCCGGAGTGCAGTAACTACCTATCATAAATTACAGTACATACATACATACAGTGCTGTACATACATGTATGCAATAATGAATTGCGTATGTAAGTATTTACTGTTATATAAAAAGTACATACTGTACATGCATATTGTACTTACCATTTGCTGTGTTGAAGAAGCTTGCTCTCCCTTCCTCACCCGCATAACTATGTACTGTATGTAGCTACTACTAACACTACTATATGTGGTAGGTATGGTATGTATTCGTATGGATGTAAGTACATACGTACTGTACATAATATTCAGTACATATAGATATTGTATCGTATGTACAGTACTTTGTACGTACGGTACTGTACTACAAATTTCAACCAAAAATTTCCACTCAAACACAATGCACTACATACTGTTCACTGCGCACACGGTTCACAGAAATTAGCAAATCACCACTGCCAAGATCGGTACAGTATTAGCACTGGAAGAAACGAAACACATTTAGTAGCTAGAGCACTCTGAGAGCGCATACCTCCGCCAAGTGAGCCAGTGTTAGCAAAAATTCATATTGGCTCTGAAACCATAATTTTCTTTGCATAAACTCCAAAATCCAATCATTTGTGCCTTTTTATATTAATAACAGCTTGTTCAATTTTTTTGCAGATCCGTTCATAACTTTTTGAGTTAGACTGTTAGCAAACGTTATGACAAATATGAGTCAAACATACAAACGAACCAACCGATCTGCACCAAAATTTGATCATTTGTGTCTGTTACCATTACTAACAACTCCTTTGAATTTCATAAAGATCCATTCAATATTTTTTTGAGTTATTGTGCTAACAATCATAAAATTAAAAACAGTGACAAACGAACGAACGTACCGACAAACCATTACCAAAATTTGGTCATCTACTCTTTCTTTTATATCTAACAACTCATGTTAATTTCATCAAAATCCATCGATAACCTAACAATCCCTGTAAATTTCATCCAAATCGGTTCATAACTTTTTGAGTTACCTTGGTGACAGACAGACAAACATACAAAGAGACAAAGAGACAGACAGACAAACACGACGAAAACATAACCTCCTTGGCGGAGGTAAATATATCAACTAAACACAGAATAACTCACAATACTGTATATTAAATATGATACAGTATAGCTAAAACACACCTACTGCAATTAATAAGCAATGTATGTACTGTATATGCTGACAATGTAAGTATGAGAACTGCACAGAGAGATAGACACGCCACAACTGGCAGTTGCTCTTCACTGTGTACGGAATATTTTGGCGTCATCTCTACGGAGCGGACATTAGCACGGAAAAACTGGTTAATTCCGGTTTTTCGTCCGCTACGCGAAGAGGCTGCTCTCCAGATAGTGAGCGCTACTTGGAAGCAAACAATGACTCATCAACACTGCTGTCNTTGGAAGCAAACAATGACTCATCAACACTGCTGTCGCTTCCGCGTCCCTCTCTCTTTGCAACGGACGTTCTCTTTTTATAACGGATTCGTCCGGTATAAAAAGAGAACGTCCGGTAAGATCCGGGACCCCTCTCTCTCTATAGCGGACTTTCTCTTTTTATACCGGATGATTCCGGTGTATAGAGAGTCGTCTGGTAGGGCCATAAAATCCTCCGTTATATAGAGAGTCCGTTATATAGAGAGTTTACTGTATAAATATTTGTATGTATAAATGAATACAATTGTATATATGTTTATTCACCCAAAAAAGTGGTAGAAGGAGTTGAGCTACATTCATAATTTTTTGCAGGGAGTCTGGTGGCTTGCCCTCGATGTGACCCATGTCAAAAAAACTAGGATTAGCTGGCCATCAAAAATGACGGCAACGAAATTTTTCTGTCCACCCAAAAACGGGTAGAATGAGTTGAGCTATATTCATAATTTTTTGCAGGAAGTCTGATAGTTTGTCCTCGATGGGACCCATGCTAGAAAACTAAGATTAGCTGGAAAACAAAAATGACGGCGATGAAATTTGCTCCCACCGCGGATGATGGTCTTACGCCAAGAGGTGTTCTAATTATCCATACTTTCGTCCCAACCCGATGAGGACGTTGCAACTGTCTCAACAGAGGGAGTACGACACCATAGGTGACTAGACTACTTCACTATTCAAGTGCTACGTTGCAACTGTCTCAACAGACGGAACGAGACACAGTGGGCTATTTTAAGTATCGAGGCCGCAGAAGACCTCTATACAGATCGTTAACGGGTAAGTCAGACGAAAATTAGCAGAACTGATGGAGGGGGAAGGGGCGGGCGGGGGCTTTGACGTCGTCGGTGGAAAGCGACGCTAAATAGCGCACTACCAAAAATTCTACATGCCACTAAATTTCCCATATGAACAAAATTCTAAGTAATTTTTATATCTGTGGCAATATGTTTTGCCTGAATCACTCGGTTACGAAGATGGGAATTGCGTAAATTCAGCATATGACGCGATTCAGCGCTTTTCTATACATATTCCCTATCTGAGACTAGCCAATTTTACGCTAAACCAATGGTGCATTAGATACTCTCCCCTCCATTAAAAGTCCATATACTACCAGAAGGTTTATCCTACAAACAGAAACAGCACAAACTAGGGTACTCTGAGAGCCCATGCCTCCGCAAATTAAGGCAACGTTAACGAAAAATTCAAATTGGTTCTGAAGCTATGATTTCCTTTTCATCAGCACTAAACTCTGGCCATTTGGTCTTCTTGACAGCGATATACAGCTTCTGTAATTTTCTTGAAGATCCATCCGTTCCTAACGTTTTGAGTCATGATACTGACAAAAATTCTGACAAACATTAGTTAAAAAGACCAACCTATCGTTACATAAATTTGACCATTTATGTGTTAAGCATTTCTAACATTTTCTGTAAATTTCATAAAGATCTGTTCATAACCTTAGTTATTTTGCTAACAGACATACAATGAAACACAGATACAAACAAACAGAGTGTCACAAAAATTTGGTCACTTACTTCTCCTAACACGTACATCTAACATCTCTTATATATTTCATAAAAATCTGTCAAAAACTTTTGAGTTATAGTACTAAGAAATAACAGTTATACAAACAAACTGTTGACCGGATCTTCACCAAAAAGTTAATCATCTGTTACTCTCAACAGGCCTAACAATCCCTGTAAATTTTGTAAAGATCCGTCCATAACTTTTTGAGTTATCTTTGTGACAGGCAGAGAGACAAACTCGACGAAAACATAACCTCCTAGGTTGGAGGTAGTAATAAACGTGCTGTAAATGCCGCGACGATTTTTGGACCAATATGTCAGAAAATCAACTGCCATATCCACACTTCTGAGAAGGCGGCTATAGCTAGCATTTTCAGCACTTCCTCGTCATCTCTCGTTGAGGCATTTTTATTTATTTTTATCATTTAACGCTCATATATGTGTTGCTAGCACTTGAAAATGACAGCAAATTTTTGTCCAGGGTATTATAATATTACTCTGGCGGCTCCCACTACGTCATAACTTGATGCCGGGTGCTATTATTATTATTATTGTTATTTGTCTGGCTTGCCCGTTAATATGCTTATACCTTGCTACAAATGACCGTGCTAGAATATTCCTGCCATACTTCAAATATTTTTTTATCCCAGTGTGGATATGATACCACAACCGATCGGTCGTTTACATCAGAAAGCTACAGAATCTATTGAGCAATTCACTCGAACTGATGAAAAGTACAGATATTTTGTATGATTTTCTTCCGTCAAAATACTGTATATAAGACATAAGAAAATTTCCAGACAGGTTACTAGAGATCGAGCGGCACCTGGTACCGGTCGTTCCGAACTCGACGATTCCGGGCTTGGAAATTCCCAGCCGACATTTCCGCGTGACGACAATTGAACACGCGAGTGTTCGGCACAGCGACCGAGACACAGCAGCAGTTCTGCAAACAAAGAAATCTGAAGTTAACCCATTACTGGACATCGTCCGATGTTTTGGACATTAGTAAAAGTGATGTTCGTGTGAGACATATGGTTTACTTTGTCCGTTAATGGGACAATTGTTACTAAAACTTTACTGAATGACGTACACATTTTGTTGAGATGCTCACAACATGATAGACCTTCTTACCTAATTTTGATACCTACAGAGAAGGCTCCAGTTAATGTGTCAAGTAAATCAATCAGAAACAATGGAATTTCCAGAACCGAAGTCGTGGTATTTCTACATGTTATATATAGTAAACAGAACTGTATTATCTTCGTCAGTCTTCACTACGAAACGTGTTTGGTCGAGGCATTGGGTTATAATAACCTTAGAATTTTAGGAAAGACACAACGTGCTTATGCGGAAGTTTATGCAACTGATTATGTTATGTAGAGATACCATTAGCATGAGGCGTAGCCAGCTGGGATGCGTCAGCGTTAAAGTTGCTCGTTACAACCATAGCAAACGTGGCGCGTACTGGAGGCGTAGACGTGGTACTCGTACGCTATTCGGTATACTGACTTATGGTATTATTATTATTTTATTTTTAAATTGAAAGATACCTCAGACACAAACGCTATATGATGCTCTGATTTTTATTTATACATACATAACTGAGTCTACCGAGCTCTGGAACGCAGAAAAATTTCGGCTGCTGGTCAAAATACATTTAATCATCTTGATTAGAGATAATGGTGCTCTCAGTCACTTTATTTGAAAGGCATTCATAAGAACATTGGAAAGGCATTCATAAGAACAAAGTTCCAACCACGAATTTCCTACATTTTACTAGTTATAAATTAAATTGTTCAACCAATTGTTGGTCATGATGAAGTATATTTCTTACAGTCGCTTTATTAAAAAAGAATCCACAAGATTCAGTTCTTGCATTTCCCACTTTGGCAAGAACGGTTTCAGCTACCTATTTACCTTCAGTTATGAGCAAGATTGGGACAACATACTGTATTAAATAGTAAGCAAGGTAAATCAATTTTTTTTTCTAAATCATAGCAACAGTACAGCAATTGTTGTATTCGATATCGACATGCTTTCTTGATCGTAATTTATTTTTTTTTATTTTGCCTGTTGTTACATAAAGAGAATGTTGCCCTGGTAACAGCGGTGTAATGAGGAGCAAATGTTGGACATCCAGTGCTTGTGAGTGTGATGTTGGACTGTCGGGGTGATGTTACCTGTCGGTGTGATATTGGACTGCCGCTGTGATGTTGAACTATCGATGTGATATCGAACTGTCGGTGTGATGTTGGACTGTCGGTGCGATGTTGAACTATCGGTGTGATATCGAACTGTCGGTGTGATGTTGGACTGTCGGTGCGATGTTGTACTGTCGGTGTGATATCGGACTGTCGGTGTGATATCCGACTGTCGGTGTGATATCCGACTGTCGGTGTGATGTTGGACTGTCGGTGTGATATCGGACTGTCGGTGTGATATCGGACTGTCGGTGTGATATCCGACTGTCGGTGTGATGTTGGACTGTCGGTGTGATGTTGTACTGTCGGTGTGATATCGGACTGTCGGTGTGATGTTGGACTGTCGGTGTGATGTTGTACTGTCGGTGTGATATCGGACTGTCGGTGTGATATCGAACTGTCGGTGTGATGTTGGACTGTCGGTGCGATGTTGTACTGTCGGTGTGATATCGGACTGTCGGTGTGATATCGGACTGTCGGTGTGATGTTGGACTGTCGGTGTGATGTTGGACTGTCGGTGTGATGTTGGGCTATCGATGTGATGTTGTACTGTCGGTGTGATATCGGACTGTCGGTGTGATGTACTGTCGGTGTGATATCGGACTGTCGGTGTGGTATCGTACTGTCGGTGTGATGTTGGACTGTCGGTGTGATGTTGGACTGTCGGTGTGATGTTGGGCTATCGGTGTGATGTTGGGCTATCGGTGTGATGTTGGGCTGTCAGTATGATGCTAGACTGCAGGGGTTCTGTTTTCGTGAAGTTGGAT
>LQNS02278170.1:14613881-14627211 GCA_001587735.2 Parhyale hawaiensis | reverse complement strand
GTACAGGAAGAAGTGACCTGCACCAGGCGATGATGGGCCGCGAAGAGTCCGGAAATATTCTATATAAAGGAAACGCGCAAGCGCCCCCAGAAATAATAGAGATAAGGTCCGGAAAAATCTCTCGCGCAGCCCCCCATCCAGATAGCGGCAGGCCATACGTTTGTGCTCTGCGCCGGGCTCTCAAGACCAAGAAAAACGGCGAGTTTTGCAATGAACGATGTGATAGTGACTGGTTAAGAGACCCTGCGGAAACACACAAAGAAAAATCTAGTTTTTGTGGTGAATTGGTGATAGAGAATCGTAGAAATGCGAGGAAACCCCAACATTTTTACTAGTCAATGGAAAAAGCAAACAAATGAAACAGTGCCAACATGCTGCCGCCAGTAGTACGAGGGTCGTTCCAAAACTAACGCCTCCTATTTTTTGCAATCAAAAAGTTCAAGAGATGCGAAAACGGAAGTGTCACCATGAAAACAGGCCCCCTTTTGTGCTCCAGAATTTATTTTTCTATGCAGCTACCACCATTCCCAATGCACATTGCCATCGATGAACTGCCAGTGATACAGATAAGGTGTCATTAGTGATACAGACAGGTTGTCACTAGTGATACAGACAGAGTGTCATCAGTGATACAAAGTGTGATCAGCAATACAGACAGGGTATCATCAGCGATACAAACAGAGTGTGATTAGCAATGCAGACAGGGTGCCATCAGTGATGCAGACAGGGTGTCATCAGTGATACAAAGTGTGAGCAATACAGACAGGGTATCCAGCGATACAAACAGAGTGTGATTAGCAATGCAGACAGGGTGCCATCAGTGATACAAACAGAGTGTGATCAGCAATACAGACAGGGTGCCATCAGTAATGCAGACAGGGGTGGTATCACTGATACAGGCAGATGTTATTACCTTCAAATAATGGGATAAAATGTAGTGAAACCGCCAGCGATTGCGAACCACTCCGCAGTATCAATATAATAAATTAAATGAATAAAAGTTGCATTAATAACAAAATTACAAAACATACATAAGTAAAATAGAACCATATACGCACGCATAGGTTCCTAAGTTTTCAGGGTTAATCGCATAAACTGTACAGATATGATTGTGGTGGAACTAATATGGAAATCTACCGATCAGTCCTCTACATATGCACGTATGTGCAACTTTTAGACCCATCTTAAACAAAGTGTTAACGATACACGTTCATGAACATGAACAAAAATTAGATTACGATTGGGCACTTAAGAAATCATTTTAACATTGTCGAAATAAAATACTTCAATGCACGAATTTAAGAAATTTAGTAATATTTGCCCCGTAAGAACTAAGAACAGTACCTCACTCATCTACAATACGTACAAGATACGTAAGTACGCACTACGGCAATACCTGTTGTATTTTGGCATTCTATATTTACCGCTCTATAAGAAGCAGCGAGAATATGTTGGTCACAGCATGTGTGTATTTGCATCTGTCCTTCCACATAGAAGCTGCCGAAGCTTGAATTCTCCTCCAAGAAGTTGGGCTTTCTCAAGATTCCCATTGGCACCTGTTCTTGCTGATGGCCTGCCTCCCTCAGTGCCACGGCCAATGAAGTTCAAAAGAAGGAGGTAGCAACGAACACGAAAATCGAAGCTGAATGTTCTGCTAACGCTGAAGCCTGGCTGACATGCTGATTGGCTGCGCGCATGGCTGGGAGCCTATGATTGGTGGGAAGGAAGCAGCCATTGAAGAATAAAAAAATCCCTGTGCAGTACGGTGAAATGTGGCTGTGCTTTCTTCTGGTATTAAACCTCCGTGGTTGTAGCGGCAGAGGTAGTGGCAGGGTAGCGTGCTGGCATATCCCGACGGGTTCACAACGTCGGTTCCAGGTTTTTGTTTTCACTCACTTCTCTCTATATTATAATTATAAACTATGCCTAATTACTTTTAATCGCCTAATTATTGGAAAAAATAGGGGTCATAAGACTTCATTGGAAAAAGGATTTTGCATCCGGAACATCCTGGATAATATTCTTTGTGCTCGATTGCCTCATGACCTTCAGCGAAGTATCGGGATTACGTAATACTGGAAAACAGCTTGAAGGGACTGAAGGGTTGTACCACCAGTTAAATCTTCGCCTAAACATTGCATTGCAGTCTTCAATCAATGAGAGAGCCACGATGAAGGATCTGCGTCAGAATAAATTTTCGGGACCATCTTAGTCCCATCTTGAAAGAAGACGATCTTGGTCTTCATCCCTGGCAGCTGCGCAGCCATTGACAGACATGATTAGAGGGGCTCTGCAGGAATTACTCCTATGAGGATAATAGGAAGTCACTTCCCTCAAATGGGGACGACTTTAACCCAGTTTACAAAGTTTATTTTTACTAACTTAAGAGCATTTATTTTCAATTACGATCACCAGGCTAATCTTTTCAACTGATATCACACAAGATCGGGGACGAGAGGAGGATAGCAGACGTCACAGCATTCACGCAGCAATGAACAGCGTCACAAATGCCCTTCCGGTCACAATACGAAAGTAAAGTCGTATATGTCACATTGGGTACCGGCACAGTCGTCCCTAAGTCACAAGCTATGCCATGCAAATTAATCGCCACGAACCAACGGCAAATGCACAAATGCACTTCCCAGCAGAACTAATCAGAAATCATTTTCATCGGTGTGGCAAGAGCAGGTGAAAACTCAGATATAATTTTCATCAGTTCGTAGAAGGCACTTCATCTTCCGAATAAAATTGATTAGACGCGATGACGTGTACAATGACTTAGTGAAGTTTTATGCAAGAAAACACAAAGTAGAAACATCGTTAATGATGACAGAGACGACTATGAGGAGGGGAGATCGGTCGAATTGGTGACGAAATTAAGAATTAAAGGCTTGACATCACTGGGCCGTCAGGCAGGTGTTCGGCCCTAACCTTACTGACTGAATACAACATTTTAGTGCTATGAAAAAAAATATGTCCCACCACTGATACAGGCAGGGGTGGCACCACTGATACAGGCAGGGGTGGCACAATTGATACAGGCAGGGGTGGCACCACTGATACAGACAGGGGTGGCACCACTGATACAGGCAGGGGTGGCACCACTGATACAGGCAGGGGTGGCACCAATATACGCCACAGGAGTGGCAATATCAGCACAACAGGAGAGCTCTCACGCCGCCCAATATGGAGCGAGAGCCAAACTTTAGCGGCGGCAAAGTTAGCGGCAACAGAGCAAGTGGCAACGCGGTGGCAGTTGGTGAGCCACGGCCAGTGAAGCTACGGTAGCCACAACGACTGCGGCTACGGTAGCCACTATGACTGTACCATGACGGCTGTGACTTTGGTAGCCACAATGACTCTGACTANAGTTGGTGAGCCACGGCCAGTGAAGCTACGGTAGCCACAACGACTGCGGCTACGGTAGCCACTATGACTGTACCATGACGGCTGTGACTTTGGTAGCCACAATGACTCTGACTACGGTAGCTACGATGACTGTACCATGACGGCTGTGACTTTGGTAGCCACAATGACTCTGACTACGGTAGCCACGACGACTAAGGTCCTAAGTATTGCTAAACTGTCTTATAAGCTCGTACTATTCTGTGTAGCCATAAATTCGAACCTTGAATGCTCCGTTGAAGCGTCTTCCAACAACCACTAACCTTCTTCAAACTTTTACCTTCAATCCTAACCTTTCTCCTCACAAATCTCAATCCTTTTCCTAATCATAGCAGACGTTCTGCCCTACGACTACCTACCGCCATCCACACCATAACCCTTCCAAACATTCCTTCAATCCCAAACCATTCGGAGCCTTTTTGCAAGTTATTCCGAACCTTCTCCCTAACCATTCTTCTACCTTCTTCTCAACCATTCGAAGCCTCTCTCTAGTCTCAACCAACGAGAGCCTTTACAACAACCATCTCAAATCTTCTCTTGCCTGCATCTCCGTCCCAAAATTCCTCCCTGTCCCTCAAGCTTCCCTAAAGCTTCATTTCGCTGTCGCTGGCATCCAATTTTTTACCGCTGAATGAATACCAAAGTCTTATCTCTCTGCCGCCTATAAGGACGCACTTAAAGCTTTTCTATCTTAGGGAAACGAAGAACGAACTGGTGGGATGATATGAGAGCAAGTTGTGTCTTATATGGGAGCATTTATAGCATAGGTGTCTTATGGTGATGACACACGCTGGTCAAAAGAACGAGTATCGTCATCTTTTCGTTGGAATGCGTTGATGTGCCCATTTAAATAGCACACACTTGCGAAGAATTTTGAGTAATAAATCCCTCCAAATATGATGAGATGTCCGAAAGTTAACTAACGGTACTTGCGGAGCAAACTGAATTGATGGTTAACATTTTCACGCATTTTCTTGGCAATCTTGAAGCTGTGTTTACGAGGGTTCAACATAACGTTCGGATGAAAAATTGACGATGTTCGTTCCTTTGACCACCGTGCGTCATCGCCATTAAGGAAACGAAGAACGAAACGGTGAATGATATGCGAGCAAGCTATGCTTAGCTTTGGCTTATTAAGGGACATTTATGGCACAAACGAACTCTTACTTGATAACTTACTTAATTACATACTTGCTTATTCACCCATAAAACGTCTTGCTAAATGTCATCATTTTGTAAGTTTCTTACGATGGTCGTTCCAAAAGTAATGCCTCCTATTTTGTAATTCAAAAAGTTGAAAAGCTACGACGATGAAAGTGGCACCCATAAAACGAACGACCTTCTGTATGCCAGAACTTATTTTTATACTTAGTCACCACTATTCCCAATACATTTTTACCAGCGATGAACGAGAGCCTTGAGAGACATCTCGTCGGTGGTCCTTTTGTTCCTGTGTGAGCATTCATGGAACCCACCTACTGTACACTTTGCTGTGTCCTATGAATTACAACATCGTTTCCAGTGAGCTTACACCCACATCCAACTTTATATGCATTTCATTCATCGTTATCTTCCAATTGGTGCAGATGAGTTAATCGAGGTGCACTTTATTTTCCAGATTCTGGAGTGGTAGCTGTGTATGGCGTCCGGAGCGCACTTTGTCACTTCACATCTCTGTTACCACTCCGATATCGACGAGTCCATCTCCTAGCACTGCTGACATCAACTGTGTCGGCTTCGTAAACGTTCACCCAGTGCCAGGGCCTGTTGATTCGTTCAATTTTTTCTGCATGGAAGAATTCAGTGACACATCTCTACCTCTGACCCACGTCCACGATAGAGATTGCTTTCTTAGTGTCACATCGTCAATATTTGCATCAGAGAGATGAAACTTTCAGACCAGGAGTGGAGAGTTTAGTCATCAGAGCAATACAATTTGCAGTCCATTCGGGTGGAATAAAAAAAAAGGAGGCATTACCTTTGGATCGACCCTCATAAATAACTTCTAATTAATTCACTTACTAACTCACAGTACAACTTCATCATAAGCTCAAAAATAATATACTTAGATACCAGCTAGATGACTTATCACCTACGAACTCAGTCACGCACTAACTCCTCTAATCGTTTACATATTTGCTTAATTGCCTATTTTATCATTGCCTCGCTCATTTTCCAGTGTAACCACTTAACCAAAAGACAAGCAGCACTGTACCACGCATTCCTACTGTACATTCAAAATCTCCTTTCACAAAATCAACGGTCGACGTCCATGCCGAGCCAAAAATTTGCCGTCGCCTCTCTCACGCATTCATGTTTTTTCCTTTCAATTCTTGTTTTGCAAATGTCATTCCAGGAAATGGTGGCGGAATTCCCAATTTAAAGGCCCCCTAAGTCTCTCTCATTGGGACTGAGCAGCCGGTGATGACACAAGTCTTATCGGCGGCACAGCAGGCACTCTCCACATCAGTCTCTGGGAGCTCTCTGCCTCTCTCTCTCATACCTGCTCTACCATAATTGCAGGTACAAAGAAAGCAGTTAAGTGCACTCTTCCTAGACACTGACGTACATAGTTCGAATCTTACGTTGTCTCACCGCCATCATTACAGGTACGCTGAAAGCACTTGAGTGCGTATTTACTAATCACTAACGTGCATAATCCTGTTGTCTTATTGGTGTCATGAATGCAGGCACGCTCAAAGCACTTGAGTTCATATTTTCTAGACACTGGAGTTTATAGTCCGCGTTTTTCCTGCGTTCTCTAGCCGCCGTCATCGCAGATACACAGAAAGCACTTGAGTGCATTAGTGCTAATCACCGACGTGCATAGACTCTCTTAATTATCTGGTTCCTTTCGCTCTATCATTACCGGTGCAGTCTGAGCGCATTTAAAAGTTTTGAAATTCTACAAAAATAAAACTGCATAGTCAGAAAGCTCAGTATACAGTATATACAGTACCGTCCACAACTAAGGGACAAATTTTCAAGACGGCATAACTTTTTTTCTAACCATGTCAGGTACATCTTCTTCTGCACACTATTAGCCAGTATAAGATGTTGATTATTGTGTTAAAATTTGAGATATTTATGAAGGATAATAAAAAAGTTATAAGCGAAAAGCTTTTTTCTTGAAGTTTATAACGTCCAAAACTAAGGGACAAACAAGACAATATTTTGCTAGAAATATTTAGCAAAATGGTAGTGAACAATCAATATTTGGTAAATAGTCCCTTGCTTTCGATTACAGCTGCACGTCGTCGACGACATGACCGAATGAGACTCCGACAATCTTCAACAGTAATTTCTGCCCATTCCTCTTGAAGTTTCAGCCAAAGATCTTCTGCATTGATAGGGTTTCTTGCCATAACTTTCACTCCTAGTGTTTTCCAAAGATTTTCGATTCGATTTAGGTCAGGACTTTGTGGTGGCAATCCATAACTTCGAGATCTTGCTACTGAAGGTAACTCGTGACTGTCTTTGCCTTGTGGCAGGGGGCATTGTCTTGCATGAAGATAGGACTGGGGCCAGCTAAGTTTACTATATTAGGCACGACAATACCTTCCATCAGATTTTTATACACCTGAGCATTCACACGAGTTTGCAAATGAACAAGAGGCGATGTCCTTGGACTAGAGAACATACCGAAAACCATCACGCTCCTGCTGCCAAACTTCACAGTCTTTTTAGTGCACTTTACACTTAGTTTCTCACCTTCACGTCTTCAAACAAAGTTCTTACCGTCATAACCAAACAAACTGAAGTTGCTTTCATCACTGAAAAACACTCAAGCCCAATTTTCATGGGACCAGTTAACATGCTTGTTTGCAAACTCTAATTTTTTTTTCTTGCTCTTGGCGCTCACAAGCTGTTTCTTCTGTGGGTGTCTTGCAAATAACCCTATTTCTTAAAGGCGCCAAGAAACGGTTTGACGTGAGATGTTCGTACATATTGTGTCATTCATTTCCTTACTTATTGCAGCTGAGGACTTAAAACGATCCTTCAATGACGCACGCTGGATGACTCTGTCCTCTCTAACTGACTTTTCGGGGTTTGCTGGCTTTTTAGGGGCACGAATACTGCCGGTTTCATCGTATGACTTCACAATACTGCCTATCACACTTCTCGAACGACTTACCTTCTCAGAAATTTCTCTAATAGTGAAATTATTCTTGTGCAACTTGATGATATCTTGTCACAGGATATAATCAACTTTCTGACGTGGTGCCATCATGCAACGAACAGCAATGTTTGCAAATAGCAGTGTCAAACTTTGTCTTCGATGTAAATAAAGAAATACGGACTGAATAAGAAATTAGCTAAATTCTTCATTTTTAAGTCCCTTAGTTTGGACGTTATGAATTTCAGGAGAAAAGTTTTTCGTTCATAACTTTTTCCTTCTCCTTCATACATGTCTCAAATTTTAACACAATAATCAACATATTACTGGTTAATAGTGTGCAGAAGAAGAAGTACCTGGCATGGTTAGAAAAAAGTTATACCTTTTTGAAAATTTGTCCCTTAGTTTTGGACGGTGCTGTACATATATATACAGGTGGCAACAGTACAGTATATTAAGTCCCAGAGAGTCCCTGTTAGACCTCATTGCAGATGTTTTATGCATCAAAATTCATAATGTAAGCAGCTAAGCAACCTTACTTACAACTTTTTGTGTCTGATTTGCATGACACAGTCGCTAATAGTACTAGAGAGAAAGATGCGATACTAGTACTACTGTATTAGTGAAGTTGTTACCTACGCCTGCCTCCTGTAATCAGTGACTGCTGCGGCAGAGCAGTGCCGCTGATGACTGGCCTTTGACGTCTCTAACGGCGCTCCCCTTTAAAATAAACGCACTGAGTGCTACCTTGGTCTAAGCTGCCGCCATCGGGGCACACCGCACCGCCGGGCTGACACCACACCGACTGTCCGACGCCATAGAGGTAGTCCAACACCCCACAGAAATACAGACACAGGCGAGCCAACATCATACAGACATGCATTACAGCGACATTTCATGGGTTGCCCAACATTACCCCGACAGTTCTACAACACACTGACAGTCCTAAGCTACACCGACAGTCTAACTTCACACCGACAGTCCAACTTCACGCCAACATTACACCGGCAGTCTAGCATCATACTGACAGCCCAACATCACACCGAGAAACCAACATCACATCGACAGCCCAACATCACATCGACAGGCCAATATCTCAACGACAGTATTACATCACACCGAGCGGTCAACATCATATTGAATGTCCAACTGCACACCGATTATCCAATTTCCACGGGCTATCAAACATTACACTTAGAGTCCAACATCGCACCGACGGTCCAACATTACATTAACAGGGCAACATCACACCGACAGTGCAACATCACACCGACAGCCCAACATCACACCGACAGTCCGATATCACACCGACAGTCCAACATCACACCGACAGGGTAATATCACATCGACAGGGTAATATTACAAAGACAATCCAACATCACATCGACAATCCAACATCACACCGACAGGGCAACATCACATCGACAGGGTAATATCACACAGACAATCCAACATCACATCGACAATCCAACATAACATCGACAGTCCAATATCACACCGACAGTGCAACATCATTACGACAGTCCAACATCACACCGACAGTCCAACATCACACCGACAGTCCAACATCACACCGACAGGTAACATCACCCCGACAGTCCAACACCACACTGACAAGCACTGGATGTCCAACGTTTGCTCCTCATCACACCGATGTTACCAGGGCAACATTCTCTCTATGTAACAACAGGCAAAATAAAAAAGAAGAAAATTACGATCAAGAAAGCATGTCGAGTACAACAATTGCTGTACTGTGGCTATGATTTAGAAAAAAATTAATTTACCCTGCTCACTATTTAATACAGTATATTATCCCAATTTTGCTCATAACTGAAGGTAAATAGGTAGCTGAAACCGTTCTTGCCAAAGTGTGAAATGCAAGAACTGAATCTTATGGATTCTTTTTTAATAAAGCGACTGTAAGAAATATGCTTTATTATGATCAACAATTGGTTGGAGAATTTCATTTAAAACCAGTAAAATGTAGGAAATTCGTGGTTGGAACTTTGTTCTTATGGATGCGTTTCAAATGTTCTTATGGATGCCTTTCAAATGTTCTTATGGATGCCTTTCAAATGTTCTTATGGATGCCTTTCAAATGTTCTTATGGATGCCTTTCAAATGTTCTTATGGATGCCTTTCAAATAAAGTGATTGAGAGCACCATAATCTCTAATCAAGAAGATTAAATGTATTTTGACTAGCAGCCGAAATTTTTCTGCGTTCCAGAGCTCAGTAGACTCAATTATGTATGAATAATACTCAGAGCAGCATATAGCGTTTGTGTCTGAGGTATCTTTCAATTTAAAAATAAAATAATAATAATAATACCATAAGTCAGTACAACGAGCAGCATACTAGTACCACGTCTAAGCCTCCAGTACGCGCCACATTTGCTATGGTTGTAACGAGTTCTGTTTACTATATATAATATATAGAAATACCACGACTTTCGGTTCTGGAAATTCCATTGTTCCTGATTGATTTACTTGACACATTAACTGGAGCCTTCTCCCTAAGTATTAAATTAGGTAAGAAGGTCTATCTTGTTGTGAGCATCTCAACATAATGTGTATGTCTTTCAGTAAAGTTTTAGCTACAATAATTGTCCGATTAACGGACAAAGTAAACTATATGTCTCACAGGAAGATCACTCTTACTAATGTCCAAAATATCGGACGATGTCCAGTAATGGGTTAACTTCAGATTTCTTTGTTTGCTGAACTGGTCCTGTGTCTCGGTCGCTGTGCCGAACACTCGCGTGTTCAATTGTCGTCACGCGGAAATGTCGGCTGGGAATTTCCAAGCGCGGAATCGTCGAGTTCGGAACGATCGGTACCAGGTGCCTCTCGATCTCTAGTAACCTGTCTGAAAATTTTCTGATGTCTTATATATTTTGACGGGAAGAAATCAAACAAAATATCTGTACTTTTCATCAGTTCGAGTGAATTGCTCGATAGATTCTGTAGCTTTCTGATGTGAACGACTGAGTGGTTGTGACATCATACCCAAACTCGGATAAAAAAAAATAATTTGAAGTAAGCCTGGAATATCCCAGTACGGTCATTTGTAGCAAGGGATAAGCATGTTAGCGGGCAAGCCAGACAAATAACAATAATATTAGTAATAATAATAATAGTTATCCGGCGTCAAGTAATGACGTAGTGGGAGTCGCCAGAGTAATATTATAATATCCTGGACAAAAATTTGCTGTCATTTTCAAGTGCTAGCAACACTTATATAAGCGCTAAATGATAAAAATAAATAAAAAACCTCGACGAGAGATGACGAGGAAATGCTGAAATGCTAGCTATAGCCGCCTTCTCAGTAGTGTAGATATGGCAGCTGAGTTTCTGACATATTGGGGCATTTACAGCACGTTTATTACTTCCTCTAAGGAGGTTATGTTTTCGTCGAGTTTGTCTCCATGTCTGTCACAAAGACAACTCAATCAAAAAGTTATGGACGGATCTTTATAAAATTTACAGGGATTGTTAGGCATGTTGAGAGTAACCGATGATTAACTTTTTGGTGAAGATCCGGTCAACAGTTGGTTTGTATACCTGTTTTTCTTATTACTCTAACTCAAAAGTTTTTGACAGATTTTTATGAAATTTATAAGAGATGTAAGATATATTACGAGGAGTAAGTGACCAAATTTTTTTGACACTCTGTTTGTTTGTCTCTGTGTTTGATTGTATGTCTGTTAGCAAAATAACTAAGGTTATGAACAGATCTTTATGAAATTTACAGACATTGTTAGAAATGTTAAAACACATAAATGATCAAATTTTTGCAACGATAGGTTAGTCTGTTTGACTAATGTTTATCGGAATGTTTGTCAGTATCATGACTCAAAAAAGTTAGGAACGGATGGATCTTCAAGAAAATTTCAGAAGCTGTTATCGCTGTCAAAAGGAACAAATGGCCAGAGTTTAGTGCTGATGAAAAGGAAATCATAGCTTCAGAACCAATTTGAATTTTTCGTTAATGTTGCCTTGCAATGCGGAGGCATGCTCTCTCAGAGTACTCTAGTTTGTGGTGTTTCTGTTTGTAGGATAAACCTTCTGGTAGTATATGGACGGTTAATGGAGGCGAGAGTATCTGATGCACCATTGGATTAGCGTCAAATTGGCTAGTCTCAGATGGGGTTTACGTATAGAAAAGCGCTGAATCACGTCATATGCTGAATTTACGCAATTCCCATCTTCGTAACCGAGTGATTCGAGGCAAAACACATTGCCACAGATATAAAAATTACTTGGAATATTTGTTCATACGCGAAATTTAGTGGCATGTAGAATTTCTGGAAGTGCGCTATTTAGCGTCGCTTTCCTCAGACGACGTCAAAGTGCACGCCCGTCTCCCCCCCCCCCCTCCCATCAGTTCTGCTAATTTTTGCCGGACTTACCCGTATAGAGGTCTATGTGCGGCCTCGGTACTTGAAATAGCCCACTGTGTCGCGTTCTGGCTGTTGAGACAGTTGCAATGTCCTTATCGGATTGGGACGAACGTATGGATAAATAGAACACCTCTTGGCGGAAGACCATCACACGCGGTGGGAACAAATTTCATCGCCTTATTTGTGTTGGCCAACTAATCTTAATCTTTTTAGCTTGGGTCACATCGAGGACAAAACGCCAGACTTCCGCAAAAAATTAGGAATATAGCTCAACTCCTTCTACCTGTTTTTGGGTGGACAGCAAATTTCATCGCCGTCACTTTTGATGGCGAACTAATCCTAATTTTTTGGCATGGGTCACATCGAGGGCAAACCACCAGACTCCCTGCAAAAAAATATGAACATTGCTCAACTCCTTCTACCACTTTTTTTTGGGTGGACAGACAAGCATACAAATATATTTATATCTATATACAAATATAAACATAAATATTCAACGGAAACATTATCACCTTTCTCACTTCGTTCGCGGGTGATACCTGGCAGCGGGTGACTTATTCCAGCCCGCTCTAGACTGAACGGAAGCATGGCTGGGATAGGAACAAAGTATTCGTCTGCGTTTCCACATTCGTTTGTGCAAATACTCGAGTGTATGGCGTAAACGGGCAGACTCTTACTTCAAGTCAGATGAGAGTACCTTCATTATGTTCATAAATTATAAATTGACAAAAAGAAAGACGTCTTACCACTGTCTCAGTGTATAATATTTTTGTAGCATCCTTCATAAGTTTCATTCACATTAGCCCATAAATATTTTTTGCTCTTGTAAAATAAACTCATTGTCTACGCAAATCTGTATTTCTGGCGTCTGCCTGACTGTCATAATATCAGCATTGAGTATGATTGACAAAGCTAATTTACAACCCTTAACGCGGTCCTTGAGCGAAGTTCTTACCTTGAGAGCTCGGCCATCCAAGGTAATTTTTCAAAAAAATTTAGGCCAAAAGTCTTTCGTACGTATTTAGACCGAAAATGTTAAACCATGGCCGACTCTTACTACTTACACTCCAATATAAATAACTTACACTACTATTTTACTACTTCTAGAAGCTAAAGTGGTTTGAAGTCGCGGCCATGTGGCTCAAATGATAAAAAAAATTGTATGATCACTGTAACAACTGAAAGGGAAGCAAGGCAGCTAATGGCAAACCCTACATTAAACGGGTCAGGACCACTGGCTGAAAAGCCCCCCTAAAGAGACTGTGGGATCAAAACCTCCCTAAAGAGGCTGTGGGATCAAAACCTCCCTAAAGAGGCTGTGGGATCAAAAGCCTCCCTAAAGAGGCTGTGGGATCAAAACCTCCCTAAAGAGGCTGTGGGATCAAAAGCCTTCCTAAAGAGGCTGTG
>LQNS02278170.1:14563220-14575806 GCA_001587735.2 Parhyale hawaiensis | reverse complement strand
CCTCTTACGTCAAGCATTGCTATGCTCCTCTCAGATCCGTCAAGTACGTTCCTCTTACATCAAGCATTGCTATGTTCCTCTCAGATCCGTCAAGTACGTGCCCCTGACGCCAAGCATTGCTATGCTCCTCTCAGATCCGTCAAGTACGTTCCTCTTACATCAAGCATTGCTATGTTCCTCTCAGATCCGTCAAGTACGTTCCTCTTACATCAAGCATTGCTATGTTCCTCTCATATCCGTCAAGTACGTGCCCCTGACGCCAAGCATTGCTATGCTCTTCTCAGGTCCTCCTCTCACGCACGTTCTCTAACGCCACTTCAACTTAGCTCAGCGAGTGCGCTGCCGAATGCTGAATAACTTGGAGAATTCGACGGGTTTCGCAGCCTGGCATTGATGGAAACGACGATTCTGGAAGACAAATCACTCAGTAAGGCATAACATTTACGTGGGATGCCGATGCCTCCTGGAAATCCGAGAGCTGTGCGAGATGCTGTACGGCCTTTGCGGGAGGGCTGTAGTGCTGCAATCCAGACACAGGAATCATGGAAGGTTTGTTAAATGTATTCCTTTGAAATTATACTAAGAAAATCTTGTGATGCATGTCTGCAGTTTATTCTTACTCGAAAAGGATTCCTTTCACCTCCTACAAAATATATGATGGTTTTGTAGATTCTAATTTAAAAAGCAACCCAGACACAGGAATAAAATTGACAAATTAGTACAGAGCCTGGCACGATGGCCATCGCCGATTTTACGATGGCGATTGTGTGAAGACCATTGCCATCGGATAAACTACGATTTTACGATGGACCATCGCAAAATCTATCGGCGATTGCGATGGTCCTATGGAAAGCGTATCAAACAATTTTCTCCATCGGCGATGGTGTAATAATGAGGAAGAACTAGTCCGATGAAATGGCTAAACATCTCATCGGCGATGCCATACGATGGGCATCGTCATCGGTTGTACTTCCGATGCCGATGAAGTGATGAAATAAGGCTAAAACTACAGAAAACTGCATTACGAGTGTGAAACATTTTTTCCAGTAACATTAAAACAAAGAGTGGGTTACAAAGTTTATTTGGTGAATTTTGCGAAGAGGTCTGTAACGACATTTACTATTTTTGTTGACATATGAAAGGAAAATAAGGCATTCTAAGACGTTTCATGAATAACGTTTTCCCCGCAAATACTTAGTTTTTGAGATATTTGACCTCCCATTGTTTGTCTATCACGCTCGCCATTATAGCCCTGCTGCCGTCTACTTTTGTTGATCGACAGAGGCGCGACGACCGTACGCGCTTTCGTACACGTACTATTAAGTCTTCAAAAAATTGTGCAATTGCTAGCTAACTGTGCAATCGCGAGCTTATTTTAATGAAATATGAAACTAGAATAACGCATTCTAAGAAGTTTTTCACCAATAACGTTTTCGTCGAGAGCTTTGAAATTCTTTTACATCCGTTTTTGGAACACAACCAGCTGGCCCAGATTATTGGAACGCGTATTATGCAGTATTGTACCGCCGGCAGTGGTGGTGTTTGTTTCTCGCGCTGTACAATAATTTTACCAGTATAGGTGGTTTTATACGTAATAGTTAGTTTTTGTTGGCATATTTAGGTAGAATTACGCATTCTAAGACTTTTCAAGAATAGCGTGTTCATCGCAAATGCTTACTTTTAGAGGTATTTGACTTTAAAGTTGCCATTGCTTCTGGTGAACGAATTTAAGATGCGCCATTACGCCAGGGGCGAGGCATCAGAAACGAAACCTCGTAATAGTTTTTCGGCAACAACGTTGCTCTTACACATCAAGGTTAGGAAACAATGACTGGTGCTGCTAATATCCTACGAAAAATATCTATAAAAACAGTGTGCACCGATATCGTGCTAGTCATAATGGCGAATCTTATTATCTCTCATACCAAAATAAGGAGAACTTTAGGTCAAATATCTCGAAAACTGAGCATTTGCGGTGAACACGTTATTCATGAAAAACGTCTTAGAATGCCTTATTTATTTTAATACATTCCCCAGATCTAACGATGTCAAATACTATTAAGGTTTTGAAAGGTCATTAGATTTGAAGCATATTAGCTACTAGGCAAATAATAATTAAACTTTGTAAAGTAGTCTTTAATTACCCTAATAACCAGGTCCTTACATTTTGCATCGTTTATCAGGTAGGAATAGTATTACTGGTGTAAAATCGCACACAGGCGGAAGTTATAAGAGATGCTGCTTTTATTCGATGTCTGTGGTTTGAGATCTTTGTATTTTTTAAATGTGTTAATGCGATGGTCCATCGCCGACTGTGACGCCCTACGATGGCCATCCCCGATGGTTATTTCATCATAGGTCGTCACCAATGAAAATTGGCGAGTTTTGATTCCGATGGCGAGGGAGCGATGGCATTGCATTCTCCATCGTAAGTGCGATGGTGATGGTCATCGTACCGTCGTAAGATCGTACCATAATCGGAGATGCCGAGCTATGAAAATTAAGTCTTTAAAATGTTGCTCAGCAAAATATGCCATATTCTTGCCGTTATTTTACAAATGTGTTTTATAAATGTATATATATCATAATCTAGTCTAATATTCATAGTTTATGCATTCACCACTCTAACAGCACAAAATGAATGAGACCCAAAATCCTAACAATCTATAAATTTCGCGGAAACCCACAATCCGCAGCATAGTTCAATACCTTGACGGGCACTGAGGTCGCTTAACAGGTACTGCGCTCTGGACGTGGACACACGAGAGCATCACACTGTCGCCTATACAGTCCCGCTTTATTGGAATCGCGTCCAGGTAGAGAAAACACGAGCAGATTATTAAAAAAAAAACATGCTAAACTAGAGCACTCTGAGAGCGCATACCTCAGCCAAGCAAGGCAATGGTAACGAAAAATTTAAATCAGCGCTCAAACCATGATTTTCTTTTTATCAGCTCCAAAATCTAATCATTTGTGCCTTTTGATGGTATTAACAGTTTCTGCAATTTTCTGGAAGATCCGTTCGTAACTTAACTTTTTGAGTTATGTTGTTATCAAACATTGTGACAAACTCAAGTCAAACACACAAACGGACCAACCGATCTGCACCAAAATTCGATCATTTATGTCTTTAACATTACTTACAGTAACAACCCCTGTAAATTTCATAAAGATCCGTTCAAAACTTTCTTAGTTAGTGTGCTAACAAGCACAAAATTAAACACCGCAACAAACAAACAACAACAAAAAAGAAAAAAACATCATCACAAAAATTTGGTCATTTACTCATCGTAACAAACCTAAAAACTCATCTAAATTTCATGAATCTGCGTCCACATCTCTTTCAGTTTTGGCACTAAGAAAAAATAGGCAGACAAACAAACGGATGGACGCATTTCCACCAAAAGGTAATCATCTGTTACTGTCAACATACTTAAGAAACCCTAAAAATTTCGTAACGATCCGTTCATAACTTTTTGAGTTATTTTGATGGCAGATAAATAGACAGTCGGACAAAGAGACAGACAAACACGACAAAAACATAACCTCATTGGCGGAGGTAATGAAAGGTAAGTGCAGGACAGAATGAGTGAGTAAACTACCTATGAAAGAGGTGTAATGCTTCAATATATCTTTCTCTGTCCATTTGGTCAGCATCGTCCATAAGAAGTATTGTAAAATTGTTCCTAAAGCGATACACATTTCACATTAGCAACGTTTGTTCTTAATGCAAGTTGTTTATGCATATATATATATAAAGTGGTATTATTGAGTTTCCTTATAGTAGTGATATATGGTACTATTTCCTGATGATTGAGTACTTTTCTCAAACGACAAATGCTTTTCTGATTCTGTAGGTAAGACATAGATTAATTATTGGCAAACAACTCACTAATTAACTGCAGCTGATTCAGCCATCTGCTGCTGCTGCCACCAGCAACTTATGCTATGCAAACCCCTCTCTACTCCAGTCTTACCTCCAATAATTACTCCCAATACAGATTCTTGTCTTTAATTATGTGTCATTGCTTTAATATGTATTTATGCTTCATTATAATGAGCATTACCTATTTTCCCCTATGCAACAGTTGGTAACCCAAATTAACAAAGTAATAGCCTAGAGAGGGGGGGGGGGCGGCAATGTGTGCCGCTATTTTTTACTGAAAAGGTCTCTTGAATTACTGTACTGTGCGCAAGTGCACGTATACCCGCCCAACCTAGCCATCCTAGACCGGCTTGGAGACCACAACATGATTGAGTTTAAGCTCAAAACTGGCAATGAATTGACCGCTAATGCAAGTCGTCTCAAACTGCCGGACTACCGACGAGCGAATTTTCAGGGAATGGCAATTGAAATAGGAACAACTGACTTCGAAACCCCGATGAGAGACGCCAGTGTTGAACAATGTTTACATATTTTTAAGACGAGCATCCTGAGAGCAGCTGAGCGATACATCCCAATAAACGAGTTCGTATCAGTAATTATCCTCTCTGGATGTATCGGATTGTCAAATGTTGCACTGCTAGGCGACAAGTGCGTTACAAAGCTTGGAAGCGTAATCCAACAGAGGAGAACAGGTCCAGTCAGATAAGGGCATGTCGGGATGTAAAGAAAATAGTCAGGACCACAAAAAGGGAAAAAAGTATCCGTATGTTTGGAATAGTCTTGATGTCTCTGTCTTTGCTGGTGCTGGTATTGGCAGCTTTAAACGATCTGTACACAAAGCTATTCTGTGATCTCGGATCTTCTTTTTTTCATTCTTTTGTTTTCTCCACCCGCTGGGCTGGTTGCGTGGGGGGTTTGTTAACCTCATGGAGTTTCTCCGTTCCTACGTCGCTAGCCTGGTGTGATTTAATTGCCATGGCAATAGCTCATAGAGGACCGGGGTGTAAGTCCCGGTGTCTTTTTGGGAATGGGCCTTTTGGTTCGTCTACTGCCGCCTATCTAATCTAATCTAATAATAATAATAATAATAATAGCCGCTATGGCAAAACGCAACCCAAAGGCATTCTATAAATATGTAAATGAAAGAAAAATAAAAAAAGAAACCATAGGTCCGCTCAAAAGACCTGACGTTGCAATCACCAATGACCTACAAGACAAAGCCCCAATCCTGACCGACTATTTCACCTGTGTATTTACTATTGAAAATGTTACGAATATTCCTGTACCAGTACCAATGCAACTTGCACCCATAAACACATGTGCTTTTACGGAGATCGAGATCCTTCTATAACTGACCCACCTAAATGTGTACAAATCCACTGGCTCAGATAATCTTGCTCCCCGTGTACTAAGAGAAATTGTTCCAGTCATAGTGAAACCACTTCTGGAAATATTTAATCGGTCTCAGAGAACGGGAGAAGTTCCGCAGGATTGGAAACTAGCTGACGTGATACCGATCCATAAGAAGGGGGACAAGAAAAGCCCCAGCAACTATAGCTATAGACCCAATTAGTCTTACATCGATCGTCAGCAAAACTATCGAACGTCTCCTGAAAAAGCGCATCACTGACCACCTGAGGATGCATCAGCTCATATCCGACTCTTAGCATGGCTTCCGAAATCTGCGTAATAAAGTTTCTGGACTTTTCTCAAAAGTTACGGATATTAAAGATGAAGAGAAGGGTGTAGACCTTGTGTATCTAGACTTTCAAAAGGCTATTAATAAAGTCCCCCATCAATGGCTAACGAAAAAATTGGAAGCCCAAGGCATCCAGGGAGACTCTTTACGATGGATCGGGGCATGGCTTATGGGTCGGCAGTAGCGAGTAAAGCTTGAAGGAGAAACGAGCGACTGGACGCAGGTATCATTAGAAGTTCCACAAAGTAGCGTGCCTGGCCCACTCCTGTTCTCAATTTTCATCAATGATCTGGATCTTAATATCCGTAGTAAAATCAGTAAATCTGGGGATGATACAAAATTATGTAGTCCTACCACGAAAAGAGCCGAGCTCCAGCAAGACCTTGACCACCTCATGGAATGGAGCACAATGTGGCAGATGAGCTTTAATGTCGACAAAAGCACAGTAATGAACGTAGGGCTTGTGAAGCCTTCAACTCCATTGAAAATGAATACGACGGAATTGCCTTTGTCACCCAACAACGTGACTTGGGAATCACTATTACAAACAAACTACAACACAGTAAGTTGACAAAAGTGTGAAAATGGCAAGTAGAGTACTCGGATTCATCACCAAAAATTTTGAATACAAGTCCAAGGACATCATCATTCTATTGTACAAGGCGTTAGTGCGGCCACACTTAAAATTTGATGCTCAATTTTGTTCGCAACATCTGTGTAAGGATATCGATAACATGGAAAGAGTCCAACGCAGAGCGACGAAATTGATACCTCAGCTGAGAAACAAGTCGTATGAACGTCACCTAAAAGAACTGGGTCTGATCTCTCTCGAGCAAAGGCGACTCAGGGGGCAACTAATAGAAACATTTAAGCACTTGAATAGCCTCAACGACGTACTTACGGCGGGACTCTTTGAAAAAGACCTCAATGATCGCTTGCCAAACAACGGTAAAAAAATCAAGCATAAAGCTCGAAGAACGACCTTAAGTCAGCAGTTCTTTCAGTATTTCATAGTCAGCATATGGAATAGACTCCCTTCCGACGTTGTTAGTGCGGAGTCAGTCAACGCCTTTAAAAATCGTCTTGACATACATTGGGAGAGACATCCCCCACAGCTAAGAATTCCTCCTCCAAGAGTCGTACACGAGTACTCTTAACGGCCAAAGCCTCCGAGGCTACCTTAATCCGTCTTCTGTCTTCCGCTCCAACTACACAGTCTGACATCTTTAACTCTGCATATCAGCGGCTATTGATCGTTCTTGCGTGCATTCATGATCGTCTCTTTTGCTGAGATTCTTCTCCCTCCTCTTTTTTTTTTCTCTTTTCCACAGTCCTTTATATCCTACTAACATAATGGCAATAGCTCATAGAGGGCCGGGGCGTAAGTTTTGATGGCTCTTTGAGAATGGGCCTGTTGGTTCGTCTACTGCTGTCTACCTAATCTAATCTAAACATTCTAGTCTGGGGAATCGTAAAGACCTACTTACTCAGTCGTTCTTTTGAAGTTGTTAATGATATTGTGAGGATAATTCTGCGTAATGAGAGGGCAGGACCGTTTTCCACCCCATCCATAGATGCCACATTTCTCTAATTGCGAATCCTGCAATGTAGAGATGTTTTTGTTATCGAAATTTATGTCGACTGTCATGCATGTGTCGTACAACTGACTCGAGCACTATCAGTAGGTACGTTCTCTGTTTTAATGACCGGTATATTAATTAATTTTATATAGTACTGTACTGTTTAATAAAGATAATAGCTTTAAAAATGAACGGAGTTAGACCGTTTGTGACAGGTGCATTTCACTATAGCAAAGGTTACAAAGGCTGAAAAAATTATCAAGTGAAGTTTTTAATGTGTAGTGAACGCATCAAGAAGATAATTCAACAGGCTTGAAACTGTACAAAAATTTGATCGTCCCCCATTAAAAAATTTTTGCAGACCCGTTTTTTTTTATGCTTGATGATTCTTATAATTCAGCAGCATATTCTTTATCCACCTTTCAAAATCTCACCGGTTTATGGTTTTCTCATTAACTGAATACCAAATTTGTTATTCACCTTTCAAAATCCTTCCGGTTTACGGTTACAAATAAAAAGTGATCTCCAGTTTGTCTACCACCTTAGGCCCTCAACCAATAATTCAAATAAGGATTATCTGATTTCTAGAAATCAAGGTTGAATAATATTTATTATCATTAGCTTTACTTATCCTTTTACCTCAGAGCAAAGAATATCTGCAATAATATCACTCATAAGCCGATCCAAGTCAAACTTATTGCAGCAAAAAAAGCATTTGCACCAAGGAACAAACAACCTGATGACCGACAAACACGCTTTCTGGTCCAGGCCCTCTGACGTCACAGCTGGAAAGTTGTAAAGCTTCTATTCTTATGGGCAATAGCATGAATATGGAAGGAGTCTCATATTTCATCGCTATTGGGTCATCTATTGTGCATTGTAAGTGTGTTATTCTGCGTGCGCAGACTACACAGATTCCAATGGTTTAGAAAAGACCTTCTATACTCGACTAGAAAGCTTGGAGCTACCCTTAGCCGCGCTCTATAGCCCATCGATGTCGCTCCGATGCCCTCGTAACTCGACCATATTTTTCCTCGGAATCTTCTCCTATAATTCCGGTGATGATTTCTCTTATGCCTGTGTTTTGCCATCCGTCCGCCTCTTTTTCATTTCTATGGCTCAAGCAAGCGAAAGCCACCTCAATAAACTCACTATTTAATGGCCAAAAAAGGACATCCAACTAATAAAGGGCGAATTGTAGTTCGCTTCGAGCCATGCTTCTCTGCATAAGCCAACGAATAAATTCCACAATGATGTTTGCATTCACATGTTATAAGCTTCAATGGACAGGCCAATCTTTGAAATATGCCGCCGTTGCCAGTTCCAATACATTTCTTTATGACCCGAAGACGCTCGCGTTCTTATGCATTGCTATGGAAGATGGCCCGGACGGCTGATAGAGATGTATGCCGAGGTCCCTATATCTTTTCTTTTGAATTACGAGATTAAGAAAAGCTGGAAAGCATCTGAAAGACTCCCAAATATGCATAGATTTCCTCGGTCCAGTCTGTATGCGTGGCCAGAAATCTGCGGTTGGGTCTTTGTGCCTAATCATATTGATGTAAAGTGTGGAGAATGTTTAGCTCAGTAGCGTCTTTTCATTAATAATTATACTCCTGGTCCAGTTAACAAGTTGATATCTTTCATATTGAGGAGTTATAGTTTGCAGGATTACTGAGGAAGTCTGTTGAGTTTTCCTTGAAAAATAAATAAATAAATAAATAAATAAAAAGCTCAGACGATATTCTCAGTTATCGTGCATCCTCAATAAATTACCTTTGTCAACGGTTTTGTACATTTGTATTTACTTATAAATGATTCATTGACACGAAATCACACAGTGTGGGGATACGACAAGGTTAAGTTGCATTAAAGCCATGTATTAAGACCATCAAGGATACTCAAAATGAACAACGGGTGGTATCAGTCAGACGTAAGATGCAACCTGCTTATGAGATTTCATGACGGCAGATAAATTGTTTCCTTCGCTCTGTAAAGTGAAAATAGAAACAAGCTTCTTCTAACTAGAAAAAAAGATTTCAGTATTTGAACCACAATATTTGGGAGCAATGCGAAGAGGATGGCAATGCTGGAATTGGACTAGTAAGCGCAACCGCTTGTGAGCTATAGGACGGAAAAAGTCGTGAAGACTGTAAGCTACAACATAAAGAGGTTCGCGCTATAAGTTAAACTTTGGCTGTAGAGGAGAGGGGCACGTCGCAGTATTTCACGTACTGCATGCTCGTATTTTAGACTCCATCAGTCGGGCCTCGCTATTTATAAGGTCTCGGGTTGGTACCGCACGAATCACCTACTGTATTCATCTAACTCAAAAAATTATCAGACTATGTGCTGCCTTTCTGAATATTTCTAGGTGCGAGTGGAGTAATTAATCTGTATATATATATATATATATATATATATATATATGTACAGTATAGATGCAAATAAGCTTAATTATTCATTTATACTTACATGTAAAATAGATACACTATAATATTCATGTATATTCTGTTGGCTATTTATCTGATGCAAATCTGCATATGAATGACTGTACATCAATGTATATATAAAATGAACTCAATAGCGACCATTATAGGAGCTTCTTGATAGCAGCTCACTGCCTACAAAGTTTGCATATCATATTATAACTGTCTTGCAGTGGCAACAAGAACTGCCCTTCTCTTTCATTGTAAGGAAATTCCCCTTGGGCGCAAGTCGTTCCAGGCTGCTTTTCTTTGCAAATTACAATATAAATAGACATTAAAAGTTTGCAGATTCAGTGCAACTTAGGCGCTCTATCACGTCTGTATTATGGCAAGCCTATGCATGCAGATTGACCATTGGTTGCCTGGTGTAAAGAGAATGGAAAAATCTGAATTCCTGTGGGAGGAAAACCATCTTCGGTAATGAGAATCACGTACACTGAGTACGTGATTGCTTCTCTCAGATACGAGCCCGGAAATTGGCTTTTTAGTTATTAATAGGCAAAGTAGAGAGCGGCGGTACGTTGTTCTAGCTTAGATATGTGCCACTGATTTTTGCGAATTAGATTTTTAGTATTAATATTAATACTCCAAGAGTCTGCAGTGGCCCGTTGTTTTAGAAAAGATATCTGCCACAGATATTTGTTCTAATAGACTGCATTGGTGCATTGTTCCAGAATATATATATACTAAGAATTTTGCAGAGTAGATCTTAAAGTTGATATTCAAACAGATCCTGGTGGTACGTAGGTTTCGAAGTTTATGTGCCAATGAAATTAACAAATGGGATTTTCAGTAGTTAATATCCTAATCCTAAATGACAGGGGCGGCGCATGTTCTAGATGATGTGTATATACAGTATATATATGTATTTCGATTAGAAGCAGTTAAAGAAATTTTGATACTCACGACGCGCGTTTCACTTTTCTCCAGCTCATCAGGCTGGTGCAAGGAGGTTCTATTAGAGACTCTATAGAAGCTCCTTGGGCTGGAGGGTCAAAGTTGGTAAATTTAGTTCTTGAAATCTTGCAAATTTAGAAAGGTTTTCATAGGAAGTGTAACTATGATACCGGATGTTCCAAAAGTATAAATGAAATTTTCAATCAAGCAAATGTTTCGTCAAATTTCAATACAGTCCGCTGCGTGTGTCTGCAACGTGCAGTAATTGGAGTCAACGCAGCGGACTGTTAATACCAGCGGAATTAATTTCCGTCACGTAATCATTTCCGCTGCAGCTACGCGGATCCTCAGAACGTTGAACATCCAGTTAACTGACCAGTTTTTTCTGATCTGTAACATAGTTGCTCTTCACGACCCGCCACTGGCATTCAGTGCGCTTAGCTACTTTAAATTTTTACCATCACATTCTATAAATTTTACACTTTGATTTTAACGACCTTAGCTGCTACCATTCTTAGTGCAAGGAACGCAAGTCTTTTGCAGATGTCAACGCAATCCAGTGGCCAACTGTGAAGCAGGTGATGCCGTGGCAATGAACATTACTGAGGGCAATCCTATGCAAAAATCACAACGCTGGCCCCGGGCAGTACTGAGATAAAGATTGCGACTGTAGTGTGATGGCAGTCACGTCTAGTGAGATATTATCCATGAATGTGTGAATAGTTTGGTGCATGTAGGACTGAGTCGTGCGAGTGTGAGTGCGTTTAGGAGTGTCTAGGTGCGATCGAGTAGGTCTGTGTGGGGCGGAGGAAGGTGGGTGAGTTGTTAAATGGGAAGACACAGGGGAAGTTGCTGAAGTATAAAGAGGTTAGATTAAAATTTGGAGTTTGTAAGAAAGCGGTGAGTGCTAGCCAGGGATTCTTCTCCGGAGGTATCACTATCAATTGGGGGTGAGGGAAACAAATACAGAGAGGTATGGGACTCGATCTGTGAGTGATGGTACGTATGAATTTGCTGATATGCTGTCAAGTCTTACTGGCAACTCTCCCACTGATTGGTGAAGACTATTTCGACAGCCAGATGCAGGGAGCGTGGGACTTGAGCCATCGGTACCAGCTGCGATAACATAACATATTTGAATTTTATGTTATCTACTAAACAGAGGAAAAAATATTCTTTTTTCGACAATCAAATGAAGAGGGTATGCGAATATATTGCCTGGCTCATTGGGGCATGGATAAGGGTACCTAACTACCATAGGGGCATGGCAGTGCTTTCCAAACAGTATGCCGCAGCCCAATGGCTGGTCCGACGAGAGAAACTTAACAAAATACTAACAACTACCAACAAACAGAGGGCTTGGGAATGGGGTTACCTTTAGGTCCCACATTTGCGAATATCTTCATGCGTCATCACGAGCAAACATGGCTCGATGAATGTCCCGATTCGTTTAAACCGGTATTTTACCGTAGGTATGTCGATGATACTTTTATTTTATTCCGTGACGGATCCCATGCAAATTTATTTTATAGATTACTTGAATACAAAACACTCCAATATCAATTTCACCATGGAAACTGAGAAAAATAATAGGCTTTCTTCTCTAGACTGTTTAGTTCAGCACAAAGGTAATAACTTCAATACTTCTATATATAGAAAAGATACTTTTACTGGGATGGGCCTCAGTTTTTTCAGTTTTTGCCCCTTCCGTTTCAAAGTAAATAGCATTAAGACTCTTTTGTCTCGTGCCTATGAAGTTTGTGCAGATTTTATGTCATTGCATAGTGAATTTGAATTTTTAAAGCAGTTCTTCTGAAAAAATGGGTATCCTCTTCATTTAGTGAACGATTGTATAAAGAAGTTTTTAGATCATAAGTTTTCTGCTACTACTGATATGTTGACCGTGAAGAAAGAGAAGCTTTTTATATCTCTGTCTTTCTTCGGCCATCAGTCGGAGAAACTGAAAAAAGATTTAACAGTTTTAGTTAACAAATTTTTTATGTGTGTAGACCTACAAATTGTTTTAGTGAATAAC
>LQNS02278170.1:14536102-14561128 GCA_001587735.2 Parhyale hawaiensis | reverse complement strand
CGGTATCTTGGATACGGGGGTCGCACTTGGGCGCTCCAGGCAGAATGCTGAATTTTCATTAAAGAAGCCTCTGAACAGTACTAAGCACAGGAGACAGAGGGGGTTTCCCTGAGGTGCTATTTTTCTACCGTCATTTATAATGACGGTCCGGGCCACTAGTATACATTTTAATATTGAAGACTTTCAGATTACAATACACATACAGTAATATATCTGCATAACCCATAATAGAGTTGTGAAACTTTTTGGGCAACAAGTAGTGGTTATACTAGTACAATTACATGACATGATCTTTATACCGTTTTTTAAAGGCGTTATTAGAGATAGGGTCTAATAAGTGCGTTGGTATTCTATTAACAAGAGACGCTGTTTGAATAAACAATGGTGAAAAAACCTGCAATAAATTAGAATACAAAGTAACAGATGGCCTTTTCAGACGATATCATAACGTCATTGTTGTAACCCTACAAAGTATACAACTGTAGTGATCAACGGAGTAACGCCGGAGACCTACAGTCGCACCGGAACCCTGATTCGGACTGCGCTCAAGCATACGAAAAGATGTGATTTCTCTCTGCTTTAGCGTCCTGAATCTGTTTTGAACATACAAATACAGTAGTTTCAGTTAGACATGGAACTCCCTCTTAGCTCAGTCTCTAATCATAGTTTGAATATCATTCGATACAGATTGATAACTGGGTCTACCCATCATGTACCGGCACTCTGATTGATAATCTCCTAGTAATCATGGCCACTTCTTAAGGCGGAAATTCTTCAGCGTTCTGAGCTCGCAGAGCATATCGCAGTAAAGTAAACACGCGATTCCAAACCAGCGATAATAAACCAAGGTCAGACGACTATATTGTAATTACTGTAACTAGGTTGGAATGCCACGTAGGTAGAACTTATGAATTTGAAGAAAATTGCAAACAACTCGTAGAGAAAATCTACCTATGTATAGGTGAAACTGATTGTCGTCCAGTCATGCTAATTTTCTAATGCTTCTTGTATCCCGATATGTGTCATTGTGTATAAGATATAGGAGACCTGTTTCCCTTGACGAGTTTTTAAATAAATTCGAAACGTTAAGTTCGGTCGTGATTCTACTACGACCTCTATTTAGGTACTTATTCACAGGCAAACTGAGTGGTTGCATAAGCAGAGAGGGAACAAGTTACCCAGTTTTGGTTATTGCATACATGGAAAGTAAATTGAGTGGTTGAAATATGTGTTCACAGACGACATTGAGTGATTGACTTAAGTAAAGAGGGAAACAAGTTGCTCCTATTCGATTTACTACGAAACATTTCTCTTTAAATTCAGCATTTGCTCACTGTTTAGGAGACTTAAAAGAATAAATATGAGCCCTGTGAATTCAGTATAAAATAAAGCATATTCTATTGGTTCGAGCTTTAAGTATATACAAATTAGAATGATTATAATGAGTTACATCTAGCCACCTATGTTTTAGTTAAGCTCTACATAGAAATATGGTAATATAGAACCCCAAGACTCTAAAGTCAATTCAAGTATTAGCTACGAAGCTAACCAAATTTCTCTGAAAAATAAAATAGTATGTACGCCAAAGCCCTCTGAAATTGCCGGGAGAACAAAGCTAGAAACCCCTAAAACCTCTATTCATTACCCTTGAGCAGTGAAAATTGCCGAAGGAATGAAGCCAGAAGCTCTCTAGAATATGAAGTTAAAATGCCAGGGCATCAAGAAATTGCTAAAAGAAGAAATTCAAATCTTCCGCCGGGTATCAAGCCCACTCGCATCTTAAAAACAGAACAACCAGCTCCCACGGAACAAGAAATCAGTAAGCCAGAGCATCAAGCAATTTTCAAAAAAGTCCAAAACTCAAAATTGCCAAAGTATATAAGGCAGTGCGCCAGGGCCCCCAGAAATTACCGAAAGAACAAAGCCAGAAACTCCCAGACTATCTACTCACTGAAGTAACTAGTCATTACCCTAGAACAACGAAAATTGCCTAAAAATGAAGCCGAAAGCTCCCATAAATGTGAATTTAGACTCTCAGGAAATGAAATAATTATCATTGTTAAAAAAAGACAATGACTCCAAACGTATACGCCAAGGCATCATGAAATTTCGCAAGAACAGAGCCAAAAATACCTGGAATATGCAGTCGGCACGCCAAGCGCCAAGAAATTGCTGAAGGAACAAGGCCAAATTTCCCCGGAATATGGAGTCTGTACGCCAGGGCCTCGAAAAACTGCCGAAAGAACAAAATCAGAACTCCCTAGAACATAAGTAGTCTATACGCCAGGGCATCAAGAAATTGCCGAAAGAACAAAGCCAAATTTCCCCGGAATATGGAGTCTGTACGCCAGGGCATCAAGAATTTGCCGAAAGAACAGAGCCAGAAACTCCCTCAGAATATGAAGTCAGAAAGCCATGGCCATCGCCGCCAAAAGAAAGGCAAGTCAGGCAGGGTTGGTGGCCGGGGCGGCCAGAGGCAGCGAAAGAGAAGGAGAACATTCGCTCAAAATAGGGCGCATAAATCTGCCAGGCCGGTCTCATCAAATTACGAGGCCCACGAATAAGGGAAAAGAAACGGCGTCGCCAACACACGCACCCCCGAAAACATGCAAAAAGTGTCCAACAAAAACATTGACAGGCTGTTATGGCATCCACAAAAATAGCGACGAACGGCACACAAATTTGATGAAATGTATAAAAATGACCATAAACTCTAGCGGGGGTGCTTGTGCCAGATACTCTCATGGCGGGGAGCGTGATGAAGCTTGGCGATGAACTTCCTTACGGCGAATCTTCAGCTTCCCAGAGACTTTAATCTTGTCTCAACTGAATTACATGATCTGCCTGAAGCGTCAGCAGGAAGCAGGCAACATTTTTTGGGCGGTAGATGAAGTTTATGTCTCTCAGACAATATTTTACTGGAAAATCTAGTAAATAATCTTGCCTCAACTGAATTTCATGATCTGCCTGAAGCGTTAGCAGCTACCAGGCAACATTTTTTCAGCGGTAGATAAAGTTTATATCTCACAGAAACTATTTTTTACTGCAAATAAAATAAATAGTCCTATTCTAACTTAACTGTGTTATCAGCTTTAGCAGTATTGTATTGATGCATTAGCATCAATACAATACATTTGGAGTATAAATACAGTACCTACATACTTGCAAGACACAACGTTTTTGACTGCTAAATGTGGCGCATATCTCCTGGACAATAATATTGGACTTTATCTCTGCAACGTTACTATTTTGTGCATGTACAAATATACTCTTTACACATTATATTTTCTCAACTCACTCTCTGTACGTTGCATCATTCCACAAGAAACATTAAATTTTGATCAACTCGAACAAATAATTTATGCAATAATTTGTCTGCAAAACACTTAAACTATGAAGTTCCGTTGATAATTTTAAAGTGGAAGGTTTACCATTTCTACCGTCAAATAATGAGAGACGAGAAGTTTATGGGAGGTGTATCTCTTTATTAATATAGCTACTCAGCTTCGAAACATTAAAATTTGAGTTTTTCACATCGAATTTAAATTTTGCCTATCATCTAGCAGTACTATTTAGTAGAACCAAAACCGCTCCATATGGATAGAAGTTAAAATTCACTAAAGTTTAATTTTTTCGGTAGAGGCAAACAGTTCTTTTGTAGGATTAAATGTTAGTTTTTACAAAGTTTAATACAAATCATTTGTAAGGGCTAAAGAAAAGGAACCAAGACGTGATTCAACTAGACGCCTCATAGAGAGTGATGAGGAGTACGGGAACTTCACAAAAGTTGTAATAACAGAAACAGGATATACTAAGTCAAAATATAGGTGTATGATAAAATATATCAACTGAAATTAAGAGCATCATTAGAATACAAATTTCTAGTTTACTTTTCACTGACAACGAGTAATTTCATGTTGTTCTATAAAAATTAGCAACATTTAAAACCGAAAGGGCAAGGGCTCGTCAACTTTTCTTCGACCATAACCAGTTTTCCATTTTCTCCCTAAAACAAGAACATAAAAAAAAAGATATCGGGATTTAAATCCAAAATCCTGAGCCCTCGTGAACTCTTTTTTTTTCGACTACCACACCCAAAAACTTTGCAAATCCTCGTCCAGCTACGCAGAGACGGTCTCTTTTACGATATTTTTATGTCCATGGCCGCGATACTAAAACAAAGGCTCCGCAAAGCGTGCATATTCAAGAAACACCAGGCCTGGAGCGTTATGCGCTACTGGTGGAGTTGCGGCCACTGTGAGATGCTGGTCAAGGTTTAGATTTTTTTTTATCTTGAATTGGGTCAAATTTTGTTCAGCTAAAAAAGATTATTTCTCTAGTTGAGCGAAAGAAGATAAAGGAATTTTCAAATAAATGATTTTTTTCAAAATGAGTAGAAGCAGCGGTAGTAAAATCTCAATTATGTACGATATATATCGATTATTAAAAGGTGATCCGAAATTATAGTGGTTTTTCGACATGAGTGAGAATAATCATTTCCATTATGAATGGGAGATAAAGAAAGATTTTAAAAAATCAATAGATTCAGTGGAAAAAATGCCATCCTAATAAACTGAGATGACAAAAAGTATAATAAATATGACATATATCGCTGTATCAAGATATGTTACTAAATTTTCAATATTTCTTGTATCGGACTTCGAACAAATGGGAAATATTATGGCTGGCACGCGGATGGGTAGGAAGCTTTCCAATAATGAACAAGTACATTACAGCAAGGTAAAATATTTAACCTTCCAAATATTAACAAGTACATTACAGCAAAGTATAATATTTAACCTATAAATAATACTAGAGCACCCTGAGAGAGCATACCTCCCCAAGCAAAGTGCAGTAAGGAAGTATTCAATTTTGTTCATAAACTATGATTTTTTTCTTTGTATCAACACCAAACTCTAATCAATGTGCCTTTTACCAGTAATAACTACTTCCATAATTTTCTTGAGGATCCTTTATTTCTTTCTGGGTTATGCTGCTAACAAACATTCTGTAACATTCCGTAACAAACATCACTCAAACATACATACAGACCAACCAACACTACTAACAATTCCTGTAAATTTTATAAAGATCTGCTCCTAACTTATGGAATTATTTTACTAACAAACGTAAAATCAAACAGTGAGACAAACAAGCGAACGAACAAACAGATCATCACAGAATTTTGTCATTACTCATGTAAATTTCATGAAAATCCATCAATAACTTTTTGAGTTGTTTTGTAAGCAAGCATAAATCAAACACTGAGACAAACGAACGACCAAACAGATCATCACAGATATTTTATCATTTACTCCCCGTAATATACCTAACAACTCATGTAAGTTTCAAGAAAATCCATCTACAAATTT
Source organism: Parhyale hawaiensis (assembly GCA_001587735.2). Taxonomy (NCBI): domain Eukaryota; kingdom Metazoa; phylum Arthropoda; class Malacostraca; order Amphipoda; family Hyalidae; genus Parhyale; species Parhyale hawaiensis. The sequence goes on along the minus strand of LQNS02278170.1, from coordinate 14,555,756 downwards.
TTTGAATTATGGTGCTCCAAAATATTGGCAGACTAATAGACAAACATACAGATGGACGGATCTTCAACAAAGTTTAATCATTTGTTCCTCTTAACATACCTAACAATCCCTAAATTTCGTAAAAATCCATTTTAACTTTTTGAGTTATCTTTATGACAGACAAATAGAGAAACCGACAGACAAACAAACGAACTCGACGGAATCATAACCTCCTTGGCGGAGATAATTAAAGTTCTTAGGTTTGCAAAAAAATACGCAGTATTTTGATAGTTTAGCTGGAATTGAAGAGATTTTAACGAAACTGAAAATATGTTTTTGCTCTTGAACGAGACAAAAAATGTAGGTAAACTGATTTAAGTTTACATAATTAACGTGAGATATAAAAAGTAAAACAAACCTAATATTCTGGACTACATCAAATATATTATCCATGTACTGGAATACAACAAGAGCGAAACATACTTAACAGCTGAAGATAATTTACGAAAGCCATATAAGACAGTAACGACGAACTTATAATTAAAATGTTTTCACAATGACTGTTAGTAACTGAACAGTGTAGCACTTTCTGGTTCTTTCTCTGATCAAATAGGAAAGAGCATCACACATAGGGTACTAGAGTCAATATTCATACGTAGTGAACAACTATTCTTATAGGCTCTCATGTCTAAAGTACATATGAAAATCCTTGTATAAGTTCGTTGGTCATTACAGTCGCATACTGAATTCGAATATCTAAGACTGTTTCTCTTTCTGTACTCCAGTAAGAAGATAATGACCTTTAGGTAATCCGAAAACCATTTTCGAAAAATGTTCATAGTTACGATGTTGGTATTACTTTTTAGAATTACAATAAAATTTCCTAGTAATGAATCAACTTTTATTGGTTTATCATGGAAATTAATATAGGGTTTAGCAAATTATTCAGTCGCAAAACTACCAGAAAAATAACTCAGTCTCCAGTTTGATGAACATATTCCTACCTATGAATATGTATGTATGATAAATTTGATTTGTATCCAAATTTGATAAAAACATCAACAGGTATGACAGTTTCAAATTTCAAAAATAAATAGGTACATAATTATAAAGGGTCGTAGTATCGTTATTATTGTTATCGTTCAGTCGAAATTTTACATGTCCAAATGTGGGCCAAATAATGTGAAAATTTTTTTTACTGAGAACAGAAATCACAAAAATTTCCCGTTTTTCTCTGTGTCGATCACTCATTCACGATTCGGTAATATATCTACTGTTTCATCATCATCATCATCACGATTGGCATTTTTCCCACTTGCAAAGGTCAGTGCAAGTCACAGTTCCAGCGGATTCGCGGACAACTCAATGCCAAAAGAACACAATACCGCGCAGTGTATAATTTGTGATCTCAACATCGATCTCTTTCAACCCACAAAGTTCGAAGTTTGACCACATGAGCGCTAGCTATTATTGGATCAATGTTGGCTCAGTTTTGAGTGACATACGTAAAACTGAACACAAAATGCGATTTAGATAACATCCTCTATCGCGACACAACGACAGGCAATATTGAATTAAGTCCACGGCAACACGACTCCAAATTTCATTGGTGTCGGTATGGAGCTGGTCGTTTGGCTTTCATTGTAGCGGTTTGGTTCAGCAATGCAACGTTGCCACCTTCAGTGCTATTTCTACGAGGAATTAAAACAAAGTGTCTCTGGCATTGTTAGAGACTGTTAGATGAGTAATTAAAAGGCTTACTGTCTAGGGAAGGACAGTTTGATGTCGCTGTGTCTCCACTTGTCAGTTGCTAACTGGTTACCATCGCAAGATAACTTGCAGCAGTCGACATGTTCTTTTGTTGCCGGTGTCACAACGAATGGAACTCATAAAATTCCCGGCGTAGACAATAGAGGAGGAGACTTTAACGTCGTCTCTGAATAAAACAGGGGCCTTTTCAGCGTCTTACTGAGTGTATTGATCTAATTCTTGAACATAGTGAGCCTGGACATGAGTTCATTAGGAGTGAATGTGTAGAATTTACTGCATATACCAATTTTTCAACACTGCACGACTGGATATTAGTTCGTCAGGAGTGAATATGTCAAAATTTCCGCCTGTCCCAGTTTTTGATTAGTGGACACCTGGATATGCATCCATATTAAGAAGAAATCTATTTCTGCCTTCGGTTACAATTTTTGAAAGCTGTTAAGTTAAAATACACTGTACATTATCATCAGGAGTGAATAACTTGAATTTGACGGCCAAAACTCATTCGCGAACACTGTATATATAGCACTATTTGTTCATCAAGAATGAATAGTTCAAATTTTACTGTCGCTTCCATTTTTTGAAAACTACAAGTCTCATTACAATATTTCATCACGAATGAATAATTCGAGTTACATAACCGATTTGGAGGACTAGCTAACACATAATATTTTTTACGTCGTTGAATTTATGCTTTGAATATTACATCTGAAAAATTCGAAACTCAATTTCGCATTAGTACAAATTCTAGTAGGCATTTCTTTTTCTATGAAACATACAGAGCTGCAGGCTTTACTTATACAATTACCTCTCCAATTTCATCTTATTGGTGCAACTCCTTCAGTTTTACATTTTAACTTCCGGACGTAAGAGCAACAATATATTGTGCTAGCAACACTTCACAGTGCATACAAAATATGAGTTTCAGGAAATAATTTAACTGAAATTATCAAGACATTTTCTGCAATACAATCAGCGGGTACAGGTAAAGTCAACCTAGCCCCACACCCAACTGCTAAATTCACAAGCACTGGTTCGTGCTGTAGACAGAAAGCAACTGGCCCCAGAGGAATGTACGGCTGCAGTCGATCGCAGACCGTCTAGAGCTTATTTCGTCGACCTGTGACCCTTCCACCAGCCCTATTTCGGGCTTGGGTCAGTACCCCCACAGTAGCATCCTGGCCCCGCAACTAAAACTACAGCTCAATAAGAGTTATCGCGATAATAACTAACTTCACATGTATTATAATATTGCGTACGTATATATAGAGAGTAGCGGCCATAAATAAGGAGCTCAATCAACATCGACAAAAATCAGTTTATTCATTAGAAGCTAATGAATGAATCGTAATGAAATTTTCACCAAATAAACATTATGTTACACTGCAGAAATTGACCCAAAGTTGTAACCTACTACATAATAGTTTTCCTAAAAAACTAAGATGGAAAGGTCAGACCTGAGCAACAGTTAAGAAAAGATGCTGGAAATGAACGATTGTGTGGAAAATAGCAAGAAACTCCAATATTTTATTAACATTCACTTATATTCAATTAATTACTTCCCTGCACTGTCGACCACGCACGTGACCTAATGAATGCCTGGCCAAAATTGATCCAAAATTGACAGCTGTCGCCTCCCATTCTTCTTTCAATAAATGATCTTAATTTTGTGGGTTTCTCTTCCTAGCCTTCTCTCCGATAATCTTCCATACATTTTCTATAGGGTTCAAGTTGGGGCTCTGGGCTGGCCAATTCTTCAGGGTAATTCCTTCTTCTCCAATATAGGCAATAACCTTCCTAGCCTCGCGACTCAGTACATTGTCCTGCATGAAAATGAGGGATTCACAAGTGCTAAGGCATAAGTTTGGTACTGAAGAAGCAGCTTGTAAATTTCAGTATTGATGTTGCCGTTAATGCGAATGATGGGACTAATTCCTCCAGAAGAAATCATTCTCCACACCATCACACTGCCCCCACTTAACTCAACTTTTTTCTTGAGACATTGAGGAGAAAGTCTTTCGCCCGTTTTGCAGCGTACGTAAATGTTGCCTTCAGAATCAAACAGGTTAAATTTGAATTCGTCACTGAAATGAATCGCATCCCATGTGCGTCAATCTAAGCAACACGTTCTCTTGCAAACTCCAGATGTGCCTTTTACTTTCGCTTTGAAACGAGAAGTTTCCAAGCTGGAACGCGGGCATGCAATGCTGAATTTTGTAGCCTGCGAGAAACAGTTCTCCTTGATATGTTATTCTCTGTCTCTTCACTAAATTTACGGGAAATTGATGAAGCAGTTTCGAAACGGTCCTTTGCAGACATTTGAACAATTTTGCGATCTTCCCTTTAAGATGTTTTAGGAGGTCTGCCAACTTCTGGTCGTGCATCTAATGTTTTATCTCAGTTATACAGGGGCCACTCTATGACATTCGTACGTGCTACGCGCAACTCACTCAGAAATCTATGTTGTGTATCGGAACGACTGTAGATGACACTAGCGACGAGAAGCTGCTCGTCCGCCATACAAAGTCCCGTCCAGACTATCCGTCATTACGCGGCAAGCGCCGGTGCGGTTTCGTAGACCGCAGCGGATATCTCACAGCAGCGTCCAAACTGTCGCACGGTGCAGTGTAGCCACGCTTGACAATATATTACGCACAGATGTTCACCAGAACTTCGTTGCTCACGCTCCTTGATCCGAAGAAGCGACACTTTTTGTCATTATTATTAACTTGTTTTATTTTTAGTATCGACACAAATATGAATAAGCAATCATTGGAAATGCAGATACTACTTAGCGTTCTACAGCAACGCGCGTGTTATCAAATAAGCTTGGGTTGACCTTTTCACACTTTTCTTTACCACGCGATCATGGTTTCGAGGGCACGGCAACACATTCAATCAAATTAAACTCCAAAAATGATTGTGAAGTACAAGTAACTCGAATATTTTCTGTTCCCCAGAGTGTGCAAAGTGTTCGAACATTCATTTATTTGATTTCATAAACACAACTGTGTTCACAAAATGTTGATAAAATATTTGCCGCTAACTCAGTATTCTTCACAAGTGTCACTACTGTAGTGAAGTTTCATATGTCTCGTCAAATTTGCAGAGAATTAGAACTCAGAGAAGCTTATAAGCTTGTAAAATATCTATAAAGAAGCAAGAAAACCTTACGGAATGCCTAATCTATTCGCTTTGCCGGTAAACCTGCTTTGTGGGCAGCCTAAATCGCGCAAAAATATCCAGCAAGTTGGACGCTCCCGAAAACGCACAAAGCTGCGATTTGATGACGAAAATTCGCAGCGATCAGGAAAAACGCAAGAGTGTGGACAGATTTTTGCGCTAGACTGGACGGGAATGTAAACAAACGACGACGGCAATAGAGACGGAAGGAGTGACAAGTGCCTTAGCTTTTGCCTATTTAATAGGCTAGCCTGGCTAGGCTACTACTACTACTACTACTACTGTCAGCTATTATAGCAAGCGGAACGTTAACCGTAAAAGTGAAGCGGAAATGCTGCGTGAAACAGTGGCGACAAAGAGAAGTGGTAAATAAATTGGTAGTTAAAATAAATAAATATCACTCTAAATGCTCTAGTAAACAAAGCGTTGCAGACTCGTCCACTTGGATTTCTGCTCCACCATAAAGTCTGGAACCGATAACGGAAAATCAGCCGCTATATAGCAGTTCCTCTCAGCTCGTAACTAACTCAAAAACACTTTACAAATAACAAAAAAAGTTGTTTTTAGAGAACCTCCTAAAATCACACTGTAAAATATATAAATTCTATTTCAGCGGCTGTACGACCAACTGGTCGCCCGTAGAAAACCTCAAGCGAACTTTCCCCGCGTAGGCGCAACTTGTCTGTTGCTAGCAACAATTTTGCTGCTCGAGGACGCACAAGCTCCGCATCCTGAAATCAAGTTGCGAGGATGAATGCCTATAGCGTGGCCTCTGCATTATACTTGCTTATTGCACGATGAAGGACACTTTTACACCTACAGACAATTTCAGCAATTTCTGAAATTGCCTTCTTTTCTTGTTGTTTGGCAACAATGAGTTCTTTTCCTGCAAGAGAGAGTGTTTTTTTTTTTTTTGTTGAAGTCGACATATTGTTTGAAACTACAGTAGTTCCAATGATGTATGAATGCTGTCTTTTATGTAGATATATGCTCTATTGAGTGTTTTAAAATGAATTAAACACAGTTTTAATACATTTATAGCATCATTCCTTAACTTTTGGCCAGACCTGAATTCCTCCGTATCTTTTCATTTTAATTTTTACAGGAAAACTATTCTGTAAAATTTGTAACTTTGTAATTAACTCGTGCGTTATGACTTAATGTTTATTTAGTGAAAATATTATGATTCATTCATTACTTTCTAAGTAATAAAATTGTTTCTGCCGTTGTTGTTTCCGTTCCTTACATTATAGCCGTTAAAAACATCGTATTTTTGATTTAAAATATCGATATTACATTTCTCCAATGAACGATTCTTCCCAGTGGTTGATGATTGTCTGCGATGTATGTGCTGCCTAAAGTTGAGGGAGTCCAGGTCTTCGCAACGCTTTCAACCATTTCCAATGGTCATCTTCAGGCATTGGCTGCATAGATGCAAGCAAAAGGCAGACTAACTCAGAGCTGAAGTAGCAGTGTAAGCTGTGTTCTCGGCGTGTAGACTGATTTGAAGCGGATTGGCGACCTCTAAATATAAGTGTTCCGAGTCCAGTACGAAGGTACGCCGGCACACTTATGTTATGACCATAGGAAATGGTCGAAACGCGTTCCGAAGACCTGGACTCCCTCAACTTTGCACAGCTCATACATCGCGCACAATCATTAACCACTGGCAAGAATCGCTATTGTAAAAATGTATCAACAATATTTTAACTACAAAATAAGGCGTGTTTTTTAACTAAACATGTATCAGACATGGGCTGTTTGTAAAATATACGAATATATGTAAACTTTCAATTAGTTACGATTGTTATACAATGAAGTTCATTCTGTGAATGCTCCATCATACGAGCAATTTGACAGAAGAGCTGCTGCTTCACGAATTTTTTGTTTACCTGTTCTTACCCTGGAAATTTTTCAAAATCCGAGTTAGGAGCGACCTTCGTGCTATTCCACCAGAGTCGATGGTATGTTAAAACAAACGTTAAGAACTAAAATAGGCACACATCGAAATGGATCCTTTTTCCGCAGCATTCAAAAGACAGAACTATCTATTTCCTAAATGGCTATAGAGAATAAAATATCCACGTTTCAAGATATTTAAGAGACAAACTGTCCATGATACAATGTTTCAATGATAAACAGACCAATTTTTTCAAAAGTTCCCTTAACACAGGGTTTAATTTCCAATATGTATGAGAGGATAAACGTTCAAATTTAAAACTTCCCATACACAATGTTTCTAAATATCTAAATGCTTTTAAATTGGTAGTTCCAGGGTAAACACCATAATAAAAGACGTAACGCATGCACTTACTATCAGTAAAGAAGTATCCCCATCAATTCTTCACCGCATATTTTACGCCCGAACACACTAATACCTTCATTTTTAGAATGACTTAGTACTCGCACAGCTGTGAACTTCTTTTATGTTTATTCGGACACAGCAGTCTCTGTCGGATTCTAAGTACCATGTACGAATGGGAGCTGAAAAAATGCCGTTTGAACCCGCTAAAAAAAATCTAATATTACACTCAGATGCAAGAGCCATGAAGGAGGATTGCCAAGCGCCATCTCTCCATCAGTAAAAGAAATTCCCCCAGACGACAACAAAGACAATCTAGACCAGAAATTTGCCGGGCGCGTTTTTGAAAGCACAGCAATTTAGAAGAAAGGCGACCTCTCAGCCGTCGGCGTGCAGGCTTTGTTTTGCCTTACCTTTGAATACACTTAAAATATTCCTTCTATCTTCTTAAGTTTTTCCAATTGCTCCAGCGTCTTTCTTTCTTAAAATGATGCGGGAATTGACTTTTGCTATAACTAATAAAAAATATTTACAAGTATTAACTACGTTTAACGTTAGATTCGTCACTAATGTTAATAACATAAAAATTCAGTGTTCTGAATCAAAGCATGTGGTACAATCAAATAAAAACACTGTAATAAAGATCAACGTGAATATTTTTTATTTAATTATTTATTAATATCTATTATACCAGTTGTTGACGGCACAAGAAACTGAATGATGTATAACGATGGATATTCTTCACGTCAACGGCTCTTCTCGTAGTTCAGAAGATAATTTTCTCCTATCAAATCGTTCATATCGGGACAGAGAACCCAACGAAGCAAATAACCGATGACACTACATTTTCTAGAGTAGGATGAAAGGATGCTTGGACCTAGCACGCCTCACGATATTCATTAAACATGAGTGGAGTCTATGGCATTACAAACATCATTTAAATTTTCATCTATAGAATGATATTTCTTGTCTTTTGGCGTGTCCGACTAGGCGTCAAAATTAAGCCTTCGCGGTTTGACCTACCCAACACTAGTGACAGGCGCTCTGGCTTCGACCCGTTAAAATGACGTTCAGGGGTTGAGCTTTGATCAGTTCCATTTGAGGCTTCCATAAACTCAGTCCAGCTCAGCAAAATAGAGGAGATCTTGGCGGGCTGAACATTATAGGGTTACTTCTAGCACTTGCAACACCATTCGAAATGACCCAGCCAAAGCTGCCATCTGCAGTTTCGGACGACTCAAGCTTCGTAGGCTTAATTTTGGCACACTGTCGAACAAGCCCTTTATAGTGAAGTATTATTTTGATATCCCTCTAGCCTGTTACCTATATGTAGCTTGCTCCCTGTTTTCGATTGATTATGCATCAGCAAAATTTTCTAAGGCGGGAGCTATCTACGTCGAATTGGTATCCCGTCTATGAATTATTCATGATAGAAACGAACAACAGCTGTGCGGTCATCATCGTGAAACGTTTTCTCGTCAAATTACTGAAGAAAGCGCTGTCTGTCTTCGTTTGTTTATTTATCATTAGCTGCTCCAGTTAAAAGAGGTTATAGAAAAGGTGCTATGTGCATGTGAATAAAACAACACGAGAAAGACGAGCAGTTGCACGACCAGGGCATTTAATTATAAGCAATTTTAAAGGCTTATACTGTATCTTGCAGTGTATTTTTGTATGAATTTAATTACAAGCGACTTTAAAGGCTTGTCCTGCATCTTGCAGTGTATCTTTGTATGAATTTAATTACAAGCGACTTTAAAGGCTTGTCCTGCATCTTGCAGTGTATTTTTGTATGAATTTAATTACAAGCAACTTTAAAGGCTTGTACTGTATCTTGCGGTGTATTTTTGTATGAATTTAATTACAAGCGACTTTAAAGGCTTGTACTGTATCTTGTGGTGTATTTTTGTATGAATTTAATTACAAGCGACTTTAAAGGCTTTACTGTATCTTGCAGTGTATTTTTGTATGAAATTAATTACAAGCGACTTTAAAGGCTTGTACTGTATCTTGCGGTGTATTTTTGTATGAATTTAATTACAAGCGACTTTAGAGGCTTTACTGTATCTTGCAGTGTATTTTTGTATGAAATTAATTACAAGCGACTTTAAAGGCTTGTCCTGCATCTTCCAGTGTATTTTTGTATGAATTTAATTACAAGCGACTTTAAAGGCTTGTACTGGATCTTGCAGTGTATTTGTGTATGAATTTAATTACAAGCAACTTTAAAGGCTTGTACTGTATCTTGCGGTGTATTTTTGTATGAATTTAATTACAAGCGACTTTAAAGGCTTGTACTGCATCTTGCGGTGTATTTTTGTATGAATTTAATTACAAGCGACTTTAAAGGCTTGTACTGTATCTTGCAGTGTATTTTTGTATGAATTTAGACGAAAGAAGCTTAAGGCTTCAAATTTCTACTGGTTCCTGAGAAGCACTGAGAAGAAAGAAGGAAAGGTAACTGTAAAGTTAATCTGGAAACTATGAGCAAAATGATTAGCTGAGGTGGGTTGTAGCTCCGAGGCATAAAATGGAGAACTTATATAAAGAAGAAAATATAATAAACTAACACTCTGAGAGTGCATGCCTCCGCCAAGCAACGTAAACGTATTAATTCAAATTTATTTCTTTTTATCCATACCAAAATTTGATTAGCTGTTCGTAGTAACTTTCCCAGTGGTTCCTCTAAATTTTTTGAAGATCCGTCACTAACATTTTTAGTTATGGGCATACAATCAGAAAGACAAATAGAAAGGGAGGCAAACACTCGAGCACACAAACACATCGTCAAAATTTGATCATTTGCTCCTCTTGTATTCCCAACAACAAGCAAATCTCATGAAGACCCATTCAGAACTCTTAGAGTTATGTTTCTGGAAAATTGAAAACAAACATAAACAGTTAAACGGACAAACAGATCGTTGCAAAAATTTGATCATTTTGTTTTTGTAATATCCGAAACTTTTCTTGTAATATTCATGGAGATCCTCTCATAACTTTTCTTGGAGATCCTCTCATAACTTTTCTTGGAGATCCTCTCATAACTTTTCATAGAGATCCTTTCATAACTTTTCTTGGAGATCCTCTCATAACTTTTCTTGGAGATCCTCTCATAACTTTTCATAGAGATCCTTTCATAACTTTTCTTGGAGATCATCTCATAACTTTTCATTGAGATCCTCTCACAACTTTTCATTGAGATCCTTTCATAACTTTTCTTGGAGATCCTCTCATAACTTTTCATTGAGATCCTCTCATAACTTTTTTTGGAAATCCTCTCATAACTTTTCTTGGAGATCCTCTCATAACTTTTCATGGAGATCCTCTCATAACTTTTCATTGAGATCCTCTCATAACTTTTTTTGGAAATCCTCTCATAACTTTTCTTTGAGATCCTCTCATAACTTTTCATTGAGATCCTCTCATAACTTTTCATGGAGATCCTCTCATAACTTTTTGAGTTATATTGACAAGGATAAACAAGTCGGTAAACAAGCGGTTGAAACGGATTTCACAAAAATTAATCATCCGTTTCTCCTCATATACCTAACAAACCCTGTAAATTTCATGAAGATCCGTCCATAACTCTTCCAGTTATCTTGATGGCAGACAAAAAAAATAAAGGATAATCTCTAGCTAAAACACAACCTCCTTGGATGAGGTAGTGAACAAAACTCTTCATTCATTGTTGGTGGAACGAAAATATCAAACCATTTCTTTATTGAAAAATTAATATCCTGAATGTCGATTTTTGAAAAAAAGCAGTTACTTGGTGTCCTAATGGTGAGGTTTTTCTTCCCAATTTACAAGATTAAAGTGAGATACAAATGTCACTGCCTAGCTAGTGAAACATTTGCAGGGTTAGGAGGTGGAATACGGGAGTCAAGCTTCACACTGAAGGACCATTTCGTATCGATGATTCAAACACGTTGTTTACAGTACAGTGGAATAATGATATTTAAAAATAAATAAGTACTTTTAGTGTTAACTTCGTAGAAAAGAAAATTTGTTTTCAGAGGCCCTGCTTCGAGGAAATGAGACCTTTCGGTAGGGAATATACTGAAAACTCCTTTGTAATTTGTAGTATATTTAGTTTTTGAAGCGCCAGAGGAAATACTTCATGACCTTTGGGATTTCAGCGTCTTCACAGGTTTGAGCCCGTGTTCCTGTGTGAACCTCAACAATGTTTGAGCCTCCATAGATGGTTTGCGATGCGTTAGGGACGATAAGGCACGGTATCCGGGATATTATGTGTTAGATTATGTTAAACAATGTGCACGTAAACAATGCACGTTAGGTTACATAAAGTACGTTATGTTAGACGATGTGCGTTGCGTTAGATGAGACGCATCTGGTTGTTAAAAGAGGTGCATTTCGTTAGACAACGAGCTTTAGGTTAGATGAGGAGCATTAAAGGCTTGTCCGATTGGGCGCCGAAGTTAATCATTCAAGGCCTGATTTGTCCTAAACTTCAGGCAGGTACCCATTGTGTCGACTTTGTTGGAATGAGTTTCTGGCATTACCCTTTAATCGTTTGTCCTTGTATCTTCCAGAAACTCAATTTGTGTCCTCAAAATTAAGTTCTCAGCCAGCTTAATGAAATCCGGTTGCTTCTAGCCCTGGCAGAGGGGTTCAGACCTACAAAGCTTAAGCTTGTGTCTAAGTTTCGAACAAGGCAAGCCCTGAAATCTTAATTTCAGCGCCTAATCGAACGTGCCCTTAGTTTCATAAAGTGCGCTAGGTGTAGAAGAAGTGCTTTAGTTTAGACAAGGTGTTTCAGGTGAAGTTAGATGAGGGACGTTAGGTTAGATGAAATGTATTAGATTAAATTAAAATATGTAGAATAGCCTATCTTAGGTTTGCTACATTTAGGATGGAAACACACTAGATAACACACGGTCCTTTCTATCATTTGCTATTATTAATAGCAGTAGTATTAATATTTCTCAACCCTTAATTGCCTATTGTACCCATTTGGGGCGTTATCAATAGTCCTATCCCTAACGATATACTAATGCATAGAAGGTGTAAAACTAACGAGAAGATATACAGAAATTAAAAAAAAAACGATACACATCAACGTATGCTCGCCCTAACACAAAAGTTAATGAACTATATTAAAAAATGACATGGCGTCCCGCCGCAGCATTTTAAGTTTATTTCTCCAAGCGTTGTTGATTGACGGGCAAAATGCAGCATAAAGGCGCCGGAGTTTGGATTTACTTGAGATTTCTTAGGAGATTACCGAGGCTACAGTGGAGCAACGACACAACTGTCGCCGTTTAGAACCCAGCTCATTCCAACTTGCTGCGACACGCGATGACTTTGCCAGAGCTCTCCACTACGACATCAAAACCTCTTTGCCTTGATTTTATCGCCGAGAATCAATTTAGCCGACAGTGCGGCAAAAATTTTGCTTTATTTTGCATACAAACGCCGGCTCTTAAGATAGAATGAGATTGAGGCGATGGTGGCTGCTACGCGCTGTGTGCGGCGAGAAAAAATAAATTGCTGTGGCCCTGTAGTAGCTTGAGCGTGCAACAGTCTACTGTGGGATCTTCTGTGTTGATTTATACTCTCTTTTCTCGATCAAAGAATCATGAATATCTGCTTCATGTAGAGTCAACGGCAAAGAAGAATATGGGATCAATTTCTCTTTGTAAAATATCCTTTGGACTGCATGTGAAGAACTGTTAGGAAGCGTTATTCTATGAGAGTTGTGCCGATTCGACATAGGGTTTTTCTGTTTAGGAATACAATGGAGTAAAAAAGCCTTGTAGCAAAAATAAGACCACCTGGCATCAATAAGGTTGATCCTGTTACGCCCAGCATCATCCGCAGAGGGCGCTTCAAACAATAGTATTTTTGCGAGAAGCTGGTCATTTATTAAGCCTTGTAGGGTGATTCAGTCTTAACCAAATCTTAATCTTAACAGTGTCCGAAATTTTAATTTTCTAATAAACTTTTCAGGAACCACCTGCGGAAAAAATACTATCATAAATTAAGGAGACTGCTGGCTTTTATATTGATGTACTTTTACAATACGTGTTCCTTGTCACAAATTAATTCGTTCTTCGTTAGATCTTCGTCCAACTCAGCTTTGCATGAGCTGGACTTGGAGAGCCGATATTTCTGATCTGTAATGGAAAATAATTTTTATATGGACTGGACACCTACAGTGCAGCGTATCTTACAACGCCTGAATCAGGGAGGTATTTTCTGCTCCTGGGATGTTTGTACCACTTCGCAGCTAAATTGCAATACGAAATAACTTATTGCAGAAGCTAGACACATACCGGGCCGCGAATCTATTTTCACTATGCCTAAGATATGGAGAATTTTATATTTTTGCTCCTAGTTCTTTGCTATAAAACTAGCAGCAGGAGTAACTGAGTAGCGGAAATAAAGCGTGGGTGCTGGCGTTATTTCTATGCAGGTCTTTTAGACAGCGCTGTACACTAGTTATTCCTAGCTGGTAATGATCACTCCCTTGGTGCTGAACCTTGCCTTCAATTGCAGAAATGTCATGAAGGTAACATTAGTAGGTAGACCCATTGTAGTTTGTGCAAACTGAGCTTTCTTTAAGAAATGGAAGGCGTGTTGGATTCATTCACTTAGATCCAGATATTCTAATCTCTTTAGCTATAACTTGTCCGGTACCTCACTCCTGAGCTGCTTCTTTGACCCTTTGAATTGAGTTAATAGCAAACAACCTGGGGTTGTAACAGTCAAACACAATATACTTAATAACAGAATGATATGTTTGTAAAGATACCTTAAAATTTAACCAAAGCAAGCGTTTTATCTAAAATATATGTATATCTCTAAGAGAAATCCAGACTGAAACATGATCAATTTTTTAGCGTGATGCAAACCCTATCAGGATTATTTGCCTCAACACCTTAGCCATGCAGCTTCTGGAACGGACAATATGTCATTAAGGAAGCCAGGATGCATCATAAACATCAGCGAATGCTGGTAGGGTAACAAGTATTTTTTTGAGTCTATTGATAGAGTATTACACCACCTTAAACGGACGAATTATTTATTTTAAATTATTTACAATAATTACCATTGCCATGCTCTGTACGTGGAAGCTACGTACCTTTTTTCTTATTGTACGTATGGTCAGCTTATGCGAAATACCTTTAGTGAGGCAAATGCGCATTCTTCGCCATTATCCTGTAAATCATTATACATAAAGGAAAATGAAAGGCAGTGGCATTCTTCCGTGCTACTATCATCTATATATCATAGTCAATTATAAAAATAATGTTCTATCTATAAAAATATCTACCTAAAATATCTATCTTATTGTACATTTTACTATCCCATCATATCCTTTCCACAAATTCCACATTGTCCACGAAGTCCAGAAAACCACGTAGCCCACAAGTTCACTACGGCCAACCACACAGTTTATGAACCCCATTAGTCCACAAGTCTACAAAGTCTACAATGGCGAAACAGCCGTGACGCCATGGTCCAGTGGAGCAGTGGTGCAACGGAACAGTGCCGCAGTGGTGCCACGGAACAGTGCCGCAATGGTGCAGTGGTGCAACAGCACAGTGCTGCAATGGTGCAGTGGTGCAACAGAACAGTGCCGCAATGGTGCAGTGGTGCAACAGAACAGTGCCGCAATGGTGCAGAGGTGCAACGGCACAGTGCCGCAATGGTACAGTGGCGTTGTGGCAATTCAATGATACCCTTTTTCCCATTCTATAACAACGTTCCACGGAGGATGGAAACGAAACCACATCTGCATTTAGTGCTAAATATTCTAATAGGTTTAACTTAAATCTCAGAGTCTAGCAGTGAAGTGGATTTACATACGGTTGATTTATCTTCATTGTTCAGTTTTTTCTTCCCTATTTATTGCACACAGTGTCGCTGCTCTTTTATGACTGAACCATCAGCAGCGCCATCTCCCGGCAGCTATTTCCTTAGGGCCCCCTCGCGCCTGCCTGCTTGGAGACAAGCTGCGAACTCGTTCGTAGTGATAAACATGACAAGCGAAGTCGTCGCTGTAACATGCCACGCAAGTCTCGTAAATAACACAAGATGCAATAATTTGCAAAACGACGCAGCGGAATTCTGAAACATGACACATAAGCTCTCCGCAAACATTGCAGCCGTCGCACGCTTCTCATGAAATCTTGGCGGAGATCTCGCTCTAAATTCGGAGGCGAGGCAGTGATCGAGGTGGAGACCAGGCCCGCGCGGTGGGTGCTTTGTGGGAACAGGAAGGCAGTTTTACTTCAGCTGTTCCGCCTTGCATGATGAAGAAGTTTGCAGCAGCATATAGTGAAGTAGTGTCTAGAAGATGAATGACAGTTTCTTGTTGCACTTGCTTGACACTTTTCGCCTTACACGCTACGGCTTGCAGTTGGGAAATGGGGTATTTCGTTAACGCAAAGCAGTTTTTCACGAACATCAAATTTGTCCCCTCGTACAATGAAATTTGTCCCTGAGAAGTGAGGTGTATTGTGGAAACAGAAGGACGGTCTTGTACAAACTTTACCTTTTCGCTCATTTCCCATAGACTTCCTTGTCCCAATGTTGTACGCGCATAGCTTGTCTTTCGATTATGTATATGTAGATATATATATTTATGTTACCAGGTCGTTTTTCATAAACTTGCTAATATCTCTCTGATGTCTCTCTCGTTCTCATACCTAATATGCATCACCTTCAGTGCTAACGTGCAAAATATGTATATGTGATCTTCGTTGTCCCATTTCGTAGATATATGCTGCATATGGTCTTCCTTGTCCTGACTTACCGTCAATTCATTGACGGAAAATGCATAGTTCAACACGGTAAGTTCATCGAATACAAAATTCATCCAGTGGCAAATTCATCGAGTGCAGGTATATTCACCGAAAGGTAAATTCATTAAATGGCAATGAAACTGAATGGCAAATTCATTGAACGGCATTTAAGCTGAATGGCAAATGAAAGTGAACATTTACTATCTATGAATTTGCCATTCGATGAATTCACCGCTGATGACGTTACTCGCAATGAATGTACCAGCTTCCTCTTGACACCTTGTTACATGTACATACATGACCGCAAGTCCACAAGTTAGCAAAGACCACACATGTACATACATGACCGCAAGTCCACAAGTTAGCAAAGACCACACATGTACATACATGACCGCAAAGTCCACAAGTTAGCAAAGACCACACGTGTACATACATGACCGCAAAGTCCACAAGTTAGCAAAGACCACACGTGTACATACATGACCGTAAAGTCCACAAGTTAGCAAAGACCACACATGTACATACATGACCGCAAAGTCCACAAGTTAGCAAAGACCACACAGTCTATAAAGCTGCGAATGTCTTTGTTCCTATGACGTTTGCACGTGATTCTTTACCTCATGTCAAACAAATATAGTCATCCTTGTCACTATGTTGAACCAGATTCTGCTTTTGGTTTTACAGTCAAAGGCTCACTGTTGCGGACTGTGCTTGGAGAATGGCTGATTCTCGTCTATTTCCCAGTCCTATAATCGTGCAGCGTGTTGTAGTGTGCTTATGATAGGATGCAATTTATTCCACACGCATTCGTTTTAGCTTCAATTTATATCTGTGATGAACTTCACAAAGGCCACCTGGCTTATTCTGTTTCCCAAGTCAAATTCTTTGTGTGCAGCCACATTTCGGTTTCACGTGTGTTTTTTCTGACTTTTTGTTCCCATGCGTGAGGTCCAGGTTTCTGGCAACCTACTAGGTGTCTCTTCTTACTTTCTTTCTAGCTATGGATCATAGGTTGCATTGCAGCAAGGGATGCTTGAACTAGGAATGTTGTAACCACAGTTTATTTACAGAAGATAGTTATGTCAGATCTCAGTGTTTGCGCATACGGCCATTCAAACATTCAGAATTCTGACGTCAAGTCAGTACCGTCACTCAATTTGCAGCGAGGAATTTTGGGTAGCCTAATTCCACAAAGGCGTGACGCTATTGGCTATTTTGGGTAGCCTAATTCCACAAAGGCGTGACGCTATTGGCTTGACGTCACAATTCTGAAGGTTTGTGCGGTCGTATGTGCAAACAGTCAGATCTGATGTAACTATCTTATGTAAAAGTACTATGGTTACAACAATAATGCTGATAACGATAATGAAGTTATTCAGTTTTTTTGTTTTCGGCGATTCCGGTAAGATACAGTCGAGTGCTTTCGGGGTGGTATTTGATGCTAATTAGGTCTGTCTCGCTGTTTACCTTGCGTCTCCGCCGCCCATTTAATACAATTCATTCGCCCGTGGGCCGCCTATTGATTACTTTTGATAAATCATTTTCTGTCTTTATCACTTTTTGCCGTGGCTGCAACATACTACGCCTGAAGAACTAGGGGGTTCACTTTTCCTGATACGGCCTTGGTTATTCTTGCTTGGGCTAGATGGGCTCGTCCCTTCTTCTGTTGTTATATTTTGGAAGTTGCGCTCCATGGGAGGCCCCTATTTTGCTCTGCCTTAGGTTCTCGGGCGTCTGCGTCCCTTTTTACTGTGCTTCCTTTCCTTCTACTTCTGCTGCTGGTTTCATACTTACTCTTCCTTTCCGATTTGCTGCTATTCTGGGTGCTTCTTTGAGTGTGAGTTACCCGTTTCTTAACCTGATACCCGCAGTTCTTATTGTAATAATACTGCTGAGAAACTTTGTTCCAGGTTTTGACTTTGATGTGAAAATCTACAATGTATCTGTTTTCCGTGAGTGGTTATCGATTATTAAGTTAATGGGCCTCCCTCCTTTATTAATTTACAACCTTTTGGCCGTTTGAAGCACTAAACGCTGTTCCCTTTCACTACGTGTTACTAAATTTTACTGTATGTGTAACTGATATTGAAGTGAAAGATAAAGTAATTTAATGGTTTAATCTATTTATGTTGTCACTCTCCCAAGACAATGTCACACACATATAAAACCTCGTCCCACGCCCTCAATACGATTTTTTTAACCCTATGTCTAAGAGACGTGAAATTACTCGTGCCCACGCTATGAATACAGAACTTTATTTCTGCCCATGCAGTACAGATAACGTATTCCTTTTCCTCCTACCCCAGGTACGACTACAAGGCATTCCTTGTCCTTGTAGCGTATGCACAAGGATTTCCTTACTCCCGTGTGGTAAGCACATGACCACCCTTACCTCCATGCTGTAAGCACAAGGCCTTCCTTAACCTCATTCCGTATACGCACAGCCTTCCTTAACCCCCACGTTCGTAACTAGATCAGCCCCAGCCCGCTGGCTTCTAGCAACAACCCCCAGCATGAGGCTCGAAGAAAAAAGTGTTGCTCGCACGATGTAAGATCATAATCCTCAGTCCGTGCAGGTTAATTAAGTCTCTAAAATGCAGAGAGTTGCCTGCTATTAATTGGAAGGAAGTGTAAGGAGCTTACTGAAGAGGCACTCTGCCCCGCTTACCTCCCCTCTACCCACGCCTGAGAGCGAGATGGATGACCGCATTAGAGCTTCTTTCCTGTGTCTTCTTGGCCTTTTCGTAGATACCTGGAGATTGTACAGCCTCCCGGCCTGTTTACAGCTCTAGTAGAACTGGGCCCGGGTAGAATTCAACATCGGTAGTTGTTAAGTATGACGGAATGATTAACGTAGTTCATGGAAATAGTTCATGCTGGCTTCGTGTTCGCAAATATTTGATGACTGTAGTGTACAGCCAGACCTGTTTACAGCTCTTAGCGGAGCACAGAATTTTTAGGTTTAATCTATCACACTTGCAACGTATCAACGGTGTTTAACTTAAATCACGAAAAGCAGAATATTCGTTTTTTTATAAAATAAATTTGTACATGGATTGCACGGCCGCTGCAACCTGGCTGAGGCTCTGGTAGAACTGACCGGCAAGTCATATATTCATTATAGTATTGGTTTACTGTCAAGTATCACGCAATAATTATATGTTGCACATGGTGTTTGCGAGTCAAGGGACGAGAGGTGGGCGGTGTACGTCGACGCACGTGCGCCTAGGACAAAATTCGCGTCCATTTCTTCCCTCGAGAGTTGCTGGTTTTGATCGCAACCCATTCGTGAGCTTGTTTACAACCTTCAACATCGTAAACGAAAACTCCGACTTTTTCGATGAACTTTTGACGAGCCTTTCCATGGGAGAAATTACTCTAAGTTGAGAGATTATGATGAGTTTCACGGCACTGTCTTGGGCTGCTTGAATAATTCATTATCTTGATTGCTGAAGTTCCGCAACGAAAGAGCATTCTTCATTGAAAAAATAACGGGCTTAGGGAATTGTTCTCAGCTTCATAAACCTTGTTGTATATCCTGCAACGTTTGCTGTTAATCTAAAGAAAGCAGCTTTTTCTAAGAACTTCAAGCTTCAGGAGCAACAGGGGAACACTTGTTTAGAGTTTCAAGACAAAACAAGAGGTTTTA
>LQNS02278170.1:14493792-14529187 GCA_001587735.2 Parhyale hawaiensis | reverse complement strand
TATTGGGGGGGGGGGAGGTTGCAGTCGCATTCTTTCCATGGATTAGCTCTTTAATTCGATTGTATCTGTGATACGGAAGTTAACTGAGCTGGGCCTCAAGAACGGGCATGATCAATTCAGCGGTTCCATGGGCAATACAACTGAATTAAGTAACATATAATAATTTGACTTTGCTTACAACCTGTGTGGTAAATATTCGTTAGAGAAGCAAAGAAACTGTTGATAGTGAACCAAACGGGCCGCTCCTTGACGAGCAGAAGAGGACGCCCGAATAGCGGGTGGTCTATCCCCAGCAAAATAACTCCTGCTTTTTTCTGCGAATGCGAAGACGATCGTGATGACGACCCAACGGGTCATGGGTCGTCTAGTTTTATTTAAGGCCAGAGTCACGTTCAGTGTGTATTTGTGTGTCTGTGTGACAAACACTCATTTTATGTTTCCGCATTGCTCGAGCATAAACATTCCAAATATATATATTGGAACCAAAAGCGTGTCTAATAACACAAGGAGGAAGTCTGGAAATTCTATCAGGTTTAGCGCAATATCGATGGCGTGAAAGTAGCTGGAAATATATTACACAACTAAAGTCAAATTAATTAGAACATTTTGTACTAAAATCCTAAAAAATTGGCAAAACAATTAAAAATAATATAATTAAGAAAATAGTAAATGAACCAAATAGTGTACTAAATCTCCTGTAATATCTTCAACTAAAATCGCACCTAATCTCACGATGCTTCCTCAGTTTCATGAAAACATTTTTGAATAAAGTGCATGACTGCATGTAAATTAGAAAAATTTTCTATTATACTCCTCTATTATATACTGAAATGGAAAAACTGTACATAAAACTGCTGCTATCAAGAAGATTTAGGGATTGCTTTTCATTTTTCCTGAAATTCTTCTTTTCACTTCTTGTAAAACTTCACAAACCTTTGTCAAATATATACTGTATTATTAGTCTGTATATCACTAAGTAGTTGCATTAGTATTGCAAAACTAAGAAGACAGGAAAAATTATAAATTGCATGGCGTCTCTTACATCCGCCGCAATTGTTTGATCACTAACGTACTCACAATATCTCGCAAAACTGGCGAAATAAAGATCAGGTAGCGAACGGTACTTACATTCCGTACCCACACATGCATTTGAGAAGAAAAATCTTCAACATCCCCGGAATATGCGCAAAGAGACTCTCCAAAAACTGCGTTGATACAACGATAAGAAGAAAGAAAACTCACTTCAGCTGTTCTAATGGACAATTAAGGCGCCATTTTCTTGTTTCAATCTCTGAAATTATGCTTGGGAAGACGCCACTTTTTGTGAAGTTTAAGCCAATTACGGCGGCGAGGAGCATCTTAGTCCAGCTCAAAGTATTTTGCAAGCCCTTAATTGCGACTTCTAATTAGCCGATAAATTTGCTTTAGAAAAAGGTGCTTAATTTTTCAGAGAAAACGACGGAAACGATTATAAGTTTCTTAAGGAGAGAGGACCGTTGTACTACCTCAGGTAGCTCTTAAACAAGGGGAAGCTCATAAATGGTATTATTGGCATTACATGTTGATGAACATATTGTTGTCAATTGCGATAAGCATACTTAGTTATAGTTTCATATACGGTAAGTTGAATCTCTATGTGACAGATGACTCATTATGCGGTTTCTTTACTTTGCATCATTAACTCGCGTCTTTTCATAAGCCAATATATATATATCGTATAACAAAACAGTAACAAGAAAGTAACAGAAACGATAATAAATTTTCTAATACAAGGCATTTTGTATTACTTTCAGCAACTGTGTAAAAAGAACGTCTTGCAATGCGCTCACTGCTGATGATGTATTCTGATGAGCATCAAAACCAGCATGCTGGTAATGATGAAATTTCAATGACAGCAATATTCACGAAATACAGCATATTTGACTCAAGTGTTAGGCTCGCAGTATTTCGTAAGCCCTAAATTGCAACTTCTAATGAGTTGATAAGTGTGTCTTGGGAAAGGTTAGAAACCCGGCTCCTGAGAAGGGAACTACCTGTGGAAATACAGGCAGAGGCAGGAAATATGTTATATATACATATGTAAGAGGAAGTTGGCTAGCGTTGCTTCCACCAATTATATGTACTAAAAAGAAAAAGATCATGCATGTAGCACATATTATTACGACGGGCCTATAAGAGGAAAATAGCCACGATTTTCGTTTTTGTAAGAATGCCACCAGGATTTGGTATGGGGCTTTAACTGCAGCTTCTTATTAGCTTATAAATTTGAGTCTGAAAAAATGAGTGGCTACTTTCTGTCGAGGCTGTTACAGACATTATCATAAATGTTAAAGAGTTCAATTTTTTATTTTACTTCAAACACCTACATCTGTAACTCATAAATGTCACTCTTGATAATGCATTATGAGAAGCATATAATACAGTCGTCATAATTTCATATAATAAAGATGCATGAACTGTCACGAACCATTATGGTATACAAGTTCTTAATAACTCCTTATAATTAGCTGATTGAAAAGTGTTAGCACTTACTTGTAGCTATCAGTGTCGTAAGATAATCATACAAAAACATATTTATAATTCTTACGTCCTTTTCATGAGTATAAAAAAGAGCAGGTTCATTGCCCTACTAATCAACCACAAAGTAAATACGGATCTGAGTACGTAGCTGACATCCCTCAACAGTTTCGAAATAGCAAGCTATGTACGCTATCAGAGTATCAATCTATTATTGGTAAGAGCATACTGAAAAATATTCATCTTACTTATCTTATAACCTATTTTTGCTAATATAATTTTGCCTGACACTAATTGTTCTTCTTCTTTTCTCCTCCAGAAGTCTCCACGATCGTGCACTAAGGGCAATAGCTCATAGAGGGCAGGACCTTAAGTTCCGGCTGATCTCTGGGTATGGGCCTGGTGGTCCTTCTACTGCCAGCATCTATTCTATCCTAATTATATGTGACACCGAGTACTCATTTCAAAAACATTTTTGTATCATGTTCTGGTTAAAAATTTCTAAGTATAAATGCTATCGTAACCGTAGATTCTGTACTACAAGGCATGTTAACTAAAGAACACAGCACCAACACACTACGTACACTATATAGTCAAACCGGTTCCATGACAAAAGCGCACACGACAAATGCTCACAATGACAAAAGCGTACACGACAAATGCCCACACGACAAAACCGCACACGGACAAATGCGCACATTGACAAAACCGCACACGACAAATGCTCACACAGACAAATGCGCACCTACTATTGTATTGTTTGACTGCGTATATAAGATTTCCTGTAATTCATTTTAGTATCTAGCTTTTAGTCAACTTTTATAACTTTNGATCCTTTGTCGTGCTGTCATCCTTAGGTCTTCTATATAGACAGGCAGAAGTAACATCTTGAGTAAAACACTTCAACAAACTTAAACAAAATACCAGCTTATATACAATGTGTTCCGTCCGTAGCAAAGATACCGTTGATACCGTCTTTCCACCTCAAATCTTTCTTTCTTCATTTGAGGTGCTCAAATTTTGACCTATGAATAGAAAACTGCTTCGTCAGAGGAAAACTGTATGCTAAAAGAAATAATTGTCAACTGCTCGTGATAATTTATGTTTCGTCGGTTTCGTTGACAATTGCATCAATGTGGGAAGAACAGCTGATGCAACGAAATCATCTGTGGGAAGAAACTACGAATCAAGAAGCATGAGAGTGCCAACGGAAGCTTCAGACATCTTCAGTGCTACGATTTCAACTTAAGCAATGCAAGAAATGCATTCAGACATAAGGTCGCCCTATACTTTGCCGTAGATTTGATGTAAGGAGAAGCTAATACTCGTACAATTCAGACTAAGCCTGCGATGTCTTCATTGTTGGAATTTCATCTGTCCCTGCTTAAGATACGTTTGCAATTTTCTGCAACCCGGCCTATTTTCTGCCTATCACTTTCAATGGAGCTTGAGAGGAGAACCAGAGCCTCCAACCTGGGCTAATTTCTGCCTATCTATTTCGTTAAGAGCGTGACACCAAACATATAAATATATATATATACATATTTATTAACACACGACGGTCATTCTTAGCATTAGATTAGATATGTAAGAGGAAGTTGGCTAGCGTTGCTTCCACCAATCAGTACTATATAATAATTCACATCGTGTTTTTATTTATCTATTTATTCATAACTATATTTATATCTTTCCTGTCACGCTCTATGGGAATAGGATAGGAGAAAATTCAGGTGCCGAAGATGGTATCTTGGATACGGGGGTCACACTTGGGCGCTCCAGCTGAGGGACCTGAGCTCGCCTGCATGATCGTGTCTGGACATGTTCATTGTTGCTACGGGAGATGTCACTTACCTACGCCTCATAATATCTATCAAATTTTTTAGGCAGAATTTTGAATTTTCATTAAAGAAGCCTCTGAACAGTAATAAGCACAGGAGAAAGTGGGGGTTTTCCTGAGGTGCTAATTTTGTACCGTCATTTATAATGACGGCCCGGGCCACTAGTTATATGTACTAAAAAAGAAAAAGATCATGCATGTAGCACATATTATTACGACGGGCCTATAAGAGGAAAATAGTCACGATTTTCGTTTTTATAAGAATGCCACCAGGATTTGGTATGAGCCTTTAACTGCAGCTTATTATTAGTTTATAAATTTGTGTCTGAAAAAATGAGTGGCTACTTTCTGTCGAGGCTGTTACAGAAATTATCATAAATGTTAAAAAGTTCAATTTTTTATGTTACTTCAAATACCTACATATGTAACTCATAAATGTCACTCTTGATAATGCATTATGAGAAGCATATAATACAGTAGTCATAATTTCATATGATAAAGCTGCATGAACTGTCACGAACCATTATGGTATGCAAGTTCTTAATCAGCACTATTTAATAATGCACGTCGTGTTTTTATTTATTTATAACTATATTTATATATTTCCTGTCACGCTCTCTGGGAATAAGATAGGAGAAAATTCAGGTGCCGAAGATGATATCTTGGATACGGGGGTCGCACTTGGGCGCTCCAGCTGAGGGACCTGAGCTCGCCTGCATGATCGTGTCTGGACATGTTCAGGTGCTGAAGACGGTATCTTGGACACGGGGGTCGTACTTGGGCGTTCCAGCTGAGGGACCTGAGCTCACCTGCATGATCGTGTCTGGACATGTTCATTGTTGCTACGGGAGACGTCAGTTACCCACGCCTCATAATATCTATCCAATTTTTTAGGTGCAATTCTGAACTTTCATTAAAGAAGCCTTCTGAACAGTAATAAGCACAAGAGACAGTTGGGGTTTTCCTGAGGTGCTAATTTTGTACCGTCATTTATAATGACGGCCCGGGACACTAGTAACTACTTATAATTAGCTGATTGAAAAGTGTTAGCAGTTACTTGTAGCTATCAGTGCAGTAAGATAATCATACAAAAACATATTTATAATTCTTACGTTCTTTTCATGAGTATAAAAAAGAGCAGGTTGATTGCCCTACTAATCAACATCAAAGTAAATACGGATCTGAGTAGGTAGCTGACATCCCTCAACAGTTTCGAAATAGCAAGCTATGTACGGTATCAGAGTATTAATCTATTATTAGTAAAAGCATACTGAAAAATATTCATCTTACTTAGCGGATAACCTATTTTTGTTTGTTTGCCTGACACTAATTTTTCTTCTTCTCTTCTCCCTCAGAAGTCTCCATGATCGTGCACTAAGGGCAATAGCTCATAGAAGGCTGGACCTTAAGTTCCGGCTGATCTCTGGGCCTGGGCCTGGTGGTCCGTCTACTGCCAGTTATCTATTCTATCCTAATTACATGTGACACCGAGTACTCATTTCAAAAACATTTTTGTATCATGTTCTGGTTAAAAATTTCTAAGTACAAATGCTATCGTAACCGTAGATTCTGTACTACAAGGCATGTTAACTAAAGAACACAGCACCCACACAGTACGAACACTATATAGTCAAACCAGCGTAAGGAGTCCGATGGGCGCGGCTAAGAACGCAAAGCAACTTGGCCAAATTTCACTTGAGCGCGAGGTATAACTTGTCTCCATCGGTAAAATTATATTTATATTCGAATACTCAAAATGCATTAGTATTAGATTTGTCATTGCTGCCTTCAATTCAAAGGACTGCTTACACTGGTTTGAATATAGCATGCTGCTCAGCAAGCATTTCACAACACACGCAATGTTTACAGACACCGGCAAACGATTTATGAACATCAGTAAGCAGCTTAGCAGAGCAGGCAGTGTATACGAACACCAGAAAGCTATACTAATGCTAGTAGTCTACTCAGTAACGAATTTAGCAGCCTGAGCATCAGTTAGTAATTTGGCAACACACAGCATTTATAAGCCCAAATTATGAAACAAGCGACTCAGCAGTTGACCAATGAAATTAGCAGAGCACGCAGCTTTTGCAAATCCAATCCAGCTACACAAGAAGCAATTTACCGAGACACGTCGTATTTATAAGCCAATAAAGTTACTAGTAAACAAATTAGCAATGCGTGTAGCATATACGAACCCTATTAGGCTTCAGAGCTAACAAATTAGCAAAACACGTAGCATTCACCACCAGCAGCAAGCAATTTAGCAAGGCACGCACCATTCACGAGCAGCAGCAAGTAATTTAACGAAACCTGCAGCATTTATGAGCACTAGCAGGCTTCACAACAAAAAATTTAGCAAAACACGTAGCATTCACGAGCAGCAGCAGCAGCAAGCAATTTAGCATAGCACGCAGCGTTTACGAGCACCAGCACAAACTCTTCTAAAGTGTTGGTCCTGGAGCGAAAAGCAGAAAATGGCTCTCCCAAGTTCTGGAGTTCAAGTTTAAGTTGGGGCCAAGTTGTTTGGTGGGAGCGCAGTGAAGTGTGTTATGGCATATTGCAAGCAGTGCCAAGTACTGCATGTAGGTGGCACTTTGTAGCACTTCATCGGAATAGGTGACTGCAGTACTGGGGAGTCTTTCACAACACTGACTTGTGCTGTGCAGTGCCATTAAACAGTAACTGTGCAAAGCACTTCACATAAGGGCACAGCAGTGCGAGCACTGCAGTGTGATTTGCAGAAGCAAGTACTGCGCATGATGGGCATTTTGCAGCACCCCAGGGCAGTGTGTAGTGCTAAGTACTGTGCATACGAGGTAAATTGTAGCAGTTCATGGCAGTGGATAGTGCCAAGAGCTGAGCATAGGGACATTTTGCAGCACTATGTAGTGATGCAAAGGATGTCGCAAAAATTGTTTGAATAATAATTTATTCGAATACCTTACCTTGTGTACCTTGTAAGTTTTCGGACGAAGTCCAAGTGACGTTTACCACGTCACCTCACGAGTGTCGAGTCACGATGCTGGGTTTCTTCTGTTGGGTCGCAGTTAGCGACCAAAGAGAGAGTCAGCAGTATGGCCATTTCGAATGAAAAATTCATCGAGCCAAAAGTAATGTATTCGAAAGACTGTCAATCAGAAAACATTTAATTAAAACTTTTGTTTTACTCACTTCGTTCCATATTTACTTATACATGCTAGGTTAGGCGAGGACTGTCATACAGAATAATAGTTTGTCGAATAATGCTTAGTCGAACAACTTTCCATAGGAATAAATGTTTTTTTTTCGAACGAATGTTTTCGAACAGCTGCTTAGAATAAACATTTTTAAATAATTTTCGTCGAAGCAATATGTGGGGGGGGGGGGAGGGGAGCTAAGTGCTCAGTAGGACGGCACTTTTCCGGAACTACGACCATCATACTGTTGAGTTTCAAAAATTAGTGATACGGGCATTTTGCAGCACTGTACCGTGCTGTGTGCAGTCAAGGGCGGCATATAGTGCATTTGTAGCTTGTATTGTGATGTGTAGGACCAAGCACTGACTTTGAGAGCATATTACAGCATTGCAATGTGTTGGACCAAGTGCTACATATTGGTGCACACTGTTACACTGTGCAGCGCTGTTAGTTGCCTTCAGCATCTGGAGGAGGGTCTAAAGGCATTACTGCACTTTTAAACTTTCTATAGAATATCATTATTATGTAGTTCTAGAAGATGGTCGTCTTAATGCAGTGTTTGGCCTGTACTCATCGACTGTACGAAAAATTTTCTTCGATAATTGTTTAAATACAAGACTGAAAGTGGCTGATCTTCGGCACGTAGGTTTCATTTAATTTCGAAGAATATTTCATTTCGAAAGTTTACCCTCCGGAGCGAGCATAGGATGGCGCCATAAGCTATCGGGTGAGGCTAGTTAGGTTCACCCGTTCCCTGTTATGGGGGTCAGCGGCCCAGGCGGGACCCCCACAGGTTTCCTTAACATTAGCTAGGCTTTCGAAACGTCTTGCCTTCGTCCCACTTAATTTGCTTTTACCTTCATACTCCTTCTGATAATGCTGCATTATGTTCTTCTCCTTCTTTCCCCACTTGCTGTTCTAATGCGCTTTGATCCTGAGTGGGACAGCCTCGTGCATGAGTTCCAAGTTTCTATCGACATGCTACACGTCCCCTATTTCTTCTCTGTTAGATCAGTTTTGTTGTAGAGACGGAAGTTGAAGCTATTTAATACAATAACTAGAGAAACACTATGAGCAAGCACACATCCGTCAAGCAAGGCAATGTTAACAAAAGATAATATTTATCCTGAAACCAAGATTTTTCTCATCGCCAAAATTTGGTCAATTGCGTCTTTTGACATCAAAAACAGTTCTAGCAATTTTCTTGAAGATCCGTTCGAAACATATTGAGTTATGTCCTGACAAAGGCTAAGGGCATCACCGTTTGAGTCCACTAAAATAATAAACAAATTCAGTTTCGGCTGAGAATTTGGCCACTTTGAGGATTTACCAAACAAACACAGTTTGCTAAACTCGATCACGTGACCGTCTGCTGGTAAACAAACCAGGCATACGAATCAGTACTATATAATAATTCACGTCGTGTTTTTATTTATTTATATATTTATATCTTTCCTGTCACGCTCTATGGGAATAAAATAGGAGAAATTCAGATTTCAAAATGTAAAAAACAGTGGGGCACCTTGCAATCTTTTCTGCGGTGAAAAAAAGTTGGGTACCTTGCAATCTTTTTCTTCAGTATTAGATAGGGGAAAAATAGAACTAATAAGATAGGAAAAAATTCAGATTACAAAACGCGAAAAAAAAGTTGGGTACCTTGGATTCTTTTTCTTCAGTATTAGATAGGGGAAAAATGAGGAAGCCCAAAAGACGGCGGGGGTTTTGGTGAAGTGTTAATTTTTTGCCGTCATTTATAATGACGGCACGGGCCACTAGTATTATATAAAGGCGGCAGTAGAACTCATTGCATCGGCGTTTCTCGCACTTGCTAACCCACAAAGTTGAACAGACATAAAATGTTATCGATTAATTTAATTTCCATAAGCAAGTCAATTGTTGCTGCCAAAAAGCAGATGAGGAGCAGTCAATGCCCACAGAGAAATATTTCAGTAATTTACTCCGGGTTCACAGACGTCGTTCCGTTACTACGCTGCTACCTAGTTATCACTAAATATGCGTAAATAAACACTTCACGCCAGCAATTTCTGAAAACAATGAAGCTCAAACTTCAATTCCATTTCAATACAACGATCTCAACCTGCTCTGTGAACAGGTTAAACTTTCTGTCAATCTTTCGTCAACTAAAAGTAGTTTTCGTTTAAGAAGTGCCGAAATATGAGGAAACAGATAAACTTTAAGGCACTTAAACGAAAACTAGTTTTAGGTTACGGTCTCGGTGGCACCAGACGATGACACCCACAGACGACCATGTTGTTAAACACAAGCAGATTGATCAATCATCACCAAAATTTGGTCAT
Organism: Parhyale hawaiensis; assembly: GCA_001587735.2. NCBI lineage: Eukaryota > Metazoa > Arthropoda > Malacostraca > Amphipoda > Hyalidae > Parhyale > Parhyale hawaiensis. Next base: position 14,519,336 of record LQNS02278170.1, on the reverse strand, counting down.
TTTTGCCATTACATATTTTTAATAGTATTATATTAGTTGTTTAAGCCTCCCTAGACACAACCATGGTGAATTAAGAGAAGAAAAGGAAGGGACATGTAGTATGTCGATTGAAACGTGGAACTCATGCACGAAGGTTAAATAAACAACGCACATGGGAACAACACGTCTGGAAAGAAGAGGAAGAGCAGAACAAAGCATCATAAGAGTGAGTATGAAACAGGAAGGAAGCAAAGTGGGCACGAAAGACAGACGTCTCGAAAGCCTAGCTAATGGCTAAGGTAACCCATGAAATCCCTCTGGGGTCGCTAGTCCCCGTTACATAGGATGGCCGAACCTAATTAACCTAACCCTATGGCTATGGCCTATCCTATGTCCCCAAGGAGACATATTTAATAGTTCCTAAAAATTTCATAAAGATCCGTCCATAATTTTTTGACTACCTAATGTTCTGACAAACATAAAAATAAACTAGAGACAAAGAGACAAACGGGCTGACAGATGATTACAAAATTTGGTCTCTTGCCCTTGGCAACATTTGCCAACAATTCTTGCAAATTTCTTATAGACCCGTTCAAAGCTGTTGCTGAAATGTTACCAACAAAAAAAAAAGGAGACAAACAAAACGCACGAACTGTTGGAAGGATCTTCATCAAAAGTTGATGTTCTGTTCCGTTTGATATACCTAGTATTCCCTGTAAATTTCGCAAAGATCTGTTGATAACATTTTGAGTTATCGTAGTGACTAACAATCAAACAGACTCTCAGGCCACGCCAGGTTCTAGCTCGCCGATTTATACACTCATGCACTTGTTTGCCATAACTTAGCCGAGTTACCCGTAAGCCTGCTGTGGATTTTGGTGAGTAGCTCTTACAGGACAGTAGGTGTACATGTATTATAACTAAGTTACCGTGCGTCTTTAATCGGTAATTCCCACTTTGTTTGTCCTGCACTACATTGCTGCATTGTATGCGAGTTAGGTAATTACAAATGTTTACTATTTAAGATTTAGGAAATGGAAATTTGTGTCCTTGGGATCAAACGCTTCTGAACTGATTAACTGATTTTGACAAATGCTATACTTCTGTTGCTTCTGTTAGATGCGGTGTCCCACCGTCTTGGGCCTGGGCACCGTTCGTCCGCTATAAAATGCTATACTGGCTCACTTATGATGGTGTTCCGGGAGGAGACACGTTCCGGTTTTCCGTACATAGCATTCCAGGAAAAACTTGTTTCTCTCGCCTTCCATAGGAAAGAAGATCTTAGCTATACACTTCCGACCGATGAGTTGCGCCTTAAACGTAACTCGTGTGGAAGATTGCTGTCGCAGTCCAGCACACAACAAGGAACAGGAACTGATTAGCCTTAAAGAATTGCATTCGGCGTATACAACACCCCAGGGATGTGTTGCAATCAGACGCTGGAGTTACCCTCACTGTGTTACACGTGTAGATGTGAATGCGCCCCGGCAAATTGTTGGGGAACTTTTGGCAAGCTTAAACATATAGATTTCCGGCGGAGCCTTGTTTTGGCTGCATTGTACGATAAAAAGTCAAGAAAACGACTCAAAAGTGCTTCACATGCGAGAATGCAAGCAATATATGGCAGTTATACATTTGTAATATTAATTATCGAGTATCATAGTCAATGTTTGTAAACAAAGGAAGTGTTACCCAGCTCATAACCCTAAAATTTAAAAGGGTTGCCATCGGTGTCACCCGGTGTTACCCAACCTGTGTCGCATTGGAGGCCGGTGCTGCACATGTGACACCTAATGCCTGATTGCAACACGTCCCAGATCTTCCCACGATCCGTCCGTTAAAGCCTTAACTAACCCACTACGAAGCTAGCAACACCTTCTATCATCCAGGGTCTGTCATACCCTGACACGTGAGGATCAGATCCCTACGCTAACAAAGGCAGATGGTCGCTACAGCCAGGAGGCAAAGAGTGTAACGGGAGGACTTAATGGGACAAAATAAAGCTTAGCTCTGACCGCATGTCAGTGAATGACGTCACACCGACGAGTTGAAGCAATTGTGGGTCGGACATCAGGCCTTCGTAGGTTGGGCTAGTAGCTATTAATCCTAAGCAAAAACATAAATAGTGTTATATTCTTGACGCAAGAGAAACCATAGCAACAGTTATTGCTCAAACTCTCTGTACTTGACGACAAAAATTAAATCGAAACTAGAACGCTTCGGTGGCGTAAGACCACGTTTATCAGCGAATTAGCTGATTTTTCTATCCTGTTTTGGAGACTGAAATAACATTTCCTTGTTCTGACAGTCGTTATACTTTTCAGCAAAAATCACACCAGCACTATACGACCTCGGTACATTCATAAGCCGGCAAAATATGTCATTAAAAGCCACACGTAGGCGCCCAATGGTCTTCTGCTTAAAGTTCAACCAAAGCGAGTAACAGTACATAGGGTAACAATAGCTACGAAACAATTGACACTTCACCTCTTCAGAACAGTGACCAAATTTTCTCACTAGCATGTTGCCTACGGTGTGCTACAACCATAACCACTACAGGCCGCTTAAGACAAGCTGAACGGTCCGCGAGTGATACCAGGGACCTTCCGCAGAGGCAGCTAACTGTCACGGCTAGTTGCTGTAGGTCGGTCAGCACCAGCCGGACGACTTGCAAGAGAAGCTATGGACCGTCTGCCCAAGAGAATCGTGACACAGACAAACTCCGACTAAAACATAACGTCCTTGGTGGAGGTCATAACAATTCAGCGTATAATCTCATCCAATCGTAGTCTGATCCAACTTCGATAAAAATGGGGAAAAACACTAGAAATAGGAAATTTTCACCGTTTATAGTCGATACGACGAATTTCCAATTTCCTTCACCTTTTCACTTAGCATGAAAACGCTCACCTGAACACACTTACAGCATTGCCTACCTTCAGGCGATTGCACATGTTACGCTCTGATCATCCCAGCAGCAGCAGCACTTCCTTACTGTTTGGAGGTTTTATTATTAAACGTGCTCTCATCATACTGTGCAATCATAACTATTTTCATCGTACTTTAATTCTGGCTCCCGACTAGACCCCCTAGCCGAGGATGGCCCCAGTAGGATATGGCCGAAACGTTTACTTAGCAAGCGCATTTTTTTTTAAGCACGATTCTTTTGAAATTAGTGACAAATAAAAGTTTATATTTTAAACGTGGAGAAGATCTGAAAATCTCTTGCTTTGTATATAGAAAATATAAAGTAAAATTACAGTCATTATTTGCTGCTCATTCTGTAGTACAGTTCGCTCGTGCCACCACATCAGTGGGAAGGACTTACGTGCCACTGTACTCCAGGTTAGTGACACTGTACTCCAGGTTAGTGACACTGTACTCCAGGTTAGTGACACTGTACTCCAGGTTAGTGACACTGTACTCCAGGTTAGTGACACTGTACTCCAGGTTAGTGACACTGTACTCCAGATGAGACGCCAATCCTGCAGGAACTCTCACGTAACACTGTACTCTTATGATAAATAGACAGTCTGGAACTCTTACGTAACACTGTACTCTTATGATAAACTGACACTCTGGAACTCTTACGTAACACTGTACTCTTATGATAAACTGACAGTCTGGAACTCTTACGTAACACTGTACTCTTATGATAAACTGACAGTCTGGAACTCTTACGTAACACTATACTCTATGATAAACTGACACTCTGGAACTCTCACGTAACACTATACTCTTATGATAAACTGACACTCTGGAACTCTTACGTAACACTGTACTATCAAGATGAACTGGCGGTCACGAGCTCTTACATAACATTACATGCACGGTTACGTAGAAGTAGCTAGCTTGAAGTCTTATCCAGCACTGTACATACTGCATGTTTTTACAAAATATTTAAGGAACTGCGTTCCTCTTTGATGTCAACATTCAGAATTTGAGATTAGAAATACTTCTACTGTAATAGGAAAACAATCACAAAGATGGTATGTACTTCTGCATATACAGCTGGTATCCCTTCACCTACGTAATGCTGGCAGACGGCGCTGTCCATGTTCTCCAAGACACGATTATCAAGAGCTGATATTTTAGAAGCTAGCAAAGCTGGGCGCGGTCCTAAAAAAACTATTTCGTATTTGTAACTCTTCCGGTCTTGCAGCTTCTTTGAAGCTTTACTGAGAGAGGCTTTCGGCCCTATTTACGTTAATGGCTTCCAGCCCTGACGTGGCCCCGTTTGTCTAAAATTGCCCTCTGACTACTGAAATCACCGATGACAATCAGTATTGTAATTACTGAAAGGGCCGCGTAGCCACTTACGGTAACACCTACAGGTGGATGAGGACAAACGGCCGCAAAATCTACAGATAGCAGTCTGTGGGGCAGGAGGGAGGAGGAGGAACTAAGAAGTGAAAACTTGCTGTAAGGCGCCACCCAATTTCGAAATCTAGTTAAACTTGTGGTCAGCATGAGGGCACACTCCAACTGGGAAATTCACAAGCACTGGCTGGTGCTGCAAATAGATGTCTGCTAAGTCCCTGAGAGCAGGGCTGCAGCTGACCAGTGCTTATTCTTAGCTTTGACAAGGATGAAAGACTCATACGGAAACTGCGACCCCTATCGACTCTCCCTATTCCTAGTTAGGGTCAGTACTATCGCAATCAAGTATGAGTGCCGATAGTATTCCCTTTTCTGGCAGGGAGGTGAGCTATGGGAATATAGCACGCAAGTACAGCTCTCTACTCTCCGGCCACTGAGGGAGAAGCATTTTCTATACGCTCTGAAAAATGAAGGTTCGAAGATCTAGCACTTTGGTTTTCAACTGGTTTACTGTTATCAATGCTAAGAAAGAGATTTTCTCCCCAACCTCTAATAAAAACGCTGATAACAATACTAGAACCGTTAAGTACCTCATGTTTCAAGGTTCTAACCTTCAAATCTCTGCAAACACTAACATCTCCATTGAAAACTTAAGGAGAATTTCGTAGGCGTCAAGGACCGACTGGCATCATTAAATTCTGTTCATCACCCGCGATTTGGCCTTCAATTCAGGGTCCAGAGTCACGACCTGGCAGTCCAAAACGCTGTCATTTGCAAGAAATTTCGCCTCATTTTTGTGGCGTCTGGACGCTCGCTCATTCAGACCACGCATCTTCTAACGGAAGTTTTGGGGGCCACGTTGGCCTGCGTGCTCCGTATTTCTCGGATAAAATTACTCCCTGTTTTGGGGCAAAATTCTCGAGCAAATCATCAACTTTAGCGGCCGCTGGAATCTAAGAAGCAACGCCTTTTCCAAAAGCAAGAAATGACTTTAACTTCTTCTGCTTCTTCGTTCTTTCTTTACTTAAGATTTGAATCGTTGATAGAAGTAAGGAAGAAAAACGCACAAACTGAACTTTTTTCATGTTTGTAAAAGTTGTTCATGACTGCGAGAGTCTTTGTCTAGGGAAAGTTTTATTATTTGAGCGATTGAAATAAAGTTGCACGAACTTGATTTATCTTCACAAGAACTCGCATAATTTTGCAGGCTGCTCACGTCAGTAAGAAGGCGTTCCTCAAGTTTAAAGTGAGAAAATCAAACGCATTTCAAGAATATGAATGATGTAATTTTTAAGGTAAATTCAAATTTTTTGCTGATCTTGGTGAAAATATCACGACCGTCGGAGTGACGGTGTTTGTGCTGCTACTGCAAAAACATTTAAAAACTTTCCACTCCCAGCTTGGTTTACTTGCCTGTCGTTTTAAAAATGCGATTATAACTGGGGAAAAACAGACAACAATTACAATTAATTTATTCATATTGTTAGTTACTTTTCAATATTAGGTTCGTCCCTGAACGCGTGCTTTGAGAGAAAAAAAGACAATTATGACTAGTGTAATTTCAAAAGACTTAAGCAGTCAACAACATGAAGTATTTAGCATTTGCAGTACTGAGAAAAACTGCGAGATGTCATCACCTTCAGCTGAAATATGTCATCACCCTCAGCTGAAATATGTCATCACCCTCAGCTGAAATAAAATACTAAAATTATATGCTATATTGTATTGGACATCATGGAAAGAACAACATCAAATTATGAATTAGTTGAGCATCAAAGTAACACGTTAAAATCCAAAATGAACAGTAAACACATATTTAGCCGTAACGAGTCCCGCTTTTCCTTAAAACAGAAACAAATATTTATTATAGAAAACATTTATTTTTAGGATCCAGTTTTTTATATGTTTGTTTCCATTTGCAAATTACTGCAAGTTTCAGTCGGATAGAATTAGAACAAACAAATTGCAAGGCTTTCTGTTGCTAATGAAACTAGGGCGAAAATTAAAAAAACTACCAAATTCAAGCTCCAAGCTCGGAAAAATTCGTTCTTACCTCACCTGCGACATCAAAGCGCTTCGTTTCCAAGCCTATTTTGCTCCATTTACTTGTCGTTCAGCGACGAAATGAAGAGTCAATCGGTGGGAATCCATTATTCAAAATTGGATAGAATTGCTTTTTGAGTAAGCAGACGAGAGTCCATCAAGATTTGTGAAGTTTTTGGCCGGACTGATAAAACTGCTGATACAGGACCCAGCGAAGAATTGACTGGCCTTATCGTTCCTTGAAATTTGCTAAGAAAGAGATGAGATAAAAAGGAAGGTCGGTATGTTACCTCTCCCAGCAAGCGAGCCCTGATCGGAATCTTTGAGTTATGTCATTTTTGGTTTGACCCACACTCTGACATGATGGATTTTCATAAATATATCGGAAAGTGTCCGAATTAGTATAGAAAAGCTTATCATTATGTTACTTCGAAGTGACGCATACGCAGAAAGAACGGTTTCATCTCCCTCAGTTTTAATGAAAAATGCTGTAAAGGAATCGGTTATATTTCTTTAAATCCTATACAACAGCAGTAAACAGACTTAGACTGAGTGAAAGGTGGAGAAAAGTTTCATGCTTTTCTAGAGAAATTTCGCAGAAGCAACCTTAGATATATTTGGAATAGAAAATGAATACACGCCGTAGCATGAACTATCACATTTTTCTCCTGTTCGATTTAACTAATAATAATAATAATAATAATCCTTATTACTATTTTCATTCCCTTGCAGATTACGTCTGTTCTCGCAATGCTATCTTAAAACTGAAGGTCTGTTAACTTTTCGCGAGACAAAACCTTTCTTTCCAACTGCTTTCTTTTTTCTAATATTTACTATTGAGAGCTAATGCCTGCCGATTTATTGAACTTTTAGCCACTTTACTTAAAAAAATGGTGAATTTCATAATGAGTTTTCCTGTGATTATGATCAGAACCTTTTCCATGCTTATTTCCTAACCTATCCTACTTCTTAAACGTATCACGTCTAACCATATTCTAACCTAACGTTGCTCGCTAACCATAACCTACTTCTTCTAACCCTAATGTGCACATAGCATTCACCAGCAAGACTGTCGTCAAAACCAGCACCGTTGTAAGAGACGTAATTCAACCCTTGTGCAAAATTGTAAAGGTGAATATGCGTGGCAATTATTGTGCTCCTGACTTGATTATCAAAGCTTTAGAGCAACGCCGCACCTCCCTCCACTGGCTTGGAATGATAGATTCCAGCGAGGGATCACGCGATGGCCAGCATTCCAGGATATAATGATCCTCTACAGAGCCCTCGTAAGCATCGACCTCCTCTACAACAAGAATAATGAAACGACCGAGGCAATGGTAATTTGAGGAGGTAATTTGAAGCTGCTGAGCCACCCTGCCGTAATGATGACTACAGCCTGGACTCTCCGGAACTTTGGAAACGAATATACTAATACTTGTTCAGATATTAGGCAGCGGCGTAGGTCTTGTACTCGTTCTGGTGTGTAATTATTCTGTACCTTTTACGACAATGATCACATGGAGCTATTGCATTCTGTTTACAATACTAGCATGACTGAACTAGAATACGTCATGTAGCATACACACTGCAACACATGTACAAGAACAACATAGAACTATACTACAGTATGCACTGTACGGCATAGGCTGCTGTTTACAATTTGCGTTCCTGTAACGGCAGGATACAACTTCAGGGGCATCGATAATTTCGAGCCCAAGCGAAAACTTTTTCCGGTGAAAAACAAGCCGGTAAAAATATTGTTGCATCTACTTCACCGTGAATTATCGCTTCTGCTGTGTTCTTCGTTATTCATCTACTTAACTTGATAACAATTATAGTTTCAGTGTATGGAGAAAATAATGAAAATTAAACAGCAATAAGAGAAGCTTCGAATATCTTTATTGTTTGCATTTCATCGCTGACTAAGCAAGAAGTGCATTCGCTTTTATGGATAAGGAATCCTGCTTTAGCCATCATCTGCAATCTGGTCTAATTGTCGCTTAAATAGTATCCATTAAAACGCAATATAATTACAAATTCTGCAACTTGGCCTGTTATTTCCGTCTGTTTCGTTAAGAGCGTGACACGAAATATACAAATATCGTCTACCAAAAAATGTTCTTATTAGCTCCGCCAAGAAGGTGATGTTATTGTCGTGTTTATCTACTTGTCTGTCTATTTGTCTATCACCAAGATTATTCAAAAAGTTATGGGCGGATTTTTACAAAATTTACAAGGATTGTTAGACATGTTAACAGTAACAGATGATTAACTTTTGGTGAAAATCCATTCATCTATTCGCTTGTTGGTTTGTCTGCTTATTTTTTCTTAGTACCATAAATCAAAAAATCATGGACAGATTTTTATGAAATTTTCATGAATTGTTAGCTACATTACAAAGAGTAAATGACCAACTTTTTGGGAAGATCTGTTGGTTCGTTAGTCATTGCATTGATTTATGCTTGTTAGCACCATAACTCAAAAAGTTATGAATGAATCTTTCTGAAATTTACGGGACTTGTTAGTAGTGCTAAAAGACATAAATGACTAAATTTTCTTGGTGATCGGTTGGTGTGTGTTTGACTTATGTTTGTCATAATATTTGTAAGCAACATAACTCAAAAAGTTATGAACAACTCTTCACAAAAATTACAGTAACTGTTAACACTATCGAATGTCACAAATGATTGGATTTTGGTGCTGATCCAAGGAAAATCATGGTTTCAGAACCAATTTACATTTTTCGTTACTGTTGCCTTGCTTCGCGGAGTTATGCACTCTCAGAGTGCTCTAGTTTTATATATATATATATTTATTAATATGTGTCGCGTAGCGCACTGAAGGAATAAAATAGGAAAAATTTCGATCGATCTATGACGGTTTCTATGATACGGACAAACCAAGGGTCGATCAGCTCATTATTACTATGTACCTGAGCTTGCATGCACTAGCACGTTCGTACATGTCGATGGTGATGCCGGAAATGCCACTACACTACATATATATATATACACATACATTACATACATACATTACATATGTACAGTTTTTCAGGCAGAATGTTGAATTTCCACTTGAGAAGCCCTCTGAAGAGTAAAAAAGCAGAGAAGACAAGAGGGGTTTCCGTGAGGTATTAATTTTCTGCCGTAGTTAAATGACAGAGTCAGGTCACAACGGTATTATTTGATTTGACCATTGTAATGTAATCTTCAGAAGCATATTAGCAACGAAAATGCGTTCAATCACAAACTCCCCGCTGTCGCTTTCAGCAGTGCCGGTGCTCTGGTATAAGTTTATAAACGTATAAACACACCACAGGATTATTTTATTGTTTCCATTTTGATGTAACACAATACTACTCGATACATTTCAAGCTACATGTGCAACCGAAGCATATCCACTTTAAGTAACAGTGCATTGTGCAATTTATGTAGAGCGACTGAATAATTCAATATTTCTCATAGATTGACAAGGTGAACTTTAACATGAAAAATACAAATCAATATAGGATTGTATGCAATATAGATTGTATGGGGAACGACACCTTCGATTTACTTTTCTTTGTCAGCAGGCAGCAAAATTCCTATTTCTACATCAGTACGCCTGTCATTCCTTCAGCGTTAAATTCCTTAGCAAGTCTTTGTAGCACTCGGAATAAAAATACTAAGAGCTAAATGTCTATCTGCATTTTATGCTGTGTTGACATCCCACTGTAGGGATGCAAAAGGGAGGCTGTATAGATGACAGTGAGATGTCTTTCTTCTACGGCTGTGTTTCCATCGCGCATACAAAGGCTACTCTCAAGCTCTGTGCCTGTCGCACTGTTGTCGCTTGTGGTTGAGGTATGCCGTCAACTGTCGGTTTCCGTAAGATTCTAGTATTCTTCTCAGATATTAATTTACTAATTGCATAGTCAGTTATTACTGATATTATTATTATTAATATTTTCACCCGAAACGAAGTGAGAGAGGTGATAATGTTTTCGTTGAAGATCTAAGTATATACATATGTATATTTGTCCGTCCACCCGAAAAGAGGTAAAAACAGCTGAGAAATGTTCATAAATTTTTCCAGGGAGTCTGGTGGGTTGACCTAGATATAACCAATACTAAAAAAAAAACTAGGCCTAGCTGGCCATCAAAAATGACGGCGTTGAATTTGCCCCCACGTACTGCGGCTGATGGTCTTGCTCCACGAGGCATTCTAGTTATCATTGACTTCATTCCACAGCCTAGCCCGGTACTGCACACTCGTTTGTGTGCAATAAGTATCGGGTGTCTCAGGCGTCCCCCAGCCGCCATTGTGTTGCCCTGGGTTTTTTATTTTTGTTCAACATCCCTCTCCTACTGGCTTTTGCATGACCGCTCTCTCATTAATCCGACTATGTGCGGCACATCTACATACCCTCTCAACGCTTCCCGTTGAGAGGGTCCTTCTGATTATGTGGGCAGTCGCAAGCATCAGGCTCCACTGTAATAGTACCACAGGTATGTCCACGTTAATCGTCTCCAACTTTACTTTGGCTGTTACGGGATGGCTCCCAACGCTCCAATTAGCTACAACTGGAATTACGGTGGCTTGCACATTATTATTACTCTTATTATACATGAATTTGACTAAATGTATTAACTGGGAAGGGATCTGTTTCCGATTCACTTCAAAAAAAATCTTTTCCACAGTAAAATCTCTTTTCTTGAATGCTTTAAATTAACACACTGAACCGATTTGGTTTTCTGTCTGCAGCTTCAATGTCTCCTTTGATCATTGCAACGTCCTCTTTCTTAAAAACTTTCTACTAAGCGTCTAATCATTTTTACCTTCTATGTATCTTGAGCTTCAAAGTTCTTTTCCCATTCATTGCAACGCTCTCTTTCACTCCTTTCTATCGTTACTTGCCCCTTAGACGTTCTTATTCAGCAAGTGGGACACACCGCGATGTGCATTCACAGCTGCACGAGATGGGCGGAGAATTTCAGAGCAACAAACTGCCAAGTATTTCAAGGATCCAATGGAGCAGGGGTGTCTCCAGACCAAAATACGAACATGACCATTATGAGAAGTGCGCCAAATAGCATTGGGCGCAGCTATAGAATTGGCGTCTCAAAGGCACCAAATTCATGCCTGACTACATTAAGATGATCTACAGAAGCTGGAGCCCCTTTGCCACTGATGTTATTAATGACTTTTACGAAGTTCTGTGGGGCTTTGGAAGCAGAGGTCGCTGGCACGAGCAGGGCTAGTGATAGAAGAGACAGCCCTTATATTCATGGCAGGTCGGTCAGCAATTCCTTTGGTGGGTGATTCCAAGGGCCATCGTGACGAGAGGAAATGTGAAGAGGTAGAGTTAATGCCTATTGATCGTATCATTAGCCCTTTGCGACCCGAATTATTGTCTATAGACGGTATAATTAGCTGTTTAGTCCCATAGAAAAGGCATAGAGACCGTCCCATCATCTCTCTACATGATGAATTTATCTTTATCTAGAAAGAGAGAGAAACCGTCTTATCAGCCCTTTACAGCTGGAATAAATTAATGTAGACGGTATTATTAACACCTTAGCCTGGTATTAGAGTATAAAGATGATTATTTATGGTACTCGCTTACGATATGGGTTGTTGTATAAATTTAATTTAACACAGTTTGCATATTGAAGAGCAAGTGGAGTAGTGGGACAGATCAGGCAGCCGTTACCGCACCACAGACCGCTATGTTTAAATCCACGCAGTTGTCATTGTTTTGAGCATTTGCTTTTGAAATGATACTTTTCAGTGAATATAGAAGATATTCTTTAGATGGCAACTGGCTATTAGCTGTTTCTTGCTTCTGATTTTACAATGATATTCTTTAATAAATTTCACTGCGAAGGATTTCACCACCACATTTATTTTGTATGTACTTTGCAGATCCTGTGAATATAATAATAATAATAGGAAAAAAGAAATTGTTCCAGAACAGGCAAAGTATCTACGAACGAATTAACGGCTGGTGATAGAACATTGAAATAGCCGGGTTTTTTTTTTTTACAAAAGCCAGGGCTGGTCACTACCACCGTAGCTGCAGCACGATATGCTGTATTTATATCTTGTTTCTCTTAAGAAAAAGAGGCGGTCATTATAGCTCGAAATAGCTGAATGATTGAGTGGATGTATACGTAACAGAGTCACTATGTGTGCCTGGGTGTCCAAGTCAGGCTAAAAGGATTTGGTCGACGTCCAGCGGACAAAGTCCGTTCCACGCTTCGTGGTCCTCACTCTTTTGTGCTATGCTGCGGGTTCTATAATATAGGCTTCCGCTAGTAAACTCTAGCATTTGAGAACGGCCTAGACAGAAATTATATTTTGGGGAAAAACGTGGTCAGTCACTGCCCCGAAAATGCATAGACGGCCAAGGGCAAAACATACTTACTTAAAGAATGTTAAGTGGAAATGAAAATGGACTACATCAAAGTAACATAATATAGAGAAAACCATGAGAGTAACTACCATTGTTGATTTAAAGACAGTTTACATTAAAATGATTGGGCTTGGAGAAAACCAGAATAGCTGTCGAAAGTGCCAATTTTATGGCGACCTACTTCGAAAGCAGCCAGCACCAGCGTCGATGAAAGTATGGCATGCATAAAAAATGTTAAAAGAAAACATGGCAGCCATTTCCTATGCGGACTTTAGAACGACCTTCATCGAAATACTCCTGTTTATTGAAAGCTATGTATGTCACCGATAACAAAACGGGACAGTCTATCACGAAGCCACTTCTTAAACGGAAACGCCTGAGGTCACGACCTGGGTATATGTTTATAGGCGGGTCTACTTGGCAACATTTTTCTATTTTCTGTAGAAAATACTACGGCTGCCCCCAGCAGAAGATGTTACTATAAGAAAAGGCGAACGATATCGTAGAGGTTGGTAGAAGAAGTGGCGCTGAGCAGGAGCTTCTGAAAAGCGCAATCTGGGCGACAATCTCTTCAGCCTCTCGAGCTGTTCGAAGTCGATTGTTCTTCTCAGTGGAGCTGGGCATCGAGAGCAGCAAAGTTGCGATAAGCCCGCGCAGGAAGAACAATTAAGGAGTTCCACCCTGTCGATGTTATTTTACCGAACAAAGTCAGCTCTTTTCTGAACAAGTTCGGGTTCGTTAAAAGAGCTTTGGCATCTACAAATGCTTAAAATCAGGCAGGCGTTAAAACCAAACGCTCTCAATTTACACCACATTAAATTTCTTAAACGTGCGAGGATACTGTAAATTAATGTTAAGAAGCTTAGGCACCCACATACAGAAGCTGCAAAATGGAAAGATGTTAAAGAGGCTCTGACCTGTAAAATGGTCAAAAAATGCATTTTTTTATTCCATTTTTTCATTCTATAACCCTTTACAAGTAACGGAAAAGTGAAAAGAAATCATTTTCTCAACTCTGCTAGTCGTGGCATAGGATTGAAGCAGAGCAAAGAGTCACTGGGAGTCAGTGATTGCTAACTTTGAATGGCCGTACTGAAAAACTAAGTTTTCTATTGGTACAAGTCATGAGACATTCATTTTTCCTCCAATTCATTTAAAAATTGTTATGAATACTGCTATAAGTAGTAGCTACTGACGTAGAATTCGCGATTTTTGATTGAAAAATTTTTTACAGATTTATTAGACCAGAAACACGTTTTTTATATTTTCATGAATTTTTGCACGGTAGGCCAATGCAAAGCCTTATATTTCACAATATGTGAAGATTATCAAAAAACCAAAATTCTACATCAGTTAGTAATGACTTCAAGTTCAACCATGCCAAATTTTATGTCTCTAGCGCAATTATTGACGGCGTGGTCATCTTTACCGTCAAAGATGACGTCATCTGTCAAAGATGACGTCACAGATGACGGATTACTTTTTCGCTCATACACGACGTCAGATACCATATTTGACATATACTGTGCAAAATTCATTTAAAAAACACTAATATTGTACTGTTTATGAATTTTTTTCACTTTAGAGGTCAAAGCCTTGATCCCTAAGCTCACAGCGACCAAATTTGCAACGTTTTGACTTATCCCAACACATGGCAATAACACTAATTAACATTAAGAAGCCGAGGCTTTCGCAGGTGCTCAGAATCAGGTTAGCGACTCCTTAAATTTACATCATTCAATTTTTTTAATTATTTTTCCACTGTTTGGCAGCAACATCACTTAACATTAAAGAGCTCTGACGGTCGTAAGCTCCTAAATTCAAAATTATATTGAACCAAAAAGACTAGCTGCACTTCGTTAAAGTATTTCCATCGCATGACAGATCAATTAAGGTTAAACAGCTCCAAAGGCACAGGTTCTTAAAATGAGGAAACTATTAACTCAAAAAGACTAAGTATATATAGTTTAATTTCTTTTTTGCATTAGGCAGTAACGTGAATGAGACCTTTTACTAATTCAATAATTTTACTTCTTCAGCAAAAAAAAAATGCTTTTTGAAACATGGCATTCATTAATCACCGTGAGAAAAAGGGTTAAGGAAAGAACATTTGCCAAGGAAAGGAAAGAATGCCTCAAAATTAAACTGTTAATGAGATTGGAATTATAAGAGAACTTATAGTTTGATATATTCATGTTTAATTTGCTTAAAAAATTGTATGCTTTTCAATGATCAATTTACCTTAATTATTTAAAATAAATTGGTTTATTATAACGGTCAGTGGTATAAATAAAAATACGATCGTAATGAAAGTAATTAGCAGTGCTTATCACGCAAACTAGCAGCTTTATTAGTGTGACTAAGGACAGAGAGTTGCATTAAATGGAATTAATTAAACCAAATAGAAATTGAAAGGGAAACCAGACACTGTTTTTTTTATAAATATTTAAAGAACTAATGAATCACTAAAATCTTCCAAAATTGCCTTCGATCCGTTTAAAGTGACCGCTGCTTGCTGACCTGCATTGTCACTACAATCGTTTCAAAAAACAGGACGCAACACAATAGGCTACTTGTGCTGTATTTCAAAATTCCAAACAAGTACGTGGAGTGGAAGAAGGTTCCAGTCAAAGTCTACTACCAGCTTCATAATTGCTTGAACTTGACTGGGCAGTTAAAAGCTAGTGATTAACCGTTATAGTATCTAGCCTACTACGTGCAGATCTACCAACAATACAGATAACTCATCACCCTTTCGTCCTCAAGGGGGGGGCGACTCCTTTCCCTAACTTTTTATTCACGGAAACGGTTTTGACTTCCGAAGCGCAAATAAAGCTAAAGCAGCAAATCTTCTCTGTACACAGATATCCAACAATTTTGCTTCCTAATACCTATAATGCATATTATGCATTTTTTTGCCTGCTGATTACTAATTTGCGCACGCTGCATAGTTCCGTATCAGGATATTTGCCATGATTCTGCGATGAACCAGACAATGGCTACTGACATGAATGACATTAGTGGCCTTCTCTAATCCTTGATAACCTAAGTAGCCTTGCTGTAATTCATGAGCGAATTAGGAAGTGTGGAGTTCCTCACATTATGCAGCAATCAAGAGGATCTACGCGTTTTCATTGTGATCTTTCCTGGTGAACGATGACTGGCAGCGTGTGTGACAGGTACTCTGTAGCTATAGTTGTTACTCGTGTAAACCGACACCGTGTGAAAATTTACAGAAACTATGCAAAAACGAGATTTTGTTGCCATGAAGTACACATGCACCTGCTCCGGAACTATGATGTTTATTTGTGTAAAAATAAAGTTCATGAAAACTTATGGCCACCACATTGATGAACAACATGCAGTAAACTGCACATTGTCATCGCATGTCAAATCTCAGCAACCAAATATCGCATTAATCAAGTGCAGTCTGTGAACAAGGGAATAAGAGAAGGAAGCAATGCTGGAGAAGACTAGAATGGTCTCCTCAAAAGATAGCCAGCCGGCCTGGCTAGAATGGGCCGCTTCCAAGTGATTCGGAGAAGAGATAAGGGGCTTGTGATAATCTCAGAATAGACTTAAAACCCTTCCAAGTTTTCGAGTCTTGACGAAGCGACTGAAAGACGGTTGTGATGAAGCGACTGAAAGACGGTCTTGATGAAGCGACTGAAAGACGGTTGTGATGAAGCGACTGAAAGACGGTCTTGATGAAGCGACTGAAAGACGGTTGTGATGAAGCGACTGAAAGACGGTCTTGATGAAGCGGCTGGAAGACAGTCTTGATGAAGCGACTGAAAGACGGCCTTAATGAAGCGACTGAAAGACGGTCTTGATGAAGCGACTGAAAGACGGTCTTGGTGAGCTAGTGAAAGACGGTCTTGATGAAGCGACTGAAAGACGGTCTTGATGAAGCGACTGAAAGACGGTCCGAATGAATCGATTAAAAGACTGGCTTGATGAAACGACTGTCCTGGTGAAACAAATGAAAGACGTCCGAAGGTGACCCAAAGATGTCCACGAGGCTGTCTTGATTAAATGATTAAAATATAATTTTAACGAAGCAAGCTGATTAAAAGCCGACCACAGAGTAATGGAAAGTCGGACTTGACCAAGAGAGTGAAAGGTAATCTTCAACAAGCGACTGGAAGACAATCTTGAACAAGCTATTGGAAGACATTCTTGATTAGCGTCTGAAAGACAATCTTGGCCAAGCGACTGGAAGACAATTTTAACAAAGCGACTGGAAGACGGCCTTGAAGTTACTGGCATACGATCTTGACGAAACGACTGATAGAATGACTTGCTAAGCTCTCAAGATTGCAGTGCGTGAGAAAATCGTAAAATATTTCTTTAAGTAAGCATTTTTCATAATGAAAACCTAAAAAAGCCCAGAAACAAGAAGGGATGCCGGATATCTGCTGGTCAGCGCCCTTCAATAAAGCGTCTGTAGAAACAGTTTTCCAGGAATCGAAAGAATTTTTATCGATATTGCTTCGTAAAGAGAGTTGTTTTCTGGCCGGCAGCGATCGTTATTTTGCCAGCAAAGAGCCGATGCTGCCGATACGCTGCCAGCTCTGGACCAACACAGAATCTTGAGAGATAAAATAATGACTGTTTGAGACAATTCCTGAGCCTTGAAGTTTGCAGGAGATGAAGCTGGCCGAATTTTATTTGAAAAATCGGAATGTTATCCTTCCTTCGGCGGAACATTAAGAAAAAGTGAGGTGAGAACCAGTAATGTTCTTCTCAACAACACTAATAACAACCATCATGATGATAATAACTAAGATATATGTGTTAGGACCATGAACCGGGTCAAACCACAGCTGTGGTCTACCTCTACGAATGTGTTAGGTTAGGTTAGAATAGGTTCGGTTAAGAAAGAATAGATTAGGCTAGGTTCGGTTCTGTTAAAATAAGTGCTTGACTGAAGATATAGGTATACATACTATAACTGAATATTAAATAAGCACATACAATATCAGTAGCCCGTACAGTTACTGCTCTTGTGCTCATTGCTAATTTTTACACTAAATTTTATTTTTGGGATATCGATAATAAAATGTATTGTATATTGGCATCAATGTTACAGTTGTCTTAAAATCTAGGCCTACGAGGCTTGATTCGCCATGAATTTCAGATGCGATCATTAATTTTTCACTTTGGATCGTACTGCAGTTGTGGGTAGCAGCCTGATTACGCTTGAAGCGGCCAATAACTGCAATATACTGAGCAAAATTAAGGTTTTGGTCGCGCCAGAGATAATCGATGCGAAACCAGCGCCCCAAACTCTAACTAGAGCAGCAAGACAAGCGTTTTAGTCTGAAGTTCCAGATAAGTCAAATTTCGAAGGCTTAGCTCAACGCGCCCTTGTTGGACGAACCGGTGGCACGTTTCCTTTTCTTCACCAGCGTTTGTCTGAAATTTGGAGTAATAAAACTTGGCGAATCAATACCGTAGAGTTCAGTGGAGAAACTTTTGATACATAGAAAACAATTAGGTTTTTATCGGGGACAAAGAAATTTCAAGCTCATACCAACCTCCAACCAAAAATTTGCTTATTCCTTTACTGGTCTTTTGCAAAATTATGTCCAAGAAATAGCCGTATCGAAGTAACTATATACAGTCACGTGCGCAGTAAAGTGTTACCATAAGTGACCATGTACTAGAAGTAGAAAGGGTTGCTAGAGCTTAAAGAACGCACAACAATCGCGTAGACTTATACCAAATAAAAACTCGTGTATGCAAGTTGGCTCGCTGGCATGCGTGTAGAGTGGGCTTCTGGCTAACAAGAACTAATGCCTGCAATGTCCTTCTAAACGCATGGGCTTTTGACAAAACAAGAGCTGAAGAACTAGTGAATGCGAGAGGCACGATGGTGCAACAATTCCGTTGGCATTCATAGACGATGATTCGCTAACACAACGCTCACGTAAACAAACTTTTTTAGGAAACAAAATCTCTTGCAAAGAAGTAGAACCAGGGAAAAAACTAAGTCTACTTGTATTGTAGTACAAAAAGGTAATATTTTTACTAGAAAACAATCGCGTGAGCGGCCCCATCCCCCATTAACCTGCCCTGCAGCCCGCAGTTCGCGCGTGGGTTTAGGAGCAGCCGAACTCCGTGTATGCACGTGGACTCGATGCCAAAACACGCCAACGCGTGCGCCGGCGCGCACAATTATCCCAAGCATCAGCGCCCAATCGATGTCAGCAAATGGGGCAAAGCTTTCTGGAGTCGCAGTTAAACAAGACAAACGCTCCAATTCACTCACCTGCTTGCCGACAGGGGGCTCTGAGCGCGGCTATTGAAGACATTACGGCAGTCTGAGATATGACCTCAAATTATGTGCTTGTTTCCCGGACTAAGGACATTAGCGAACTGGGATTTTCCTCTTCTTGTTTTTGCGAATAAAGATTCTCTCTATGCGAGAAGGGAGAGCGCGAGTGTTTTTATCCGAAGGCTAAGAACAACAGACGAAAAATGTCGTAAAAGTTGGACTGATTTTTTCATCCAGCTTTGTAAATCCTTTTCCGATTTTTCTATTTTGAAGCATACTGTAAATTATAGACTTGTCCATACGTCGATAACAGAGTAATAGAGACGAAAAGATCCTCAAGTGACAGCTTGAATCGCTTATATTGAT
This sequence comes from Parhyale hawaiensis, assembly GCA_001587735.2. Lineage (NCBI taxonomy): Eukaryota > Metazoa > Arthropoda > Malacostraca > Amphipoda > Hyalidae > Parhyale > Parhyale hawaiensis. Next base: position 14,499,954 of record LQNS02278170.1, on the reverse strand, counting down.
GTATGAAAGACGGTATGGAAGATGTATGGAAGACGATGCATGGAAGACGATGTATGATGTATGGAAGACGGTCAATCATATATTTTTTCGTTGACATGAAAAAGCAACAGAATAGTAAAATTTTGTTTTTTTTTTTTAATTTGAATAGACGAAGAGATCGTTGAACGCTGGTTGATTTTACCGCATTATGTTCTACATTTCCGACAATTCTTCAATGTACTTTGCTCGCTAACCTTCAGTGACTAAACAGCGCAGTTTTACCAGCACGAATAACAAATTGGACGAAAGCTTTAACGTCAGGCTGGTGTGTGATATATTATGCCTGCTGCAACATGCCTTAATGATTGAGGAAATCAGTTCCATACAGCAGGATTAATAAAGGATTAATATAGACAAATATATTCTACAACATTGGCTTGTTTCTTTTTCCAATTAGCCTCTCAATTTGGAAACAAGTTAGTAAATTTCATACTATAGCACAATTTTAAGGACACACTGAAATTTTCACTAATTTTGTATTGTCACCAAAGCACAATTGTTTCTAAGCACAATAGCCTACTTTGCCTTAACTTAACCGACTTTAGCTACTACACAAAGCTCGTTAGAAACTGGCTACCAGTTCTTTTTTCATAATTGCCCCAACTACCTTTTCAAACTGTTCAAAGGCACTTCTGTCTAAATATGCAGTACGAATGTAAAACAGGACGTAACTAGAGCACTCTGAGAGCGCATACCTCCGCCAAGTGAGCCAACGGTAGCGAAAATTCAAATTGGCTCTGAAACCATCATTTTCTTTGCATAAACTCCAAAATCTAGTCATTTGTGCTTCTTTATATTACTAACAGCTTGTTCAATTTTTTTGAAGATCCATTCATAACTTTTTGAGTTATACTGTTAACAAACGTTTTGACAAATATGAGTCAAACATACAAACGAACCAATCGATCTGCACCAAAATTTGATCATTTATGTCTTTTACCATTACTAACAACTCCTATAAATTCCATAGAGATTCATTTATTATTTTTTGAGTTATTGTGCTAATAAGCATAAAATTAAAAACAGTGACAAACGAACGAACCAACAGACCATAACCAAAATTTGGTCATCTACTCTTTGTTATATACCTAACAACTCATGCTAATTTCATCAAAATCCATCCATGACTTTTTGAGTTAAGGCATCAAGAAAAATGACGCAGACAGACAAACAAACGGACAGACATATCTTCCCCAAAAGTTAATCATCTTTTCCTCCTAACATACCAAACAATTCCTGTAAATTTCATCCAAGTCGGTTCATAACTTTTTGAGTTATGTAGAGGAAAAATGTATCTTATTGTGACTATATGGTCTCTCTACATATGGCCAAGATGTATGTATGTGTTATAATTCAGGTCATAACACATTGCAGATCATAATATGATTTAGCCAGGTCAAAGTACCACTGGGTTATTACCTCAGCCAAGGAGGTTATGTTTTCGTCGTGTTTGTCTGTCTGTCTGTCACCAAGATAACTCAAAAAGTTATGAACCGGTTTGGATGAAATTTACAGGGATTGTTAAGTATGTTAGGAGGAACAGATGATTAACTTTTGGTGAAGATATGTCAGTCCGTTTGTTTGTTTGTTTGTCTGCCTTATTTTTCTTGATGCCATAACTCAAAAAGTTACAAATGGATTTTAATGAAATTAACATGAGTTGTTAGATATATAACAAAGAGTATATGACCGAATTTTGGTGATGATCCATTTATTTGTTCGTTCGTTCGTTTGTTACTGTTTTTAATTTTATGCTTGTTAGCACAATAACTCAAAAAAATAGGGAATGAAACTTTATGAAATTTATAGAGATTGTTAATAATGCTAAAAGACATGAATGATCAAATTTTGATGCAGATCGGTTTGTTCGTTTGTATGTTTGACTCATGTTTGTTATAACGTTTGCTAACAATATAATTCAAAAAGTTATGAACGGATCTTAAAGAAAATTGAACAAGCTGTTATTAATATGAAAAGGCACAAATGATTATATTTTGGAGTTTATACAAAGAAAATTATGGTTTCAGAGCCAATTTGAATTTATTGCTACCGTTGCCTCACTTGGCGGAAGTATGCGCTCTCATAGTGCTCTAGTTATGTATATGATTCATGTTGCATTCGCTCTAGCCGAAGTATGATTCTCTATGGTCATAACCCATTTCAAATGTAATGCAGTTCAGACGATAATGACAGTAATGAAAATGCCTATTTTCTACTTGCCACCAATCTGCAACGATACTTTGCCACAATTGCCAATTAATGAAGAAAATATTCAGCGTTCTAATTAACTGTATTCGAACGCAACGAAGTATACGTTTATTGTAGTCAGTGTTGAACTGTGGGAAATCTGCTACTTGCGACTTGCCACACTCACGGGAAATACTCAGCTTGAGAGGCTTTCTAGCTAGTGACTCTGGTTCTAAGCTCCTCAAGTAACCCCAAGTGAGTAAACGACTCACTCGTTCATTGATTCAATGCCCACTTGGAAATTTCTAGGCGGTCATGCGATTTTATCCCATGCCACCGCTAAGAACATAAGATAAATTCTATAATTTTCCCAATGGGTGCAGACACGAAAACCTGAAAAACACCTAGCCGCAGTGTTTTTCTTAAGGCGTGGTCGACTGGCCGCAGAAATTGATATTCCGAGGCTTAACTTGTGCAGAACTATAGCGAGCAGCGCTGACTTTGCCACTTTAACCCTGTCGGTTCTGACGGCATCTTCGGATGCCGCATCAAAGTTTTGATTATTAAAACCAGTGCGTTATTTCTTTCTCTGAAAATTTGGACAATACATTTAACTACCCGTCTGAAGTCAGGGCTGGTATTTTATTTAGTGAACTAAACTGTAGGTGACCTCAAGTGACTATAATGATAGTGTCTTCAATGAGCTTCTTTTAGAACTTCATAGCAAGAGCGAAGTTTTCGTAGAAAAAGGGTTAAATCTTACTGCAAGTGTAAGAAGCAATCCTATTACCGAACTATCCATATTGCGAGAACTACGTGTACTCACTAAAAGTCTGCATCCAAGATACCTCTGGAAACTACTTAAAATCAACGATCTGCGAGCTGAGCATTACCTGCCCTCGTTATTATCAGCTGCGTGCAGGCACCATTTGATTAGGTTATTTTTTACAGCGCACTGCATAGTGAAGCGAAAGCTGTGCCATCTCGGCCACTGCGTGGTGCCTGTCTTGATTTCAAGTCCGTCCGATGTGATCCGTTGCCGCTCACACTTACTTGTAGGCAACTGATAAATGCCTATAGATTGTCGGTGAGCTGGAGCAACAGTTGGGGGCTCACTGAAAACTGCTCAATGTGTGCCAGAGTGTTGTCGCTTGACGTTGCGCTTCGCAGTTAATTGTGGGTAACAGCGTAGAGTCTAGTATGGACGTTTTGTTTTCGAATAGCTGATATTACGGTGTTGTAAGACACATCTAGGTACATATAAGATTGTAATATCTGAGCAAGTTACTGCAAAGATAACTGAGTTCTTAATCTTTTGCCGGGCAAGTGATCATATATAGTTATATCCCCAGAACTATTTCTACGAAAGCATATATAGCCGCCCGGTCAAATCTTTAATAATATTTACAAAATATTCCTAATAAAAGTATACTGTAGCCTATTTAGTTACGTCAGTCATGTAGAATAACCAATTAGTGGTGAAGCGTAGCCCGTAAGGAAATACCTTTATTCAAAGAGGTAATTCCACATCGCGTGTACTGCCAATTAGTGCCTTACAGTTCAGAAAATGCCACTCCTACGAGAGACTGCGTCTTTTGCGCGTCCTTATTACAACATGAGAATTTTCGGAGGACCATCACTTGATGGTTTAGCAGGACCGAACAGTTCTTTTGAGTTGCAAAGAATTTTAACATCTATGCTGCTAATAGTAAGTGTACTGCCATTTTGTTGGGAAAGCAATAAATAAAGCTTTCACTAAATGTTTAGTAGTCTTGTGTGTCAACTGAAATTTTATATGAATTTTACTAACAATATATCTACAAGGAAAGTGACTTTTCGGGTACAGCTGTCACTTAAAGCACTACCATATAATATTGCAATTAAATATCAGTCAAATATTAACTGTCATCAGTGCCGCACAGTTAATAGCATATCTCTTCTTGACAAATAGACGTTTAAGGCGCTGAAGTGAAACGACTGGGCCAATCGTTTAAAAGCAATCGCTAAATGCATACTGCATAAAATTCATGGCCTGGCAAATTTAATCGCATGGCAAATAGGAATTTTCAACACCTGGCAATTTCCCTGCCTTACAAATTCATCACATGTACATATATCGCTTAGCAAATTTATCAAGTGCCCTGCCAAGTATGTTTTTTGCCTGGTTCTTTTATCGTCATGCTGATTTACAGACTGGTAGATTCGTAGTAAATTTAAATGCACATGAATAATGATATAGTCATTGGTGATAAATTTACTAGGCGATGTATATACCTGGCAATGAATTTACTGCAATGAATATGTTTTATTAAACTCCCAGTTTTGCCATCGCAGCCACGTGATCACTGCAAACAATCGCACGTGCAGCTTACGGGCGGACGTACGTCCAACATACCGGTGCCGGCAGCAGCGATGGCGGCAATCACGACGTCAGCATGTCTTCGATGAATTTACTCGAGAAGAATTTACGGTTGACTTACATATTTGCAGTGAATCAACCGGTCCCTGGAACTTGATGAGTTTGTAATTTATATCACAAACCTCACATCCTGAGGCCTAGAGCAAACGTTACTTGTTGCTTAACGGCCGCTGTAGTACTACGTGCGACGGTACCTAACTTGCTGCATTGACCGCCAGCACCGAAGTGCTACTAAGAATCCTTCGAATGTAACAGAGAGTGGTGTAGCGTAATCCACTGCACTTCACTCAAACCCTTATTTTGTCTCTTCAGGACTTTGGTCTGACTGAGGCGTGGCCCAACTTAGGTGGTAACATGGATCAGGGCCAGCAGCTCTTGCCTGCAAGATAAAAACGTCTAAAAGCATTTACTCCATGCGGTCAAAGAGGGTGGTGCTCAAGCTTCACCCTCTTGGAGCCCACCCAACAACAACAACAACAGTGAATCAATGTGCAATGTCCCAATTAAACAACAATTTCTATGGAAGCATTCTTGCGGCTGAAATGCAGGCAAGTCACAATAAGAATTTGATATTTCACTTACTAACATTATAATTAAATTATATTATAATTAAATTACAATTATATAGGACTATCATCATCTGTAACATGACCATATGGGTACAGAGGACGTTGAAAGATTCAATGACGTAAGTTGAGGTAAGCTTCAGCTCAGTAATTCTTCCTTCAGTGTAGCTTCATTACGGTCAGGATTGACTGCAGGAAGGGCCTTGTAGAACACGCAGTGCTGTGCATGTAGAACATTAGGGCAGAGTTGTTCACATGCCAACGCATGCTATTAATTACCTAACTTTTGCTCACAATAAGACTTGCATCGTAAATAAAGACGGGCTGTCGAGCGACTGATGAGCCTGGGAGCTGTAGGTGTTGTGTATTTCTAATATAATTCATATATTGAGCAGTAGGTGTTGTGTATCTCTAATGTAATTAAAAAATTGAGCTATAGGTGTTGTGTATATCTAATATAATTCAAATATTGAGCTTCAGGTATTGTGTATATCTAATGTAATTCAAATATTGAGCTGCAGGTGTTGTGTATCTCTAATTTAATTCAAATATTGAGCTGCAGGTGTTGTGTATCTCTAATGTAATTCAAATATTGAGCTGTAGGTGCTGTGTACCTCTAATGTAATTCAAATATTGAGCTGTAGGTGTTGTGTATATCTAATGTAATTCAAATATTGAGCTGTAGGTGTTGTGTACATCTAATGTAATTCAAATATTGAGCTGTAAGTGTTGTGTATATCTAATGTAATTCAAATATTGAACTGTAGGTGTTGTGTACATCTAATGTAATTCAAATATTGAGCTGTAAGTGTTGTGTATATCTAATGTAATTCAAATATTGAGCTGTAGGTGTTGTGTACATCTAATGTAATTCAAATATTGAGCTGTAAGTGTTGTGTATATCTAATGTAATTCAAATATTGAGCTGTAAGTGTTGTGTATATCTAATGT
>LQNS02278170.1:14475736-14489046 GCA_001587735.2 Parhyale hawaiensis | reverse complement strand
TTACATCCTAGCATTTTATTCGAATTTCTGATGATGGGAATCTGATCTTTCCCGAAACGTCAAGATTTTTATCAAATTTGTCGACTATCGTATATTTGTTTTATAATATTAGCTCTAGTTCAATATATAAATGCTTTATTAGGTGCACATGGAGACATGGTACACAAGAAACAGCTTAATACTAAAGCTACAATAGATACTAAGATCAGGTAATACCATCATTACAAACTACACTGCGTTGCAGCCCATTGTTTGGCCCCTGTTTGAAAATAGTATGCGCTGCCATCGGCTATACATGTTAGAGAGTTTGTAGCCAGGACCGCTGCGCATCACCTTGAGTAAGACATCAGATTTTTCTATCCTGAGCTGGAGACTCAGAGCGCATTTTCTTGCCCTGATTTTGAGATAATCAATATGCTTTTGAGAAAATGTCGTACTTGGACTAGTTGACCTCGGCACATTTATCAGGCGCCGATATATGTCATTATAAGCTACACGTCGGCGTCCAATTGATTTCGCCTTAAAGTTAGGCCAGAACGAGTTACAGTAAAGGGGATAGCAGTAGCTCCGAAACAGCTGGAATTTAACCTCATCCGAGCAGTGACCACACTTTCTGATTAGCATGTTGCCCACTGCGGGGAGCTTTCGCGTTTCTTTTTCTATGTCCTGGTTATCATGAAAATCATTGGTGATTTTATGACCCAGGTAAGAGAAGCTGCCTATGTAAGTGTGATCGATACCATTAAGTCGAGTGACTTTAGCGTAAGGCAGGTTACGTCTCCTAGGCTTAATGTACATACAAACAGTTTTAACAGTATTGTATTCAATACACAGTCTGCAGGCTTCATTCTCTCAAATTGATACCAATTTTTGCAGCCCACTGGACATAAAGATATTAGTCTTGTCAGAAACGATAACCTTTTCTTTATACGGTATCACAGCAGCACCTGATGGAATGATAACAATTGCCTATCTGTTACACCTCTCTGAATGTCACTGCAATACGTTTGGGTTGGTCAAAAAATTAGTTTTTGCAATAAATTCTTTTTCCGCGCTTGTTTCGGATATGTTGAGGCTGTTCGACTACAGCTTTCACTTGGTCGATGTCAATCTCTTTAGGCCTACCAGAGCGAAGTGCATCGTAACTAAAAATGCCCTAAACGAAATGTAGTAAACCATTTCTGGCACACCCGTTCTGAAACAGCATTCTCTCCCCACGCACTCCATATCTTTTGGCACGATTTTGATACATTTTAGTTTTCTGTAGTACAAAAGCATAACATGCAGATTGTGCTACACCTTGTCCTCCATTTCAAGGGCTGAAATGGAAGCAAAAATGCCAAACCCCCGCCGTGAAGGCTTATTACAAACTGATTAGGCATAGTCGCTGTGTGAATACAGTTTCCGAAGAAAAAAAAATATAACAGCATTGATTAGAAGACCGGAGGGTTGATACTAGGAAAAAACCTTTTTTGCCAACCCAATACTTGATTACACAATAGATACCTGCATATTACTCGCGTCTGTCACTCACCACACCACCACCACTTGTTAAAAAAAAATTGAATGTAAAATGTCACTTCACTCTGCATGTCACTGCAGAACCTCCCCTAAAAAAAGTATTCATATATTGTACAAGAGCATCACGACTTTTTTTTTTGTCGTTGCTGCCGCTACGGTTTCTGCAGCAAATCCTTGCTAGGCCTCTCATTCCTAACAACATTACATGGATCTCCATCCCTGATCCTCGCCACATTACTGATATGACAATTCCGGAGCCGTTCCCGGTTCCTGCTCGTATCTTTAACCTTGCCGAGAATTATAGGTTACGATTTTATGGTAGGAATAAAATTCGTTTTTGCAAGGTTCTGCCTATTCGTCAGCGAAGGCGCGCCGTTGGAGCTTGGGCCGATATTGAATTAGGCGCAGCCTTCTAAAACTGATACATCTTTAGAATAGGGAATGGAATCGGAGACATAACGCGTATCCAGAACACTGTCGGAATAATCCTGGCAAAATTACGACGAGTTGGAAAAAGTAAATTGACTTTTCTTTATTTTATATTTAAATGCAGAGAACAAAGAAAATGCCAAAAAAATAGTAATTTTGTCGTCGGAATCTATTTACGATGCTCATCATTTTGTGGTAGTCACATAATTGGTTGTTCCACGTATATCAGTTTTTCTATTAAAATTAATAAAAAAAGTTCCTCATTTTTTAGTTAGTGTAACTATACACATTTTCACTATCATCAACCAATGAATACAATTATCTGCAGCAAAGCGTAATTAGGTGATATGAAAACGTCTAAAAAATCAATTTGGAGATACAACACAACGTAGCTGACTTATAGCTCAGTAAATCAACGTCTCAGATAAACCAAGCTTTGGTGGTAGTTAGACAACTGTTCTTTATAACGAGATTTACGTTTCGTATTAAGCTGGAATCATATTTTGCAGCGCATAAGGCAGTCGATGTTACATTTTTCATTAAGTATTATTTAGCCTCAACCCTTAAAATGTCTAAACCCATTTTTGCTAGAGCAGCTGTAGTTGTTGGGCCAGGCAAGTTGCTGGACTTCTTTTGTAAGTTTTTCAAGCAGTGTATGGACGGCATATGATACACCTCGTTCCGTTTTAAGCGAGAGTTACGGTCCCAAAAGTGCTTGCATGAAGTCAATACGTATACGTCGACTCTACGTTATGTAAAGGGGGCTACGTTCCATGACCTATACTTTTTACATCTAAATAGCAAATCTGGTCCTATTTCAAGATAATACTGCACTAAAGCACAGCTAAATACAGTCTTAAGGGTATGTTGCAAGATTGCAAGGTACCCCACTTTTTTTGCATTTTGAAATCTTAATTTTCTCCTATCTTATTCCCATAGAGCGTGACAGGAAAGATATAAATGTATAAATAAATAAGTAAAAACACGACGTGAATTATTATATAGTACTGATACACACAACTCGCAAATCGTTCAAGGACTAATTCCCTCGTATAAAGAGTATGAGTGGTCACAATTTGTTGTCCATTCATGTATGGCGAATTCGTATGTAATGAGAAGCAGGCATACTTGGTGATATATAAATTTTAAAATTCTTCATGTATAGCGATCGACACTGATGGGTGTTAGTGTTCTTACTGTTCTAGCATCCCTTTCATGATGAATACTGAATTTATAAGGGTCGATAACTATCGACACATATGGATTTATATAATTTCTCATATATTCACGATAAAGGAAATGAACTTATACGAAATAGATACTAGAATTATAGCAAGTAATATCGTGCGTTTCCACAGTCAACAAAGTGAAACGACAGGATATAGACGCTCAAATGCACACCCGAAATTCGATCGCCCACCATTTGGACTGCTGTTCCTCTATCCCCAGAGGGTTCGACCACTCCTTCTTAAAAACCATACAAATCAGTTGCGTATAAGGTTCAAAAGTTATTCTTCTGACTTGTTAAGCTTTCTTCCATCTCGTTCATACTCTTAGTCGGACTGTGTGCCCAAAGAACAAGCAGTTCTGCTAAGTATTTCATTTTCTGTTCACGCACCAACGTTAATTTTCTTCCTAGGGATTATTCACACCTGCCGCGTGTTATTAGTTGTAAAATTAAAGTATTTCACTGCGAATTCCACTCCGTGTTTACGATAATAATTCTCTTCTCTTTATGATACTGAAAATAATTTTGTTCATTTCATATTCTTTTGCACTATCAAGTTGCTATTGAAAAGCATCAATGTCTCTCAAGCTTAATTGCATAATTGAGTTCCAAATCGAAAGCTAATATAATTAATGCAGTATCGTTGAAAAAATAGAACCTTGGACGTTACTGTACTATTCATAATAGCCCTCCAATTCCAGCTTTCTTTCTTGCTTTATTGGGCTGTAAACAAAAAAAAAACTTTTTTTTTTCATTGCTTGTTGCTTTATTGAACTCCAGATGAACCGCATTATTTTCCTTATTCATTTTTTATCTATTTGAATAAAAATTAGAGGTTTCAGTTCCCAGGTTTATTGTCGTTTCATTGGGCTCTAGATCACAAACGTCGTTTTTCATCATTTTTTCATTGTGTTTTTCGGTCATGACGTCACAAGCATCATTTTCCCTTCATTTCTTGTTGCTTTGTCGAGCTGCAGGTCTAAAAACATTTCGCTCTGCTAACCGAACTTCCCTCGCATTGCGCCACAATAAATCCTTTAAGCCGTGTTTCGCGTATCAAATTGCAAGCGTGTGGGCCGGCTTTAGTACTTTTTTCTGCTGCTTCAAAGGAAAACAAAAAAAAAAAAAATCCGTTCAGTGTAGGCTTGAATTCTCATATCTTCTTGTCCGTTGGACTTTGGTCGTAAATTAAATAAGAACATTAGCCGATATCATTGTAAATTCATTGTCATTCAATTTAAACAGACACAATTATATTCTGTGATCGTATATGCGTGTTGCGGTGCGTTCTGCATAAGTGAAGGAGAAAGTTAAGATAATTGTACATAACTTCATTCTCACTATAAAATTACACTAATACTGGTACGATTATAAGTTTATTTGCCATATTAGTAATTACCATTCAATTAAAGTAAATATATGTGTTGTGTATATGCACATGCAAGTTCCAGCATAAGTGCATGAGAATGTTAACATGGGTAATTTATTTCACTACTGTAATATCGACATCACGGTTATTACCGAATTATTCCCAAGTACTGAGTGCATTGTTTTTCATTCCAATTCACGTCTTAAAATTCGTATAGTGATTTTTGTTTCTGAAAATAACTCCTGATTGAACTGAAATCTTAAAAAGAACGTCACCACATTAACGATCTGTCATGAGTTTGATGAGTTTTATCGTGTTAATGCATATATGAATTTCAGTTGAGCGCCGATTTTAACACTGTGATAGAATAGCAATTTAAATTTTCTTACAAAACATTCTTTGTCACCAAGAACGCCGTTTCCTTGACGTATTTTTCTTAAATTGTGTAGCTCAGCAAGTCCTCAATAAGATATTTTCTTTAATTCCTCGCGAAATGGGGTAATTTAAGCCAACATAGTTCCGTAGAACCGATTCCCCAAAGGCTGCCTACAGACGACCTCATTTAACAGAGAATTTTCTCATAGAATTCCTTGTTTTTTCTTGCGCTCCAGATGGTCTCTTCTAATTGTTCGCCCTGACGCAGACGAAGAAACGTCAAAAAGATTAGAAGACGAGAAAAAACTCGTCAGTCGGTCGGTGGCTCGGGGTTGATTAGCTCTCTCTCCTCGGCTTGATTATTCTACAGACTGTCTCAAACTTCGTTCTGAACCTGCTGAGTTGAGTTCCTTTGCCTTTAATAGTGTTCCTGTCCTGGCTGTGTAGCTTGTCCTGCTGAGTTGAGTTCCCTTATGTTTAACAGTCTTTTTCTTTCCTGCAGAGCTGAGGCTGCTGAGTCTTTCTGTGCTTAAAAACAACGAAGTCCTGTTGGTCATATGAGCAAACAAAATGAATTCTGTTGCTATCCCCTCTTCAAGAAAGCCTGTTCCTTTTCGTTAATAGCACAAAGAAAGAGAAGACGAACTTTTTATAGTGGAGGAAATTTGAATTTACGCTTCCAATAACAGGGAAAAATTCTTTTTGTTTTCAAATAAAAAGAGACAATTTTTTGCTTTAACCGGTTCAAAAAATCTTTTACATATCTAGAGAAGAGGAATTGCAATCTTTTTAGTTATTACCACCGAAGGAAAAGAATTTCCTTACATCCCAAACGAATGAATGAGAGGGAAGTGTTATACATTTCCAGGAAAAGACAGGTTTTATTTCTTTTTTAAGAAAATGTCTCTCTTTCTGTCGGCTTTACTAGATCTGTGGTTTAATTTCTTGTATTACACATCAAAGTGAATAAAAATCCTTTTGTTTCCTTGCAAATAGATGGGAATATTTTGTTTACCGTATAAAAAACATACGAGGGGTATTTTCTTTCCCTGACTCACTTCCAACAGACACACCCCGCTATCACACGACGTTAGATCAACGTTGTGATCTGTGGCTCGACGTGCTCTGCACGTTGATTTGTGGACGCCAGATAACGTTGTTAGCACGTCGTATCACAACGTGCTAGCAACGTGCTGGGCACGTCCTTAGCACCTTGTGTTGGGCGGTGCCTTAGTACGTTGTGGCACCACGTGCTAGATGCGTCCTTATGACGTTATGATGCGGTGTGCTAAGGACGTTCCCAGCACGTTGTTAGCACGTTCTGATACGACGTGCTAACAACGTTATTTGGAGCCCAATTGACAATGTGAAGTAGCTGTGGAGGTTGTCACAACGTGCTAACAACGCTATCGGCAGTCCACATATTAACGTGCATAACACGTTGATATGATGACAAAAAACTTGATATCTACGTAAAATCAACGTCAATTGGTTATCTGGGCACGCGCACTCATGCCAAACTTGGAACAGTTATTAGTCTTTCTCTACCTAGGTACCTCCAAGGGTTATGGAGTTTTCCCATCGTTTTATGCAACTCTTGAGACCTTGTTTGTAAAAGTCAGTGGGCTGACCCTCACACCATGACTCCACTTCAGGATTCAGGGTCTCATCCTCTGGAAAACGTGTTCTCTTTAAAAATGACTTCAAGGTTGGGAAGAGGCTAAAGTCTGATGGTGCTAGGTCAGGAGAATATGGCGTGTGGACGAATTTCATAGCCACAGGAGTGCGCCTATCCCTATGGTGATATGTGAGCTGTGGGCTCGAGCATAGTCTTGCATAGTTACACCTTATTCCAATCTAACACCTTTAAGAGTGGAAGCAATGCGCGTTCAGTGCTGCAAATGATCACGTTACACTAATGTAACTATACGCAGGTTCAATTTAAGTTAGATAAAATAATCCTAAATGGGACAGGGGAAATCTTTAATGAACGACCCTCGTAAATTTTTTTTTTTTTTTTTTGCAAAATGAAACAAAAAAACGAAACTACATCTGCAATTCCAGAAGGAAGAATTGCAGCAAACTGCTCTGTGTTTTCAAGCTAAAGAAGCTAAATTCCTTTGTATTACTTGACAAAAGAGAACCGTTTCACTGGGTATTGAAAGCAAGGCAGGGTACTTTCTTTCAGCTCTCAAACTAAATGTCTAAAGAAAATACCATTATTTCTTGGAGTGAAGGTAGGAATTTCATTTACATTTTAAAGCAAGAATTAAATTCCAATGCTTCCCGAGATTGAAGTAAAACAAGTTTCTCTTCTTTACCAGACTGACAAGAGAGCACTGCCTGTTATGCGGAGGGAACGGGCTACTAGAGCCAGCATTTTGTTAAATAGACTTACTTTGACCAGCCTGCTCTATGGAATTGCATAAAATAAATAAGGTGTGGGAGTTATCACAGCAGTTAATAAATGTAGCTTGTGGCTTCTAAGTTAATTAAATTAACCGTAACGTTGCAGGTTAGCTTTACTGGCGACAAATTCTCAATAATGCACTCAGGGCCAGAGCCGGAGACTTCTTCAGCCTAATTGAAAATGAAAGGGTTAAAATTAGAAACTGCCATCCAATAACGGGACCTGGGAATAACCATTACAAACAAACTACAACTCAGTCAGCAAGTTGACAAGAGTGTCAAACTGGAATATTGAGCATAAATCCAATGATTAAGTTAGATTAGATAAGCGGCATTAGACGAACTAAAAAAGGCCCATTCCCGAAGAGACACTGAAACTTACGCCCCGGCTCTCTAAGAGCTATTGCCTCTATGTTAGTAGGTTATAGAGTCCTGGAGAAAAGAAAAAGAAAAAAAGGGGGAAGAATCCCTACCAAAGAGACGATCATGACTGCACGCAAGCACGATCAAGAGCACAGATATGCACAGCTTAGAGATGTCAAACTGTGTAGTTGGAGCGGGTGAGAGAAGACGATGGATTAAGGTGGTCATGTAAGCTTTGGCCGTTAAAGTTTGCGAGTCCTGGAGGAGTTCTTAGCTGTGGAGGATGTGTCTCCCAATGTATGCCAAGACGATTTTTAAACGCGTTGACTGACTTCGCATTGTCATCATCGGAAGGTAGTATATTTCAAATGCTGATAATGAAATGCGGAAAGAACTGCTGACATAAGGTCGTTTTTCGAGCTTTATGCTTGAGTTTTTAACCGTTGTTTCGAAAGCGATCTTTGACACTCCTTCCAAGATCCAGTTGTAGGTACGTCGTTGAGGCCATTCAAATACTTAAATTTTTCTATTACTTGCCCCCTGAGTCGTCTTTGCTCGAGAGAGATCAGACCCAGTTCTTTTAGGCGACATTCATACGGCTTGCTTCGCAGCTGAGGTATCAATTTCGTTGCTCTGCGTTGGACTCTTTCCATGTTATCGATATCTTTACACAGATGTGGCGACTAGAATTGAACAGCAAATTCTAAGTGTGGCCGCACTAATGCCTTGTACAAGGGAACGATGATGTCTTTGGATTTGTATTCAAAGTTTCTGGTGATGAATCCCAGCACTCTTTTTGCCATTTTTACACTTTTGTCAACTTTTTGACTGTGTTGTAGTTTTTTGTAATAGTGATTCCCAAGTCACGCGTTGGGTGACAGCAGCCAATACCGTCCCATTCATTTTTAATGGGGTTGAAGGGTTTACCAGCCCTATAATTATTGCTTTGTGCAAAGCACTAGTACGCCCTCATATCTGGTTAGCACTTCAGTGCATAGATATCGATAAAATGGAAAGAATCCGACGTAGAGTAACAAAATTGATACCTCGACTGGGAAACAGGCCATGCGAGTGTCGACTTATCCATCTCTCTCGAGCAAAGACGACTCAGAAGGAAACTAATCGAAACATTCAATAACTTGAATGGCTTCAATGACGTGTCCACAATGGGACTTTTTTCACACAAATGTTAACGACCGCCGTGAAATAATGACTAAAAACTCAAATATAAAGATTTAGAAAGTGCCCTCAGTCAGCAGTTTTTTCTCACACTTCTTACTGAACATCTGGAATAGATTTCTCTCAGAAATTGTGGATACAGAGTCTCTCAATGCGTTTAAAAATTGTCTTGACAAATATTAGAAGCAACACTCTCCATAGCTAAAAACTCCTCCCTCGGGAGTCACAATCTCTTAACGGCCAAAGTTTCAGAGGCCCCTTCTCTCCATTATTTTTCATGCCCTAACTAACTTAACGTCTCCAAGCTCCGCGGTTCGGCAGGAATTAATCATTTTTGCACGATCAGTTCCTTGGCTGAGTTTATTCTCTTCTTCTTTTTTTTTTTTTTTGCTATCTGATTGGTTCTGACACAGTGGACAATGGCAATAGTTCATGCAGGGTGGGAGCGTGGATCATCGCAGTTTTCTGGGAATGGGCCTATTGGTCCGTCTACTGTCGACTATCTAATCTAAATTAGATAGTAGACATGTCCATTCAGCGTACTTATAGAAAAAAAGCTGCTAAAACTTAGCTCACAGTGAATGTGTAAGGTTTAAAAAAGTTCTACTTTCAAGCAACTCTGTGAATCTTCTTTGATAGGAGATGACGAACTTGCTGGAAACATTATTAATTATTTTTCCCAGTCAAAAAATTTATTGTAAAAACCCAAGGTGTCCAAGAAAGAACATCACATAATATCGGCTGCTTGTCTCAGATTTTCAGCGTGGGTTCTACATGTACTTATGCACATGCGCCCTTTTGTAGAATTTTACGAGTGGAGGCGACCCTTCATAGCTGGTAGGCATAGCTTGTAGGCATAGCAGGTGAAATTTCCTATGCTTTCCATATTCCACGACTTACAAATTACTGTTCAGAAAGCAAATTTTAGTATTCGGTCGCAAATCACTTTTTCATGCGACATTCTTCGCTCAACGAGAATCAAATTTTTAGGAAACTTAAACAAGTAGATAAAAAAAGTAATGATAACATGGATTGAACGTATTCATTTTCAGTGAGGTGATGAAGAGTAAAGGCAAAGTTTCTTATGCGTGCAATGTGAGCCTTTGCTATTTTAGAGACGGAAGTGCTTGATGAAGAATTTTGTGGCTTTGGTGACTTGAGTTTTTAATTGGGAATATTTTGATATTTATACATGCAGTAGCAGCGGCCTAGCGTGCTGAACTCGTGGCACTGGACGTTGCAGGTTCTAGTGCCAACCCAGGCAGCCGAGCTGTTGCAGCGCTTGGCGCTGTCTCAGCAAGTAATAACTACGCACAGCAACCGTTGGGGTACTTACCTTTCCAAGAAATGGGAGGGTACGAGTCAGTAAAACATTGAGCAAATCTTCACTGATTTCAGTATATAAATTTAGAGGGAAGAAGTCGGTTTCAAAATATATAATGAAGCTCGCTGTAGCGAAGGGAAAGTGAGGCCCTATTGGGTACGGTATGGAGTGTGTCCAAACTCTGTGCTTCGGGGGGCAATATATGTTTGGAGCTAAATGGCTCAGTGCGTACCAGAGTGTCGTTGATTTTTGATGTGCTATGCTACGGGTTCTGATTTTCAGTAGGTGTTGTACTTACTAATATTGTTGTACGTTTTCCCATTTCAGTAGCTTTAGTGATGGCAAGTAAAATGCTGGTGTAGTTTTACTCCATTCATAAACAGCGATTTGGAAAGCAAGTGTATTGCCCGCTGCTTTGACTGTTGCAAACTTATTTCTACTCTAAATGATTTGGTCACAACAATTTAAAAATACTATTCTACTGGCTAAAAAAATTAAGAAATCGACCATCAATGCAGTTTCCCTGCAACGAAAACTGTGGAAATATAAGTCCAACGTACTGCACGACGAACGAAAACATCACAAAATTCCGAAGCGTCTACCCCAGCTGATATTCTTCTACTTTACTCTTTACTTCCTGTTTCTAGGCTGTGATAGCAAAAAATTCATGGTGAAAATCACTGACGTAGATAGATTTCTTTCATGCGTAACTGCCGAATCTACGTCATACGTCCGAATATTGCCGATACTGCTTTACCTTAATATTTACATCCATCCCTCGATTTTCATAGCTGAAAAAATCACAACTGAAAACTCTCGGCGCAGTTTACCTTTGTTCTAAGCTGCAAAATTGGAAGGCAAACGTATTGCACCAAAGGCTACAAAATCCTTTCCATTCCAGCTGGCCAGGTTTGCCCTCATTCCTCCCTCGACATGACCTGCGCATAAAGAAGCGAGATGACACGAAGCGCTCATCAAAGAGTGCCAGTTCCCCAGGCTTCCTGCGCATCAGTTATGCCTCCTTAACTCACCAAACTGGGAGCATTTGGCTTCCCGAGCTCACCCACACTATAATAAAAAGTCGCTGCACAAGCTCAAGTCATCGCGAACAATAACAATTCATTATGCTTTAATGGTCCCAAATGCGAAGTAACTTTAGCAGTGTTCCCCTGAAATAGCCCGCTTGCTTAAGGATCAAAATTGGAGAGCATTGCGGCCTGAGTTTAGCAAGTACGTCGGCTGACTTCAGACAGCGGCTGCTGGAGCCTATCATAGCTTTGGTAGGAGTAGCCTCTAAGGAAGAAGATTTGTTCCAAAAGTTGAGTGCATCAACTGGCAATTTGCATGGAAATTATATGGCAGGAGTAGTAGAGGCCAACGAGGCTTGCGTGAACCGACAAATGAGAAGTGAGGAGAGCTTGTGCAGCCAACTTTCGCAGTCTCGGTTAGACAGGATGTGGAATACAATGAAGATACCACCTCATGGGGCACACATCATTTATGTAGGACACTTGGAACGCTAGGGACACATATCATTAATGCAGCTCGACAGTCTGGAGGCGTCGGTAGCCTTGAAAATGCAATGAATTGTGAAAGTTGTGCAGAATTNTGGTGCTGGTATTGGCAGCTTTAAACGATCTGTACACAGAGCTATTCTGTGAACTCGGATCTTCTTTTTTTTCATTCTTTTGTTTTCTCCACCCGCTGGGCTGGTTGCGTGGGGGTTTGTTAACCTCATGGGGTTTTCTTCGTTCCTACGTTGCCAGCCTGGTGTGATTTAATGATAATAATTATTCAGATCACTTCACGGCCGTCAATGCTATATAACATCACTGCTGCCATTGTTATATCACTTCGCTGTTTCCAATGCTACATCACTTTATGTCTACAGGCTACTCCTACTCACCTTTCAGGTCTGCTGTCTAATCTCATCATCTCGCTTAGCACGTATACCAAATAAATTTCATTTACATTTTTATCATCTCTTTACTTGGTATTTCAAGACAAATCGAGCATACTACAAATTTGAGAAGCTTCTGTTCTACAAAATGAGACCGTTTATTTTGTAAACTATTGCGAAATAGTTTTACTCTACTACAAATATCAAAGGATGTCATAAACAGTTGCTCTACGTAATTACACTTCAAGCCTCAATATTTTTGTGAATTTGCTGCGTATGTACAGGCGTGCCAGCCATTACTGAATGCAAAAGAGTTAAGTCAAATAGCTAAACAAAGTATAAAAAGTAAGGGGCGAGCATATAAAAATGTAATTGCGGTAGCGTGCAGTCAGTCTCAATTGTGGAATCGAAATCTTCCTTAGGGGCCAGTGTCCAGTCAATGTATGGTGTAGTCTATGCTCCATCAAAACAATAAACCACCTACACATTATCGCATTCTATCCCTTGAACTTCCAGGATGATAATTTTGAGTAGCTTTGTCAGAAATATTGTTATTATTGTTATATTTTTCACCGAAGTTAAAGCAAAGAATTAAAATCAGACTTCTCTACTGACTAGCCTAGAGATGCCCATCGTTTTCTGGGCCTGGTATTTCTAGAAAGAGACATTAAATATGCTCTCACACCCCATGCAAAATTAATGACTCACATAGAGATAAAGAATGAAATTTATGCTACATGTGTGCGACATATTGAGTAAATTTAATCTCGCGTCCCCTAGAAAGCCAACTCACACCCTGCGGTGGTGCGAGTACCCCCGCTTGAGAACCACAAGACTAGTCTATAACTCTCTGTTGAGTTCAAATCACCTTCGTCAAATATATTTTAATGCTCCCAGTTGGAATGTTTCAATCATGAGTAAAAATCACATTATTCCATGCACTATCCTCTCAGCTTTCCAGTGTGTTCAGAGTATATTCATATGAACAACAGTTGTTACAAGAAAGTTAAAGCAGAAGCTTCATTACATACAGAGAACAGTTTGGTTATAGTCACCAAAATTTGGTTGATTGAACCAAGCTATTTGGTCAGCTATAAGCCAACCAAATTTTTGGTGAAAATGACCAATTTTTTTGGTTAAAAAATTTAGTAGTATTTACGAATTTTTAGTAAAAATTACGAAAAAGAGTTTCGTAATTTTAACCAAGTTCCTA
>LQNS02278170.1:14414585-14461435 GCA_001587735.2 Parhyale hawaiensis | reverse complement strand
TGCAAGACGGGGCCTAGCACGGCTGATGACAGTGCTGCTGCCCTCTGCAAGACGAAGTTGCTGGCAAGTTTCAGAAATCTCATGAGACCAACATAATCCATAGCAAGTCAAAATACTGAGACAAATATCATTGCTTAGTGGAGGCTACAAAGGTATAGAGTTAATGCAGTTAGCAGCTAAGATGTTGAAACCCTTATAAAAGGACCAGAACATTTGTTTCTAAATATGTCTTATGAATGATAGCGGATTTTTTCATTACTTGATGATTAGCTATTACCGGTGCCTATGGACTTCATTTCTTATCTATGACAACAACTACAATCGACACCATAGCTTGTCTTAACTGCCGTAAGTAGATTTGCAACATCACAGTAATCCTACAGAAAGCCCTCAGCAAGTCCACAGGAAGTTCCCAGCCAGTCGCCAGCAAATATACAGCTATTGCTGATCTCGCCCACAGCAAGTCTGCAGCGATATTAAAAAGCAGCCATTGGCTGAAAGTAAGGGAAGTGTTACAAGCAACACCTGAGGTTCCCCTCGCCGCGCTGATCAGAGGGGTTGCCGCTACTGCCCGCCAGTAAACAGCCGTTTTTACCCGCCATCCTCAGCTTCTTCCTCTTTTTATGGCACACATTAACACGGCGAGCAAAGCGTTCGAGCATTGAAGTCTCATATTTAGTGAACGACGGAGGCGGATGTTGTCAAAACACTTTAGGGAGGAAAAAAAAGCTCAATCGGGCCAAGTTTGGTGCATGAATGGAGTTGGGGAGACGA
The DNA here is from genome assembly GCA_001587735.2 of Parhyale hawaiensis. Classification (NCBI taxonomy): domain Eukaryota; kingdom Metazoa; phylum Arthropoda; class Malacostraca; order Amphipoda; family Hyalidae; genus Parhyale; species Parhyale hawaiensis. Next base: position 14,460,661 of record LQNS02278170.1, on the reverse strand, counting down.
AATTGAATGAATGTAAAAAGGTGGCATGCTAGACACAGCGTTCAGAGCGGTGTATCGTATATCCACTCTTTTTTAATAATCTAAGTGAGTAACAAGTCGAAAGCAGGAGAGACAAGATAAATTGAAGGTTTAGTTTTTCTGAGACATTTCTATGTATAATTATATTCCTCATGCAACGTACAAAAAGAAACCGTTCAAGCTTATCAAACAGGAGTTTGCAAAGAAAAATGTACTTACAATGCTTGGATTAGCCATAGCATGGGATACAATAATTAAAAATTGCGATTAAAATCTTTGCTACATATAGGCTGCTTCTCACAGAAAAGCTTTTACTTATTCTCACCATATAGCATAGTTCAAGTTTACACACTCAGTTGTGAGAAGCAAAGTAAAGTTTTCGGGACTAACCCTCGTACACTGAAAAGAACCCTTGTTCGATAACCAGTACGCTTTCCCTAGAACCGATAGGAAGTACCCTGAGCCGAGGTATGCCTGTGCGGGAATCAAACTCTTATTTTCGAGCAATGGAAGCTCGCCAAGAGAAACATTTCTGCAAATCATTCAGTGGGTAGAGCTCCGTAAGAAATTCATACATACATCACTATTTTTTAGTTCGCATCCTTAGCCTCATTTAGAAGTTGTTGTCACGCGAGCTACTTCTATGTGCAGTATTTACTGCAAACATTCCTGCAAGTATATGTTTTCAAGACCAATAGTCTATGCTATTCTAGAAAACGAAAAATTACGTGTTATGTACCCCCTGTATCACATCCCCCGTTATAATTTCGATAAGCCTTAGCTGCCATTCTCTAAGCAACATACTCGTTCACAAGCACTCGCACCTCGCCTGAATCTCAGTCTGACCTTTGTTTCAAATCGAATTACAGATAAAAACATTACTTAACTGTTTTGAAGGTCACTAAACTGCGTTCATTAATAATATGCACCAACGCTGACTTCTCTCGATCAAATCAAAAATTTATCAACGAGCTAATACCAACTGCAGAGCACTCTGAGAGCGCATACCTCCGCCAAGCAAGGCAACGGTAACGAAAAATTCAACTTGGTTCTGAAACTATGATTTTCTTTGTGTCAGCAGCATAATCTAGATATTTGTGCCTTTTGATAGTATTAACAATTCCTATGATTTTGATGAAGATCCGTTCATAAAGTTTTGAGTTATGCTGCTAAAAAACATTTTGATAAACATAAGTCAAACATACTGAGTAACAGACCAATCGATCATCACCAAAATTTAATCGTTTTTGTCTTTTAACATTACTAACAACTCTTCTAAAGTTCATGAAGTTCCATCCTTAACTTTCTGAGTTATTGTGCTAACAAGTATCAAATCAGACATAGCGACAAAAAAACGAACGAACCAATAGATCATCCCAAAATTTTGGTCATTTACTCTTAGTATTTTACCTAACAACTCATTAAACTTTCATGAAAATCCGTTCATAACTTTTTGAGTTATGGCCTTAAGAACATGATTGCCAGACAAACAAAGAAACACACCGTTGAACGGATTTTCACCAAAAGGTAATCATCTGTTACTGTTGACATGTCTAACAATCCCTGTAAATTTTGTGAAGATCCGTACATAACTTTCTGAGTAATCTTGGTGACAGACAAACAGAATAACAGACCGACAAAGAGACAGATAAGCACGACAAATACTTAATCTCCTCGGCGAAGGTACTAACTAAGTTAGGTACTGCTGTTTTCAACATCACTTTTTAAAAATTCACACCTAAGCAAGCCATCTACTCTCTAGTTTATTCCTCGTCAACAACTAAATACTAAGTAAATTAATAAAAAATAACATTATTATCTCCGCCAGGAGGTTATATTGTTGCCAAAGTTTTTCTGTCTGTCACCAAAAGTACAGAAAAATAATCGACGAATCTTTATTAAATTTACAGGGTTGTTAGGTTTGTTAGGAGGAACAGATGATTAACTTTTCGTGAAACTCCGTCCAACCTTTTATTTGTTTGTTTGCCTGCCTCTTTTTTCTTTGTAACATATGTAACTCAAACAGTTAGGAACAGGTGTTCACGAAATTGGCAGGAATTGTTAGGAATGTTATGACGAGTAACTGACCTAATTTTTGTGATGATCTGTCAGTCCATTTCTTAGTTTTCTTTAGGATTGTCTTTATGTTTGTCAGAACATAACCCAGAAAGTCAGTGACGGATCTTCATGAAGTTTTCAGGAAATGTTAGAAATTTTAATAGACCCAAATGATCAGACTTTCGGGCGCTGTTTGACTAAATGTTTGTCAGAATATAACTCAAAAAGGTTAAAACGGATCTTCCAGAAAATTACAGGAACTCTTATTAATGTCAAGAGGCAAAAGTAACCAAAGAACCAAATAGAAAATCCTAATTTCAGGACTAATTTGAATTTTTCGTTATTATTGCTTTGCTTGGCTGGGGTATGCCCTCTCAGAGTGCCTCTCTGGTCTGTTATTTATTTTTCAATATTAGGGATTTATGTTCTTTTAGAGTATCTATCTACGTTCACCATCTACATCATGTCTCAACTCCATTCAGAAATTTATAGTCGCACGAAATACTAACCACAATACAATTTATTGCTTTTTTCAAGTTTAATAACTTATGTTTTCTTAATATAAGCACTAACGTTGACCATCTAACCATCTACACCATGTCTCAACCCCATTCAGAAATAGCACCCTCGGCACTCAAGCGTCTGGGGCAACGCTATAATAGCGGTAAGAGCAGAGTACTTACGCCTTATCGTATGCATCTCTTCTTGGCTATGAAATGTTACTTTGTTAGACAACAAATTTAGCGGCAAATGCTGTCGCAGTAACGTGCATAAATTAATAGATAGCTCTGACTTATGGTCATGACGGTGACGCTCTAGAGAAAAATGCCTTTAGTGCGGAAACAACTGCCGAGTTTTTTATCCTTTTTTTCCCTAGCACTTTTAAAGAAAGAAAAATGCGAAGCAAAGGCGCGATGTGGAGAAATATATATGTAATTTATTCATGGCGCGGCAATATATATGCTTGATAAAGAAGACTATTTTGTACTGTCATGGTATTTCTTTTAAAAGCGTAGTTGAGAAATGATATGGAGATTAACATCAGAATGTGCAAGCGGGATTTCAGGATACATCTTTAAAGTTTGACTGTGACAAAGCAGGTCCTAGCAATTATAATCTAATTCAGTAGCATTTAAATTTTGCATTATTTGAATGAAGGAGTAGTTTTTTAATTGTATTTTTGCAGTGTTCTATGGAATTCTACAAATAGAATTGTACTTCTACTTTAAAGTTAGTTTTTAATTTTTTATTCTTTTGATCTATGCAATCACTTGGTGAGTACTGTATGTGGCGATTTTGTAATCTGGTTCCACGGTTTGTCTTGCGAAATAATTTTTACCACCTATATACTACATTGTCGCGGTAAAAATTGGGGTGAATTTTACCGTCCGGTTTATACTGACACAGAGTGTTGTTTGGTATGACGTGTACACTGTACAGTGTACCACTGTCGTAGAATATTCTGCTGCAATCGTAACATTCTGGCTTACATCGACACATATTTCAGCCTGTTCTATGGAAATCAAAGCGAGGATATCGGGACTACAGTATGAAAGTAAACCGTGAGCCCCCCCGCAATGTCTGTTCGGAGCTCGACTATTGTGGCAGGTGGACGTGCTGTGCTGCTGGCTGTGAGTTTTTATAAGAACTATAGAATATTTTTCGAAGCTAGTTTCTATGTAGTGCACCATTGAAGTAAAACTGTTATCATAGTTCTGAATTTGCAGTAATTTTTTTTTGTTTTCAAGTGTTTTTGTTTTCGTTAGATGAGGCGTCTCCATTTCGCGTAGTGCGAGTGATATTCTAACCTGTTTAGCTTTAATTTGTCCTGAGCTTCGATCGTGCGCATTCACTTCACCACTTTGGATCCAATTTCAGGCGGTTATTGCACACTGATTACGCTTGAAAGTCTGTAAGGAAAAGTACTGATGAGCAGTCATGACCACAAAGCGAGACGCTGGAATTACCTTGATCGTACTGGACGCCTTTAGCTAGAGACATGAGTATTGGTTTTGCTGCATCAGTTCATATTGCTTTTAAGGTAAACAGCGCATCCTAGATAAGCACTCGGACCTCATACGAGACTTTGTTAAACTAGCCTTTAGATACTGCGAGTGAACTGAAGAGCGATTGGGGAAAATAGAATGCCCCAAAAAAATGTATTAAGACTGTATGAGATCCGATAACGTAATCCTGAAAAGAAAAAAATTGACCAGAAGTAATGAAACTGCTTCATTGTCATTCTGAACCGCAAAACTTTCCCAGTGTACAGTTACATAAACGCTTTAATATATGGAGGGGTTTGAACCAGAAGTGGCTATGTCCATTTATGATGAAATCGGGTTCCCCTCACTAAGTAGGTGCCCGTGAGGTTTATTTTTAGTGTCACGCTGGTCTATGCCATATCTCTCCAAACCATATCTCTTAATGAAGAGATACCTACATATGGCATAAACACTTGTGACATCGAAAATATGCCACACGGGCACCCACTTTGTGAGTGGAACCCGATTTCGCCAAAAATGGACATAGCCACTTCTGGTTCTAAGCCCTCGATATACAGTTCATATTCATTAGTTGCTATGTTTATTTGTACCGTGCTTTAAACCTTTGCGTGGACCGAACTTACAACAGTCCATTCGTATCATGTGCACTGCAGCGCCAGCGACAGTTACAGCCGACAGTAGTTGGCCGTTCGGTAGGGCGACGTTTGTTGTTTATTGTATTTTTAGGAGCAAGAGGAGCCCGTTAACTCGTTAAAGGACACTGTCCAATTTGTCTGCACGGTAGGGATTAACTGGACAATCCTTATGAAGAATATGCATTAATGGGCTGAAATGCTCTAAAGTAATAAGATCTTCATGCAGGTCCTGGATTCTCAAACACTTTTTAAGTTTACGAGAAAGTGTAATGGGATTTTCATGAAGAAGAACCGCTGCTTAGGCTCAGATTTTATCGCTTCTTGTGGTGATGTTAGCGAAATCAAAGTGTATTGCCTTTCACTCATTACATAATTACATAGGGGCATAAGACTGAAGTAAATACAGAAGAAATAGATAACTGTAGCCGTTATCTCGCTGCGTAGGTCTGAACTGCTCTGTAGTTATGATGATCGTAAGTTTATGAAAGGAATGAAAATCCGTCCCCGTTCTGACACTCAGACTTGGAGATGGAGCTGCAGGGCAGGGTGCTTTGCAACGTCTCCCTGAGTGTAGCCGAGTCACGGGAATGCACGATCATCAGTTCTTGATGCAACAATTGCTGCCGTCATTTTTGACGACGGAAAACGATAGTATGACATAGTTTCATGTATGTTGTAGATATGAAAAAGTCTCACTAATAAAATTTAGATCCAAAATGTCTCCACCAGGTTTCTGTGTTTCAGAAGTGGGTACTGCTTTCGTGAAGCATTTATGGCATAAAGACTTATTTGTCTGCTAGCGGTAACATTTCCATTCTTAAGACAAGTCAACATAACGGGTCGAACACGTCCATACAGAAAAATAAAGATCTACACTCTACAGTTATATAATTTTTTCTGCTAATTCTGGCTGCTTATCCGTATCACGAATACGCCATTTTCGTATCAGTCTGTGAAAAGTGTGATACTTACCGTAAGTAGGTCGGTAGGTACGAACAAAGTTATGAGAACGTTATCGGGTAAGCCAGACAGACAATAATGTGCATTTTGAGAAAATAATGGTATAATGAATCAAGTTATGGAATAGTACGAATCTCCATTTTAAAAAATAGCAGTTCAGGTACATGTTCATTATCGCACTATCGTTTTCAAGTTCTAGCAACATTTAAATACACGTAAAACTATATAAATAAATAAAACTAACTCAACGAGAGATGGCGAGAAAGTGGCAAAAATACGAGCCCATAGCTCAGTGCAGTAGCGTCGACGTGGCAGTAGATGTTTTACACCTTTGTGCTAATGCTCAAGTTACTATAAGTGTCTGGAACGCTCACGCTACTATGCTGTGTTGTGCTATTTTTGTTTGAAGCATGAGCATTCTGAAAGTACATGGACTGTAACTCTTGACGATAGTGCCTGATACGTTATAATATTGCCGGATAATTTCCCAGTTTCAGGATGGCGTTATAGCCAAGGGTTGAATCGGGTAATTTACTGAATCTCTGCAGTTCCTAAATTCATGTATAAATTTTAGCAGATAAATACTTTGCGGTAGATACAAAACTTCTTAGAAGATTTTTTTCACAGCTTGATGCAAGAAAATTATTGCATGCAGAATTTCTGGCAGTGCTCCATTAATTAATTAATTGGTTGCGTTACTCTGATGACGTCACGACGCACCTCCACCCCTACTACACCACATATGCTAATCCTTGTCTGACTTACTTGCTGGTTTTCCCGGGTACCAACGTACGTAGATATTAACGTATTAATGAAGTAGGTAGTTCTATAAAAGGGGGTATGCTTAACAAATAAATGAAAAAGCATCGCCTACATGTTTTCGCCCGGCTACTTGAATAATAACTAATAAATTATTGCATTAACTTCAAAAATGTTTTAGGGCTACTGAACTTGTGTTATTAGCCAGCTCTACTTATACACTACTTGCAGCTGACGGAGTTCCTAAGTTTGACGAAAAAAAGTGAAACTGACACTTCCTTTACCAGAATCACTTCATTGCTTTCCTAGGTGACTACGTAACAACAACGGGTGCAGTAAACCCAAGACTTGCGTACTCGACTGATTTACTAACTTGCTTCTTTGGACGACCATGTTATAAAGTCTGGCGTAGGAAACCAATATTTCCAACACCTTCTTCACCATGTCACTCCCCAACCTGACCGAGTTGTACTACATATGTATAAGGTACGAGGGGCCCGGTACNAACCCAAGACTTGCGTTCTCAACTGATTTACTAACTTGCTTCTTTGGACGACCATGTTATAAAGTCTGGCGTAGGAAACCAATATTTCCAACACCTTCTTCACCATGTCACTCCCCAACCTGACCGAGTTGTACTACATATGTTTAAGGTACGAGGGGCCCGGTACTTTCCACGACTTATTTAAAATGTCGTTCCTCTAAAGCTGACCGAACTGCAAAGTATGATCCAAATGAAGCCAACACTTCCGACAACTATATTAACTACGTCTGTCATTCACAGGAGGCCGAGTTGCAAAGTGTGGCGTAGAGAGACCCCAGCAAGGCAGTAGTCCACACAACAACTGCGTAACTGATAGCAGTCAGCTACACTTCCGTTACAGGTTTTTCTTCAGTGGCACAGATAGACAGCGAGCTGCCAGCTGCAGTTAGTGACATAGTATAACAAGTGTGCCGAGTGATCCGAGCGATGTAGTGTGCCGAGTGACGTAGTGCGCCATATGGAGTTGTAGACGAGTGTAGCGAGTGACATAGTAAGCGAATGTGTCGAGTGACGTAGTAAGTAGACTAGTGTGTCAAGTTCCCCCTGTCGAAATGGTTGTCACGGCCACTTAGTAGTAAGCCGCTGTAGCTCGCGTTCAGTTCAGATTTTTTAGCTTGATTCGTCGCTGTCTCTCCGTTATTGAAAAAAATTTATAATAATTCCAGCTACTCCCGCCATAGCCATCAGTGCAGGAACGTTGCGAGTTATGTGAAGAGCTTCATAATTTCGCACTATCTCCAATTTGTAGTAAAGTACATAGTTGTACGCGGAACAAAACTACGGGAAATGATGAAGAGTATTTCTCTTGTATCTACGATACATTCAATGAATGCATACAACTACCGAAAATGACTGTGAGACTCTGTGTTGATGTGCCTTCATTGTTTACGAGGGCTCATCAATGCGTAACACTCCCCAGAAACTTAACGGTAATAAAATGTAAGCATATGTGACTGCAGCCAATTTGTTACGGTTAAACCATTGTCATATTTTACTTCCCTTGCTGTAAAAAACGGCCCAGAAAGGCATATAAAATCTTTCTTATTGGTCAGGGTCTATGGCCAACAAACGGCTCCGTGACTCAGTCGAATCAAAGATACAACTTTACGTACTTCACTGGTTAACAAACGATTCGGTGACAAGGTGAACCAATGCACCAAAACTGTTCTTGCCACAGCAACCTTACGCCAAGCTAGTGCGACCCGTTGCGGCCATGTGCGGCTGTTAATGACCACGCTCGACTTGAAAACGGTCTTAATATTTCATTGTGTAGCAATGCCGAGGGCACATTTAAGAACACCAATGCGTACCTCAGGCGCAAATTAGCAGAAATGGTAGAGTGGGGTTGTACACCGTGACGTCATTGGTGTAACGCAACTGTAGCGCACTGCTAGGAACTCAACATACAGTCAAGTTCTTATGTCAGGCTACGAACAATTGTTCTAATTGATTTTTACACCTACCACAATGCATTTCCTGTTATCATTTGTTTACAAAACTAAGAATTACAAAAAAGTAGCAAATAACCCGCTTCGTCGCTTGGCTAGAACGCCATCGTGAGACTGGCCCATTATTCACCATGTGTATCACTTGCTCTCATCAGGAGGAACAGTCCATAAACTTCCAGAAGGATTATCTTTCAACCGAAAAAGCGTAAGATGACATTGTAAAGTGAACGCTTCAAGTACTCATCGTAAATTGTGTAGCTAGGAGCACCAAGGAGTTGAAACATCAAGTGCAGTGTTGACGTACTCATGTAACGGCTAACATTTTCAGCATTTTAGTGTTGACGCTACTGATGTAGCGCCTAACATTTTCAGCATTTTAATGTAGACTCTACTGATGTTGCAGCTAACATTTTCAGCATTTTCTTGACATCTTGTACTTGTATCAAATTAGGTTTACATCAGTTTCTTGTACTAGAAAATGACAGTTAGCACGTATCTGGGTTGCTATTTTAATACCGTGGAGACATTTCTGAAAATTTACAATGCCTAAATAGTTAAGAAGAAATTGTGTGTCTGGATTACAGGCTAATATTCTTGTACCCTGGTTTCCCCAAATATTGTTATCTTGAGTTCGCTTCTGATGACCCCTAGCGACAGCCTTTTTCAAATCTAACATGCCAACTTTTTCAATATCAGTAGATAATCATCAATACCATCACTATGTGGAAAAAAGGAGGTAATATTCCCTCTATTTAATATACGATGTCTCCCATACACATGCAAAATCAGTGCAGTTCTCAGTGGGCGTCAAAATAGAATCGAAAATGGAGAGCAGTGAAATATTTTTGGGTTTGGACGGACCTCAGAAGTGAGGGTCAGGCCTTCCATAACTTTGAATTGAATTCACCTGATATCCAGGAAACAGTCGATCGTATTTTTTCCAGAAAAACTTCCAGCCTCTATCGCTCCAGAGAAATGTATCAGGATGCATTTTTGTTGAAGTGCTTTTTTCCATTAGGTCGCCCGCTCTTCGATGGAAGGTAGTGCCATTTCTGACGCGGAATTTCCTCTATAAAATACGAGGGAAAATCTCTGACTCTCTTTCTGGATTCTCCAATGAGGTTCTTAATTGAGTTAAATGTCTGAAGCGATGGGGAGCTTGGGCGGTCTTTCGCCTCATTTTCACTTTTCTTTGAGCGGCAGCGTACAATTTTCTACTTACATATAAGGTTTGTTCAAGCTTTATATGAGCAGTAGCAAGCTATTTTGTGCTTACATGTTCTGTATGGCTTCTTCACTTATTCTGTGAGAGGTAGTATAATTTTTTTAGCAGCAGCATAATGTATTGTGAGCAGTAGCATGATATTTTGTGCCTATGTATACGGGGTATTCATTTTTTCATTTTACTAAATTTAGAACGTTCGATTCGCTACTTAGGAGTGAGCTTCAGTCATCGACTACGGTTAATTGCCCATGAAATAACCAAGAACTCTAGATTGAGGAGTAGGGTTGAATTATCAACCGTCAAAGGGCACTCGTATTCCAGTTTAACGACCTCATGCGTGTCCGAATGCCATCAAAACACTATACTATATACCAATGCAAATCAATATTATATGCCTAGGCACTTAACAAGCGCAAATTCGCCCCTCGAATTCACAACAGAAATTGATAAACTGAGCGTAAAGTAAAATCCATGGCCCGAGGAATGCAGACTAGCCATTTTTTCCAAAGTGGCAAGGCAGTTTATCTAACTGACGCTTGGAGCCATGAAAGCAGATGATTCGTGCTTCCAAAAGTCTTAAATTATCTTCATGTACTTATCTGACGTAGAGACTACATCTGCGCAGAATACTTTGTGACGTTTGTGCCACTCCTTTTTGAATCTCCATTAACTGAAAGTTGGCTCGGAAGAGCAGGCTTTAAAGTATTTTCACAATAAATATTTCGAGACAGAGCGGGAAAATATTCCAGAAAATCAACTAAAATATATTACATGATTGGTGAAAGAAGTGAACCTATGAATCACAAAACAGCCCGAAGTAGGTCTAAATATTCAAAAAGATATACCACAAAGCATGTCATGTTTTTTTTTTTAAGTAAAGCCTTGACATGCTTCGGTTTTGCTCTTTAAGAGGCCAAGTGTCGCCCCGAGGACTTCGTTGCTTCGTTCCAATTGTCCATCAATCAATAAATCAATTTTGCCAGAAACAGAATTATTCCAGAACAATTATTGGAAACAGATAACTCATCAGGAATGCCTGTTGATAACGAAATTAATAGAATTTAACAAGACGACTGAATGGAATTCCCGTTTGCGATCATTCTTACTCATGGTGCAATCTAAGAAATAACTGCCATGGATTAAAACGCATGGTTATTGGAAACTGATTATTAAGTTATTGTTTGCCTTGCTATTTAAATGTCAGTTGGTACTGAAATTAATGGAAACTGACACGCTGCCTGAAAGAAAATTAATTCACGCACGCGATGAAAGTATTCTTCTTATTCACGGTGATATCTCTTAGCATATAAGCGCCACTTATCTAAAGCAATAATAATCAGTGGAAAGAAATTTGTTATAGCAAATTCAGGAAAAAAATTTCTGACTGAGGCAGTTCCCCCAGGTTGAGTTAATCTCAAACGGTTTAACATATCCGGAACTGCAGTCATAAGAATTTATTTGTTTTCTCTATATCACATTTTAAGCGTTAATCCCAAGCCAAGCACTCTTGGGACGACCCAACGCTCAATTCTGTGATCCAGAGAAGCATCAACACTTACGGCAGAAGTTCAGGACAAGTTCCTGGTAATGAAACTAACTTAACTGAAAGAGATGTCGCAATCGATGACGCCTTTGATCTTGAACTACCACCGGAAGATAACAAGAGACTTCACCAAAAGTCCTCAGCCTGCACAACATCGCGCGACAACACCCAGAGCAGTCAGCCTCGAGCAGACATAGACTCCCGAGGGTTGGAGAGTAGACACAACCATACTGTCACCTATAGAGCACCGCTTTCTCTTCGCAGCTCCGGTAAATTTTATCGAGATCTGTAAATAACTTTTTGAGTTATTGTGCTAACAAGCGTAAAATCAATCATAGCGACAAACAAACGAACGAACTAGCAGATCATCCCAAAAATTTGGTCATTTACTTTTCGTATTATACCTAACAAGTCAAATAAGTTTCATGAAAATCCTTCCATTACTTTTCGAGTTATAGCCTTAAGAAAAAATAGGCAGACAGACAAACAATCCGACAGATGAACGGATTTTTGCCAAAAGTTAACCATCTGTTAGTGTTAACATGCTTAACAATCCCTGCAAATTTCATAAAGATCCGTTCATAACTTTTTGAGTAATCTTGGTGACAGACAAAGAGACACAGTAATAGACCATCAGACAGAATAACAGACAGACGGAATAACAGATAGACAAACATGACAAACACATGACCTCCTTGGCGGAGGTAATAAGTGAGACGTACCCCGTTTATTTTTTCTGTTCCATAAATTAGACAAGCGTCTTGGATAGTTTCGTCATGAGTATAAGGAAATAGTTCACAAATGCTTCACTTTCACTCATATAGTCTTCTATAGTTTCTACGGCACTTAAATATAACTCAACCTAGCCTTTCTCTCACGGTGCGATTGTTTTTCCTACCAGGAAGCTGACATTAAATAAAAAACTTAAAACTTTTAGGATTAGTGAATGAAATTCGCGCTTGCATTTTTGTTACCAGTGGGTCAAACCTAATAAATTACATAGTTTCCGAAGCAATAAGATGCACTTTGACTAAATATTAACTTCACTGCTGTTTTACCAATCGTATAGAAAGCACCCGCTGGTAAATTTAACAAGAACGGAACTTAACGTAAGGCTTGCTTTTGTTCTCGCTCGCTGTCTAATTTCGCAAACGTACTAGGTTTGTATAGCCAGTATTGGAAACCGATAAATTAAATAGCGGACTTTTTGAAAAGTCACGTTACTCTTCATCTTACATGTGTGTGGTCAACTTTAAAAAGTAGATCTTTCTCCGTGAGGCTAACTGAACATTTATTCCTTTCGGGAAACTACACCTGGTTATTCCTTTACGCCAGTTCCTTTTATAGGCGAAAGTCGTTTGCATGCAAACGGAAAATTCGGGAAAATTCGCTCTAATGCGATTTTAGAGCTGTGGTTAACGGTTTTTTTCATATAGACAACTGCAATGCACCATTACTGTATTGTTCAAGGTGTCTTTTGGGTAGAATTCTTATGCAAGAGTTTCAGATTTACCATTTACTTGCGAAACGTGGGTGATGGAATGCCGATAAATTCAGTATATGCGAATTCACTTTATGCTAGCTTTTTTCGTGACTGTAACCCTTGCATATAACGAGAACCAAGTGTATTATTTGCAGCAAATAGTGCAATTAATTAAAGTGCAGGTATGCGACAATAGAGATAAAGAGAAATAAGAACTCTGCTCTCTTCCGTGCGGGCCGCAGCAAGTCTGAGGCCCATCGGGGCCCAAGCATTACGCAAGCCAGTTGCTCGGTTGTAGACACGCAGCGAACCTAAACGAGGGCGATCATTGATGCCGTCACTTTCCTCTACCTGTTGACAATTCTGTGGACGGTCATCCGTCTGACCGTTAGCAGCACGGTGATATCGGCTCGTTTCAACCCCTAGTGGAGGAGGGGCAGACGTCTCAATTTTATTTGTTTCCATTGAGACACACATGCACCTCACTTCTAGTTGGAGCTGTGATGATAATAGTCTGAAAAAGAATGTATTTTAAGTTTGTGTCATGAAGATGTACTTCTACTATCTAAAAGTGATCGTAAACATGTAAAATGAAATACAACAGGGTTTCTGTAAAATCCAATATTGTTTGGCCAGCGGTCTAGAATGTAAGTTGAGGACATGCAGGTATTCATTTCAGCTAATCACTTGAGGATTTTTGATGAATTCGAGCTTACTCCCAAGCGTGAGGGATTCATTGAAATGAAATTTTATCGATGAGAATTGCTCGTGGTATCAGTAGAGCAGAATGATAAAAATGTCTCTATTTATGCGACACTTTCGTACTTCAGTCAGTAAGGTTGCCGTGCACCAGTAGCTAGTAAATTTATTTTTTTTTTTCAATGGGAAAAAATACTATTTTCCAAAACAATAATAAAGTTTATTTATACTTTCGAGGGAAAAGCTATAATACAGAAATATCGCGCTCAAACGTCGTTGTAATTATAAGCTATTTGGTTACTGGTAGCTACGATTCAAATGTAGCAAATCATTTCAGTGTTTTATTCATTTTCTACATTAACGATTAATGTTTGGGTAACGCTTACGGTGAGGATTTTGTCATGGCATGTGCTTGACCTCACAACAGATCAAATGAACGACATTTTCCGGAGCCATTAATTTGAGAATCAATGGTGTTGCACGCGATGAAGTTCTAACTGTGCACATTAAGCATCAATTTTCCCAGGAACAGCACTGTTTGATGTGAATAAGTTACGAGCAGGTGAATGATAACAACTGAACAGCATGTAGATAACTTTGAGATCAATAAAAAGGTATTAGTGTGCTTCGTCTATAAAAGCCGAACACTTTCTGTTCTATTTGGTAAGTTGTTGGAGTAAAGGAACTAAGGACAGTCTACATAATATAATGTATACAATTGTCTGCAAAATGCACTATCTATTACGGCTCACGCTTGCCAAATAGGTCCTATGACTGATGGCTTAAGATTTAATGAAATTTTTTCATTTCCTATACAGAGATTGCAAGTGGAAAAGTAACTGTTCACTGTGAGGTAAAAAATGCATTTGTTAGCAAGAAACACGACCATCAGGATAAGCCATTCCTAAAAGGTATGACAATTTTTATCAATTTAAGATGATGTTGATTTCCTAAAATCTCACCTGTCGTCTATCGTTGACATATATTTACGAATTTGCATTTCTTGCAGCTCAACGCATTTTTTGCCTCACCACGGCCAGCTTGGTTGCAATCACCATGATCAGTTTCGCGGCAATGACAACGATCAGCTTCGTCACATTACCCACGAGTAAGTTCTTCACAATCACCATGATCAGCTTCACGGCAATGACAAGCGACCATCTTTGTCACCATCGTCGCGACCAACCACGTAGCCATCAGAAGGATAAGCTTCGTCGCACGTCACTGCCCTGGGGCTGTAACAGCTCCAGAGAATAATACTACAGCAGCTCTACAGCCGAGGCCTTTACTGGATTTGCTAACAATTTGGACTGTCAAATCTACAGGGAATGAGTAAGTTGGAGCTCTCTGCCCGTCTGGGAGTCACGTTCCGTGTGTTAACAAGTTTAGAGCAATCAGCCTGAAGCTGAAGCTGAGGACCTCTACCCTCCACCATCGTCATACTGGAGTGGCAGTGGAGTGACCTTAGCTCGGGTCTGACCTGACTTCCAGGGTCTGGAATGGAGGATTACTGGAATTGCTGTGTATACACATAGCGAAAGGAGGGTCACTGGAGTTGCTGAGTATACACTTTGTGAAAATGAAGGTGACTGGATATACGGAGTATGCACCTAGCGAAGTGTAGGGCCACTGGATTTACTGAGAAAAGGGGAGTAGTCACTGGAATGTTGTGTATATTAGCGCGTTGTTGGAAAGTGGGTCGCCAATACTGCTGAATAGGCACCTAGCGAAACGTAGAGCCTGAGGATGTGCTGAGTATGTAGCTAGTGAAGAGTAAAGTCTCGAAAATTGCTCAGTGTGAGCCTAGCGGAAGCAAGGGACATAGCAATTATTGATAGCAAAGCCACGTGGAAATGAAAATACCGGAATTATTGAGTACAAAGAAATGGAAATTGAGTCTCTGGAATTGTCGAGTTCTGTTGTAAAAGATTCTAGTCTTGAGTCGAATGGAACTAGGGCCGACGCTGTAAACACTTTGGGACTTCCCAGACCGCTACCCAGCAGGTTCCAATTTAGGCGACGACACAAACACACCCTCTCACTATCATCTTCGCTGTGACACTGAGAGTAACAGGCCAGCAGGAAGAAAAGGCGCTACTGGGATTTTTGCGAAAACCCAAGATCTTGAGGAAAAATCCAAGCTTTTGCAGCTGTTGTGGGGAAAGGCAGATACACCCAGAGACACGCTGAAAACAAGACATCCTCGCGAATACTCCGTGGGCTGTAACAACCTCCGAGTCGCATTTCAAACCACAGTTCCGTTGAGATGCGGCAAGACTGATACTCTTTTGGACTCTTAAGTTACAGTATATCTGAATGCACAAATCAAGCCTAGGATCTTTCGTTGTGAGCGAATATATGCAATAAACCATATTCATGTGAGGGAACATATTACTGCATTTTCCTGAAACTAGGATGTAACCGTCGTGCAAGGTGTATTCATAAGAATAAGCCTAAGTAGGCCTAATATGCAGTAACATAATGTAATCTTATATACCGTAACTTTTCGTAACTCACCGAATGGGACCAATATTAATATAATATCAAATCACAATCACTAGACTAAGCCGAACCTAGCCTTGCCTAACCCAGCGTAAGCTACTCATGTCTAACTAAAAGTAATATAACAGTTTCACGTACCGTAAATTCATGTCACCTAGCTAAAAGTAACCTAGGTCCATCTAACCTAACCCATCAAATTTCAGGGTCGCTGCATAAGCTAAATCCGCAATGCAGCTTTTGCGCGGCTCCATGGTGGCCCTAAATTTTATTTGGGAATATAACGTAGTGTCACCTAGCTAAATGTAACTTGGGTTCATCTAACCTAATGTACCTTTGTGTCACCTAACTTAAGTAACCGAGTTCAATTTAACCGAATGTACCTAGGCGTCACCTAGCTAAACTTAACCTGGGTCCATCTAAGCTAGTCTATCACCTAACTAAACATAATTTGCAGTCAACTTAACCTGATGACAGTTCGTAATTTCTAAGCATTACCTACCACTCCTGCACTTCCCACTACAGTCCCAACGCTCACAAACCGAGCACCAACTCGTGTACGTTTTCCAAAGCAGCTGAGGCGTGCACAAAACCATAGCAAAGTTAGATGTGCTTGTTAGGATGTGCCCTGAGGTGCCGCCGCTGCTCATTACGCCATGCGTATGAAAAGCGCCGCTGTTTGCACAGAAAATCTGGATCGTTTTGATGTCAGAAGCACGGAAACTTTCTGAGCACTGAGAGGTGAAGTCAATAGTGAGTCTTACGGGCTGAAATGAAGCTCCAAATGTTTTGGTGCCTTATCGGAGCCACTCATTTGGCAGCAGGACATGAAAGGAACAAAATGTTTTTCTTGCCTAGCGAGGGAAAATTTTTTGTGTGTATATGAAACGTTTGGATCCATCATGTGCAGCACTATCGTGGTTTTGGATCAGCTATAAGTAACATAATGGCAAGTTCAGATCCGCCCTATAAAACCCGTAAAACATAGTTGCGGTTTGCGATCCACTATGTATAACACAGTAGCGATTGTAGATCCGCATTGTATCTGTCTAATGCTAATTTGGATCCGCCATGGCTAATATTGCGGGAATTTTGAATCTACCATGTACATATAATACCATTGCTATTTTGGCTCCTCCTTAGTTAACACCCGCAGTTTTTGGTCAACGTGGTTTTGGATCCACCACGTATGACACCAAGCTCTACTGGATCGCCATGTATGACACTGATTAGGTTTTGGATCAGTCATGAGTAACACTATAGCGGTTTTGAATCCATCATGCATAAGAGTGGCAGGGATTTAAATCAGCCATGTGTAACACTACTGTATTTTTATTTTGGCTCTACAGAGCGTAACATCATCGTGATTGTGAATCCGTTATAGCACTATAGCGGCAAAAAATCTGCCATGTATAACATAAAGCGGCCCAGGATCCGCCATGTATAACACTGTAACCGTTTTAGATCCTCCATATAGACATAACACAATTGCAGTACAATAAAGAATCCCGTGTGCAGTGATTATCTTCGTGTCATGGTATTATAGAATATTCACATACGACTAACGTAGATTACTGCCTCTCAAAGCTATTACATTTTTACTTAAAGTATATAATAAATTCCATATATAAAGATTGTTTCCGTTAAAGGTTCTAATAAGAAATAAAAAGGCAAGGGACAAAACTCGCAGGGAGATCATTTTTGATAAAATCTAAGTTGAATGAATAAAAATGATCGTTTCGTCTTACAAAGTCATTATCAACATCTGTAAAGAACAAAAGTGAAGTTTATAAATTTCAGCTGAATTACTGGACAGAGAGTCTAAAAGTAATAATCTAAATCTTAATTGGTGCTAATAACAGAGATAAGAAAAACTATAAGTTCACTAATTGCAGAGGATAAGAAGATTGCATGTCGTTGAGTTGTGGTTTCAGCCTATGTGTATAAAAAAAGAGATTCTACAATACGCAATTCACATGGAGTGCTAGCTGTCCCTAAAAAAAAAATCTAGGCAGACGGATTGATTGCACCTTTCAGCATGAGAACGTACGGACGACTGAGGAGGATTGTACATATATATTCTATATAGTATAAATATATATATATATATCACTACCTTCTCCCGTTACTGCTCACTGAAATAATCTCATCCAACGTCAATAACTTCGAACGTTATGGTATTATAGGGTGTATAAACAAAATTTTCTATGGGCAGTTATTATCTTGTATCGTTATAGTAAACCGCAATAACCCTATTAGGAGTTATTATCTTGTTCAATCACCTTTTATTGAACATTCCTATGAACATCTATTGTCTGCTCACGTGGAAGCTTAATAGAATAATCCCATGAACTGCTGTTATCTGCTTCCGTTGCAGCTGATTAGAATAATCCTACGAACAGCTGTTATCGTCTAGAGTTGCAGATTATTAGAATATTTCCATAATCACTAACTGCCTATAGATCATTTTCAGAGGTACAGCGCATAACTTCCGTAAAGCAAAAGAATTTACTCCTATTATGAAGCAGATCAGAGTGTCCCCTATAAACAGGCTTCTGGCCTGAGGCATCTCTCTCAGCCTAAGCAGAAAAAGCAGGAATAAAAACATCTCCTCAGTTGGCTAGCTGATGGCGAAGCAATCATCATGGCCGCGATGTAATTACGTTCTTCCCTCTTGTCTTCTATCCTGCCTCGACGATCCAATCGAGAGGGTAGACCAATTCTGGGCGAATGTTTTGGGTGGTCTTTCTAGGACGCGTTTACGACACTAACAGCAAAAAACAGCTCTGCCAATTCTTCGACAAAGACCTCGTCCGTACAATGGAAGACCATAACAGTAACAGCAGCAACAACAAGTCGCTGACGACGTAATGATGTCAATAAAGGCAGTCCTTGCAATATCTGATGTTAGGCAATATCATTAGGTCTGCAATAAGGAAAAGGTTAACTACTCAATAGTGCGCACAGAGTTGCTTGACTCACGCACTCAAATGATATCTTTGGATGTCCGACGAGAAATTGACTCGTCAGAGGAAATATTAGCCAGGCGCTATAGGAAGGAAGAAAGGGAGGGGATGCCGTTGATATCCTGCAAGGAATTGAAGAACAGACTACAACAGGAGAAACATGTTTTGTGACTATGATTAAAAGTTGTGAAATTTCAAAAGTGAGAAATAAGAAATATACTAGTAGGTAATTATTTATGCAGTATGAGCTACGAAATTCAAAACGATGCTTAGAGGAACAAAAGAAATATTCTTTGGTATCGATGATGTTTGAAATTATTAAATGAACACTCAAGCCTTAGATTTATGAATGAAATTTAAAAATATGAGTGTTGAAGAAATATCGACATACACTGATGTCTGCAAGAATGGTTGATCAGTTGATTAAAACTTTGCATGTAATCGGACCCTTGGACAGCTGTCGTATCAGTTAAAAAAATTTGCCAAAAAATTGTCGCTCGCTATTTGTAGAAAATGTGCTATTACCTTTGCATCACTTTATATAGCAGTACAAATAGAGATGTGATGAGAGATTTTTTTGAAAATCATAATCCACGATGTGTGCTGAGCAATTGAAAACTGCTACAAGTTCAAAGAATACTGTAATACCCTTATACCTTTATTTGTTCTCTCAATTTACAAATCAATTTACAAATATTCACAATTACAGTCAGTTGGTTAGAGAACACGCCTACTGAAAGTGAAAACACTTATGGGGCGTACATCATTAAAAAGTCATTGAACTGAAAACTTAAATATATCACGTATATATATATGAAATGAAACTGATAATTTTTCGTAATTAAGGAATAAAATTGACTCATATGGGTTAAATTACTCAGATAAAAATAATGTATTATTTATTATAAGAATCGGCCTTTAAATCTAAGAGCCAGATATGAAGAGCTTCTCAAGCTAGACCATGAAGTGTATGTAGATGCTTTCACCTCAAACTAAATAATTTTGATATACTCTTATGTTATGGAACAGATATATCTTTGACTTTACGTCTTAGTCATTACATACGTAAAATTACATTAAAATAATTTCAGTTAGTTTCTCAATTAATATAACATACGTTACTCTATAACCTATTGCGTAGCACCAGCATAACTGCGGGTTCTGTAGTGATGAAATGTAGTGCTTAGCAAATTAGCCTTCCCATGTAAATGAAAACCGTTTCACAATTAATAATAATATTTTTTTCTATATAGTTTCTTATAGGGTCTCCTTTGAACTACTAGCTAGGCTCATCAACGTCATCGTGAACNTGTAGTGATGAAATGTAGTGCTTAGCAAATTAGCCTTCCCATGTAAATGAAAACCGTTTCACAATTAATAATAATATTTTTTTCTATATAGTTTCTTATAGGGTCTCCTTTGAACTACTAGCTAGGCTCATCAACGTCATCGTGAACAGCTTTAGGTAAAAGTATACCTTAGCATGCTTGGCGATAGACAGGTTTATATTGATTTTTTTACGAGGTTTCTGGGGCTTCATTGGGGTTTTTAGTATGATTTATTTAAGCTTCCGGCAAGTTAAACAGTGTCGTTTTCATTGTAACAACATTAATTTTGATATTACATTCGTTACTGGTATCTTCTTCACAAACACAATAGCTAAAATATGCAGTTCCAGCCCCCATTGTTCTTAAGACACATCAATATTGATCTGCAGGAATTTTGAATATTTTTATTACTTTTATAATGTATAAAACAGCTGATAATAAATCTTACGTCAAGTGTCGATTTTGCAAACACACTATCATATCTCCATCCATTTCTGAAAGCACTCATCAATATCGGCGTTGGTGGAGGTTTCTATCGAATTTCTCTTGCCTTTCATCCAGCTCGACTTTTCTACCATCCCAAGCTCTTTCTGGCCCATGGACTCGGCCTCTGCCAAGACCCTCGTGCCATAGAGAAAAAGTATCCATTGTAGAGGCCGCTTCACTGATGGTACATTCAGATTGGTAAACCATAGCCAGCACCGCTTGCTGTCGAATAAAAGAAGAGGGAAAAAAAGACACTCGGAGAGAAGGAAAAAGAAAAAGTGGCGCTTCTTATGTACGAGCGCAACCCTAAGAAATGGCATCGTCGTTGGTGATTGAAAACGTGGAAGGAATCCTAAACAACGGCTGCCTCCCGTTGACACATAGCAGGGGAGACGGCCCCGGCCCTCGTCTTTGGCGGGGGGGGGGGGCCTTGTGTTCTTCCGCTGCAAAACTGCAGCACCCTCTCTTCGCATTGGATATCATCTATAACAGCATCACAACGCAGAAATAAGCATGAATGTGTTGTACACGTGTTAACTTATATCCTGATTACCTCCGCCAAGGAGGTTATGTTTTCGTTGTGTTTGTCTGTCTGGTCTGTCTGCGTGCTTGTCTGTCACCAAGATCACTCAAAAAGTTATTAACCGATTAGGATGAAATTTGCAAGGATTGTTAGGTATGTTGGGAGGAACAGATGACTAACTTTTGGTGAAGATGTGTCATTCCGTTTGTTTGTTTGGCTGCCTCATTTTTCTCGACGCTCTAACTCAAAAAGTTATGGATGGATTTTGATGAAATTAACATGAATTGTTGAGTATATAACAAAGAGTGAATGATCAAATTTTGGTAATGATTCGCTTGTTCGTTCGTTTATCACTGTTTTTAATTTTATGCTTGTTAGCACAATAACTAAAAAAATAATAAATGGATCTTTATCAAATTTATAGGAGTTGTTAGTAATGTTAAAAGACATAAATGATCAAATTTTGGTGCAGATCGATTTGTTCGTTTGTATGTTTTACTCATGTTTGTCATAACGTTTGTTAACAGTATAACTCAAAAATCTATGAACGGATCATCAAGAATATGGGACAAGCTGTTAATAATATGAAAAGGCACAAATGATTGGATTTGGAGTTTATACAAGGAAAATTATGGTTTCAGAGCCAATTTGAATTTTTGCTACCGTTGCTTCACTTGGCGGAGGTATGCGCTCTCAGAGTGCTCTAGTTTATATATTTGCTCAATTACGAACACACACGCGCTGCAAATTACTATACTATTATTTTTTAGTAAGTTGAATAAATCAATACCTATTTAATTGTACTTAAATTATCAAATCATGATATGCATATAACCGACTACGAAGTTGCGTACACCGTAGTAGGAAATTCTAAAAAATTACTTAAAAAATTTTTTGCACGCAATACGGAATAACGTGTAAGGTCTTTTACACCAGCTGAATTAATCCATTAAATTTTACTTCTCTAAACTAAAGTTTTTATTACGAGGGTCACTGCTCTAGTGGAATTGGCCCTTCAATTTAAGATCACCACGACGAATCACGTAGAAGTACAGCCCGCGTGCTTTTGCACGTGGCTCGCTCGGTGTCGTAGAAGACGCACTACCAAAAATCCCAGAACGCAAACAGATCCCTCGACTCTTTGCTTGCACTAGCAGCAGGCCAAACAAGCACAAATATTGCGCTCTGTTTGTCCTTAGTTTAACAGCGCTAACAAACGTTTTACGGCCTTAGTGCTAATTTAAATAGCTGTAACTTATGGCTAGCGAACGCTTGGTGGCGCGCACACATGCCGTTATTGGCTTATAAATATCTGCAAATGGTGCGCGGACCTAAAGTGAAAGAAAGCGCTTTTTTTTTAATGAGAATCGAGAGAGGGCAAGTTGCTTAATAATATGCAATAGGCGAGCTGAGTGAGTTAAAGTTTATTCATTTATGTGTACCGTATGTAAGAGATGGAAGCCCAGTTACAAGCTTATCATTTTACGGTGCGTAAATGGATTTTTACTAAGCGGACCAATATCAATAATGGAGCACATATACGAGATTGGTTCCTACATTATATGAATGCATTTATAATCGTAAAATGATATGTATGGAATGGTGTCGTTTGACAGCTTAGGCTGAAGAAAGTATCAGAAGGTGGTGAAATTAATGCTCTAAGATTATTTTTTATGTAAACAGTGCAAGTGTGATTACAAAACTTTTTAGCATCACGAATATTCATTTTTTATAGTAACTGTCTGTTTTGAGTGCATATGGAATTCTTAATTTTCACTTACACTTTAAAAATGAATACCCATGGAAAGACTTGGCAAGATATGATATAGGACGTATTAATGGGTTTCCTCAAAGTGGAACATTAGTTCAAACATGTGTGCAGTGACCGGCATAAACAACAAAACGACACAGAAAATAGCACGCTGGAGACAAAATGGCGAATTTGGTTCATCTCGTGGCAAATATGGGAATTTTTACATTCTGGATGAAACTAGCAGACGCTTTTGAAAGAGCTTTGTAAAAAAGTTGGCATTCATCATCGTAACTGATTACTACCATATTTTGTGATGGCCAAGGTAAATCCTCAGGGACTGTGCTTTGAGAGAAAATACATTTAGGCAGAAACATATGCCATTAGTGTCAGCAGCAAATCGGGTAAATTAATGTTCGTTATTTGCTCAAGAACACCGAGACTGGACTGTTGAGCATTAGAAACATTTAATTTGGACATTAGCGCGTAGTGCTGCGCATTCGTTAAGCTGCTGCAAACACGGTCTTTTGAACGCGTTCTTTCAGCTAACTGTCAGTATGCTTCATTGTGTGGTGTGTGTGCCTCAAAATAAGAGGCTAACATGTTAGCCATTTAGCACGTGCTATTGGTAAAGTTTCTTTCCATCGCTTCAAAGTGTCGGTATATCAGAACTCAGAAATCTGTGTACTCTTTTACTATTGAAAGACACAGCAATGCATTCAGACCATGACTAATTGACAGAACTCGTTCAAAAGAGTATCATGTGATTCAGCATTGAACGCATTGCACTAGTTCTGCACATAGACATCCAATGGCATAAGCAGCACACTGTAAGCATGTGACATGTTCAAAGTGACATCTTTTTCTTAGTGTTTTTTACGCTTTTTCTTGAGGCTTCATGCTGTGGGATCAGTTGCTTGTATCGTATTGATCAGTGAGCCAAACGCAACCCTTTTGTTGAAAAACTCGTGAAAATATATTTTTACATTTTTGAAAACAGCTTACTATCCTATCGAAAGTGTGCCCCTTTTGGCAAAAAAAGTTGGGCACCTGGGAAATTTTTTGTAAAAAAAAGTTGGCTACCTTGGGATTTTTTTTCTTCGGTATTAGATAGGGGAAAATAGAACTTAGTCTGCTTGCCCCTTTCGGCAAAAAAAAAGTTGGTAACCTTGGAATGTTTTTTTTTTCAGTATTAGGGGAAAAATAAGGCTTCGGACAGACGGTCGGACTGACGGACAGACAGCTCTCTTATTATAGTATAGATTGATCGTTTCTAGTCAAATGCTATTAATCCTTGCATAACTAATTATAATGATTCTCTATAACGAATGCTTTGGCTTGTAGATATTGCGTAGTTCTATACTGAAATTAAGTTGAATTATAAATTCAAGTAATATAAATTTGCACAATTAAAGCGAAGTGTTAATAACAGCCGGTCTAAAGCAACTTTACTATATTTCACTATCTTGAATGTGTCACAAAAGCTGTTTTTACAAATAGAAATTACTTTTATACGAGAACTAAACTGATGTACTTTTGTATTTGGTGCAACAAAACGGATGAGCTAACTTTGGGCAGAAAACTTTTCATATAATAAAGCAAAATTTCCCGCACAAAAATGATTACTTTCCTTAAAGGCAACGAAAAACGCTATTTGACGACCAATATGTCTATCCTTCTCTAATGCAGCAGAAAATGATATCTCAATCAAACTATATATATAGTTGCGAAATGCAACGTAAAAAGGGAACAAAATGTCTCTGGACGCAAGGACTCCAGGTAACTTTTTGAATAGACTGAATTCAGGCCTCCTTTGAGTCTAATTTGCATATGGAAATTTAATATGACTGTGTGAATAGAGCTGGGACGTAACTCAATGTATTCTTTAAGGAGTTCGTACGAACAGTTTCTATTGAAGTGCAGTTCTAGAGATATTCCCCAGAATTTTTGCTAGCCTGCAAAGTTCGGCGAATATCTTAGGGCAGTTTTTACATGTATTTTTCGCGCTCTTCCTAGCTTGAGAAAAGACGCTGTCGGCTCCCCAAACAAGCTTAACTGCATGGGGATGGGGCGAGAAAAATGTGTAAGTAGCAAGCTAAAAGCCCTATTATTGCAGGTTAAGTAAGCCTAAGTATTGTAAACGTAACTATGATTACAAGTGAAGTACACGTTATGGGAAGTAAGTAAATTAACTATTTATAATATATACGGTTATAATAACTTTGCCAGAACGACATAGTAGCTCATACAGGTCCAGAGCGTGAGTCCCCGTTAATCTCTGGGAAAGGGCCTGTTGGTCCGTCTACAGCCAGCTATCTAATCTAATGCTAAATTATTAATTATAATCACCTTAGCCTTTATTAGGTTGATTAAAGCAACACCCAGTCGATAAAAATTCTGCTCCATAATCAGATTGTTGAAAATGATATTGATATTTTATCCACAACTTCCAAGTTTATTGCTTACTAGCAGAAATGTAAGTGCAGCGGAACCTCGGAAACCGTATGATTCGTAGCAAAGCTAAAAATGAAGTGTAAAAGTACTCAACTAATTTATAATGAGAAATGTGGACTTTCTCTACATGCTACCCATACACTGAGAGAGGAGGCCGCCTCAAAGTCAGCACGCAATCCCATGTAACGAGGTCTTACGCCCGCTGCAGACGATAGTCTTTTGTCCTGTGTTTTACTTCACCGCGTTCGAATACTTCGTTGTGTCTTGTCAAACTCGACTGTGTGTCTACTAAAAGTATTGATAACTTGTCAGCCGTCGTATCCGCTGGCTCAGCAAGTATCACTAGCGCAGTTTCCGGTGTATTTTCAAACTTTGAGCGAAAGATAACAAAGAACGCAATATGCTTCTTCGTTGATTGCGCCAACACAGCAACGCTTTCGAACACGGCAAAGTGAAAATACAGGAAAAAAGATTGTCGTCTGCAGTGCGCCTTTATGCATGTCACAACAGGTACTTTTCGACTGTACACGAGAATGCGTGTCGATTATAGGACAACAGTTTTCTCGGCGTGCCCTGAGAATTCGTTGTACGAAAGCTAGCACGCCTTCTTCTGTACTAAAGGGAACTACCTGGCTTGGCGTGCATGTGCAGCACAAAAACTGTATTCTTTGTGCCACACGTGCACGTGATAGCAGGTATTTACTACCGTACCTACCAAGGGATTGCTTGCTGTTTTAATAGAATCCAGGCTTACTGTACAAACAACAGTAGTTAATACCTACTACAGCGACGCGAAAGTGAGGGCTTCTAGGACAGTACTGTTAAATACGTACTCGTCTCTCTATTCTGAAATGGTTGTACCACTGCCAAGATTTCATCAAATTTCAGCTCTGGTACAACTTTTTGGGCTTTTTTGGAATACAGGGAGTATGTTTTTCCGATAAGGAAACCCCATCCTCAGGCAGGCGATGAAGCCAAAGTATTTGTTCCCCTGAGCAGTTGCTAACACACGACAGTAAAACGATACGTTGTATGGCGAACGAGTTGATGCAGCTAAAGTCATGAGACTTCAATGAAAAATCTGCAGCCTATTGGTGACTACAGTGAATGAATGCTGTACCAGTGTCGCACCATTGAACGTTCTTGCACTGAAACTGTGAAATTTAAATACTTACTGGACTCATACCTGCTAAAAGTGCCACACAAAAGAGCTGTAAGCGGTTACGTGTAATGTAGAGATTACTCGCTACTAGCCCTCCTGCTGGTCACGGAATGCAACATCACCTCTGCATAAGATGGCTGGAGTGTATACCGTCATCTGGACCTCGCTCGAAGAACTTGCATGGTATCCAAGGGAAGGCAGTAATGAAAAAGGTGACCATCGCTGACAAAAACCAGGCCTAGAAAGCCCCAAAATGGCCCAGGTCATCTACTTCTTCTTTATCCATGGTGGTAAAAACGCATTCCCTTTATGAAAGAGACGGACTACGTATATCCATTGCTAAAGCGAATGATAAGCAATCTCTGTCATTACTGAAGAAATAACTGAAAAAAATTGAAGTTTTGCCACTCAAGTAGTCGACTAGCCCTATAAATGAATTGCGTGCGAGTTTTACCAGATCTTCGCACAGCCTGTCTTTTCCTTGGAACAATCAAGAAAATTTGTGCATGAGGTAACTACGACACTTAGAGCAGCATGTATATTGGTAGAGCTGATGGAGATACAATCACTTCGGTATATTTTTTTTAATTTGGCTCCATGAACATGACGTTACCAGCACTAACGTCATTACGAGCCAATAGCAGAGCTTAGATTACTCACTCGACCACAAAACATTTAGTGTGCCTCCAATCAACGCCACCCCTTGTCAGTCTCCCAAGTGACGTCATGAGCACAGTGATAATGAAGCTCTCTATTGGCTGGCTTGGAAAGGTAATCTTTCTCATAACTTTTAGATCTAACTATGTTTGCATTTCTCTGCAATAAAATTCTCCTTAC
Organism: Parhyale hawaiensis; assembly: GCA_001587735.2. Taxonomy (NCBI): domain Eukaryota; kingdom Metazoa; phylum Arthropoda; class Malacostraca; order Amphipoda; family Hyalidae; genus Parhyale; species Parhyale hawaiensis. Next base: position 14,433,278 of record LQNS02278170.1, on the reverse strand, counting down.
AGCTACGTTGTTACAATTCTGTTTACTCAGTACCTGCAGGTAACGGCAGACTGTGCAAGCCATCGGAATGGCCTCAGTCTGTTGCAGGATGGAGGCTAAGGCTTCGTTATGAGAGGGACCTCGTATATCTATCGCTATTATGAGCCTTTTCGATCATCCTTGGACCACGATAGCTCTTGTTTCTCCTACCATCCATCACGCGGGCTCCTGCTCCTCAGTCACCATTCAATTGGCTGCTGCTGCTGCTCCTTCGACGCCTTTATTGTTGATATTGATAAGAGAAGCTATAGACACAAGAATATCCGCCGCTGTAGCCAATATTCCAGGAGATACGCAGCTCCAAAAAGCATGGCTGTTCACGGTCCAGCTATCATTTTCAAAGCCAGGAATCGATCGAATTTGCAATTATAACGAAGACGAGATAGAAAGAAATGGTGGCGGCGGAGCTTTGATACGCTGAGCGGCGGAGGGCTGCGAAGAACCACCTGCTCCACCACAGGCCTGGATGCAGTGAACGATCTATTTCTTTACTATCGATTGGCTGTATTCATGGCATACATATCAATATGATAGCCAGGTAAAAATTAGTCACCAGCAGCTAATAACGTGTACTGTGTGCATGGGTTAGATAACACTGCCTCAATAGGCAAGCCACAATCTTGATACGAGGCTGAAATAGATGGGGAATACTGCCATTGTTATCCAACCTTAGCTAGACCTGTACAAAAATACAGGCAAATTTTACTGTACGGCTAAAGTAATTAAAATTGAACTAGAGCCCCACTTTGAGAGCGAACACCCCCCCCCCCCCCAACAATGGTTAGTTAATTAGAGAAGCACTCTGTGAATGCATACCTCCGACTTTGCAAAGCAACGTAGACGAAAAATTCAAACATGTCCTCAAACTAGCTTTTCTTTTTATCATGAAAGAAATCCGGTCATTTCTGCCTCTTGGCATTTATAAAAGTTCATGTAATTCTCTTGAAGATCCGTCTCTAATGTCTTGAGATATGTTCTGACGAACACTGAGATAAACAAGTGTTCCAACATACAAACGGACGAACCGATTATCACAAAAAATTTCGTCGTTTGTGTTTTTACATTTCTAACATTTCCGGAAAGTTTCATGCCGACAAAGATAAAAACAAACATAGACACAAACCGGCTGACATGCAGATCATGCAAGAAGTTGGACAGTTGCTCTTTGGAAAATTCCTAATAATTCATCCAAATTTCATGAAAGTCCATTCATAACCGTTTGAGTTATTTTACCAACAAAAAATATAGACATGTACTCATGCAAACAAGTGATTGAACTGTTCTGCGCTAAAGCTAATAATTTGTTCCTCCAAACAAGCCTAACAATCCCTGCAAATTTATTAAATATCTGTCCATAACAATATTGCACAATCTTGGTGACAGACAAAGACACAGACTGACAAACTCTGGTTAAACATAACCTCCTTAGCAAAGGAAAGTTCAGTGCCGCGTGGCGTAAGACCATCACCGGCGAGGAGGGAGGGGACTGAAATTCTTGATTCGGCAGTTTTGTCTTTTTTCACATCGAAGTTAACTCACCGGACTGTCGGCAAGAGATTGTGATGATAGCTAAATTATTGCTTTTAGTACAAGTGAAAAGATGCACACGGACGGAGACCTCATAAATTTATCTAAATGCATCGCTTTCTTTTCCAAAGTTTGAACGAAGCACTAAGTATATCTGCAGCTGCCAGTAGCACTCCCATTTTTGATGATCCTTCTTGATTGATTGTACTTTCGTTACTAAAATGCTTCTGAATAATACGTTACATCGGCCAACAAAATTTTTACAGAATATGAGTGCTCTCTGTTTCCATTCATCTGAGCAGTACATTCCTTCATTCAGATGACACGTGAAAATAAATGTGTTTATGTTAGCATAGACTAAGGAACACAGACTGGCAATTCTTCAGTATTTTTAAAAGAAAATAGCGGCTCAATGATGACGTCACAGTCCTCATATTGTTTTCATCGTAAGTTGGTATATAGGATACGAGTTCCATCTACATAGCTCAAACCGCTCGAAATTTCATAGAGGTTTCTTGACTACAAAACTCTAACCTAGAAATCATTTTACTGTCTAAGATGTTGAGTATATGCAATACCTATTCTCGATTAAACTTGCTGCTTGTTAGTTAATATTTTTTCGTTATGCCCAGTCTAAATATTATTCTCGTTAAATAAAAGCGTTCAGAGCACAACTCTGATGGCTTAATTATGACGTCACAGGAAACTAGGTAGAGCTGAGCTGCACTTTGACACTGTCCGTCTGTGTTTTCATTAGTCTGTGATGTTAGCAAATACAACAGCATCACAAAATTTAAATACATTCCCCGCTACGTATCCTGTATACGCCTTAATTCAGCTTCACTACATTGAAATTTTTGAGCTCAAGCAATAACTGCTTCTTCAAAGGAAGAAAGCAAGCTAGAAAAATAATTGCTGCGCCTATTGCACCTTGGTAAATTACTTCTTCTATGCTTCGTTTGTCATTTAATGAATTTAAATTTCGTGAACTAAGACCTAAAAAGTTTCGACGCTGAGAGAAAGTAAAAATAATCACTCTCTCTGAGAGCACTAAAGGAACATGTCAACATCGTCATTATTTGTATTTTTACGTTGGGTGAGCATGAAGTGCATTCAGATATAAGGGTAAGGAATCCCAATTAATTTGGCCATCTGCTGCAACCTGGTTTGACTTTCGCTTATCGATCTCTAGCAAACACAACATAATTATAAAATCTGCAATCTCGCCTATTTTTTTAATATCTATTTAGTTAGGACTTATAAGTGTTCACTTATAAGTACGATGTAATAGCATATAGATGATACAGAGTCTAAATTAATATTTTACGTGTTGTTTCACTGGGTGCTATAGGTTAATGATATTTTTGGGTATCAGCGAATGAACAAAGGGTTGCGCTCTTATACAGATGTGAAGTCGTAGAAGGCTCATCTCTTATGTTCTGCGAAGTTTGCAGTTGTAAATATTTACGAAAGTGTGGCAATGAATAAATATCACTACAAATTCCTCGCTGATATTATTAACGGCACGGCTCACGTAGTAGTGTCAATATAAGACGCAACTATGCAAGATGATTCTGCTCTTTTTCTAGTAGAAAAACTCCAGTACTTTCAGGGTTACGTAATAATCAGACACTACTGTTATAGTCCAGGCTCTAGGGTGGGTGTTTGGGTTCATTTCTCTTTTATACTTCTAATATGTATTTTCCTATTCTGTTCCATATGGTCTGGACATTAAAAAAAAGTTAGGCAGAAAGTTCACACCTGGTACATATGGGTGGGGAGCGGAGCTTAAAATTATCAATTGTGGACAGAGTGTTCTGAAACTTGCTCAGAACACGTATGCACGTAATTTTTAATTTTGAAAAGAAACACATTTTGCTCATACAACGTTTTTTATTTAGGCATTAGTTTTTGAGATAATGGGATATATACTGTATATATGTATAACTATTTTTTGGAAATTTCAAAAGAATAGAACTCAATTAGGGTTCATGCTAGAAAAAAATGAAAGTTTTGAAATATCAGATTTTCCATTTTTCCCTTCATAATATGTTTTTATCACAGCTCAAAACCGAATCCTTTGTTTTTCCTTATATTTGAGTTAGCGATCGCAACGAAATAGAAAATGAAGAATCCAGCTCTATAGTTTTGTTAGCAATGCTTCGACGATTTCAAAACTGTCATTGTTTTTTTCTAGCATGGAAACTCATCGAGTTCTATTCTTTTGAAATTTTAAAAATATACATATGTACATATTTCGTTGAACGAAAGATGACACTTAAGTTTAATTTGCTTTTTTTTCTAATCGTTCCAAATGTCGGAAGCTAAGTTTTAGTTCTTCAGGAGACGTTTTTAAAGCAGTAAAAGACCACCATTTGGCTAAAATGGTTTTAATAAAAGCTGCCATAGTAGCAACGTTTCGAGAGTACAACGACCATAGTCATGCAGAATTTGAAACTGGCTTTAGCCAGGTAGCGCACGTGGCTTTATACTTGTCGGTTGAGTTGTCAAGATCTAATTTACACAATTTCAGTAGCGCTGGTAAAATTGTTCTAAAATATGACATGTTGGCAACTTCATTAAATGAGCATTGTTACTAAGGCTGGAAAGTGCATTTTAACAATTTCTCAATTAAAATGTTTCATACTCGGCCTAAAAGTTCGTATATTTACAGGAAAAAATTAAAATTGTAACAGGTAACATTGTTGGGAGTGATCTAAGATACACGACTTTGGTATATAAGTTAAAAGGATACATTATATATTTTCTATGGGCAAAAACGAAATCAATGATCAATGTTTAATCAATGATCTACTGCCCACCTACACTAACAAATGTACGTATGTATAATATATATTTACGTATATTTCCCATTATCTCAAAAATTAAGGCCTAAATTAAAAAGTTAAAGGAGCAAAATGTTTTTTTTTTTCTGAGCAAGCTTCAGAACGATCGGTCTACTATTGATAATTTTAAGCTCCCCCTCAAAAATGTACCAGACGCAAAAGTTCTCCCTGACATTTTTTTTTTAATGTCCTCATCATATGGAATAGGAAAATACATGGTAGAGCTGTAAAAGGGATATGCACACAGACACCCCCTAGAGCCTGGCCTATTAAATTGTAGTAATAATCAAATGGCCTCGATCTTCACTATCGGACGATGACATTTAATTGAAAAAAGAGATAAAACAGGCAATGAAATTAGATATCATTCGAAAGATCATAGGCAGAGCAGTGGATACTCTATGGTACCTTATTCCATGAAGAGCAACTGATTGCCTGCAATTAGCTTATTGGCGCGCTGGCACTTGTGGTACAGTCACAGAAGTAAACAATAGTTCTCGTAGAAATTTACCGGCCGCAGCACAGCACAACCCCCCACAACAACAGACGAATAGATACTGCGCTTCAGAGGTCGTATTTACCTGTTACAGCAGGCTGCAAAAAAGAAGAGCTGTGCTGGATCCGCTCATTTTTATTTGCGTGATAAGGCCGGTTATAGCCGGCAATGCCGCAACTGGACACGATATCCCCGATAGCCAGGTCTGCGAATTAATCCAAGCGCTACAGTAACTCTCCTGCTGCAAGAGTGCATTTATAAATTTTATGCAAGAAATATTTCCTGCTGACAGAGCTTGGTACAATCCTATGCCTGTAATTTACTATATCCATCAGCTTCATTTCCCTCAAGTCTGATTTTGAAACTTTTGCGGCCAGAGGCTTTTGCACGTCTTCAGGCCAGTAATTCCGGCCAAGTCCTGCACCCTTTTTAGTTAAAAAAGAAAGAACTGAATGGTATCGGCATTGCAAAAATTGAAACGATGACAACAGCTGTGACTGTAAAGCCTAGCAGGCCAGGACACCCGCGTAAATTACCCTGGAAGAAAAGAAAGTAAGATAAGAAAGGCTAGCTATAACAACAATAATGATTATAATAGTAATGATAACGACTCATTTATTTCTCCTCGAGGGGAGGTTTTCATGGCTTAATACTACTACATAAGATATAATAAGTGAGCAATAAATAAATGCAGCGGCGAGTCCTCGATAAGCACTGCCTGCTCATCATAGAAAGCCACTCACACTTCTTCAACTACTGAAAACAAACAAAAACGGCAGGGGCTGTTCACAGGCTGTTGCAAATGCTGCCAACAGCGTAGAAAAACGAAACGCTTATTTTGAGAAAATAAAAAATGAGGGACGGATTCAAATAGCCTTCTATTCGTACAGTCACGTGCAGTATTTTTTGCTAATATAAAGTCCAGGAATCCCTGTCGGAAGAATTCTTCACCATTACCTTGTTAACCATCACTGACGACAGATGGACGCTGTGGCTTACGTAAATCATGTGACATTCAGTTCTATGAGTTCAATCAAAGTATTCGCCATCCCCTTCCTCAATATGTGTTCATCCTTGGCTTTTTTTTTTCTTCTCTTTGGTGGTGAGTAACTCGTTGAATTGCTGTAAGATTTAGGAGACGCTCTTTGTAGACCGTGTGCACGTGTTGCCATAACCCAGTAACGTTGTTCTTCGTGTCTGGAGATACGCCCCAGAGTGAAAGTTCTAACAGCTTTTGCGGCCATCCCAGCTGCTTGTTTGTGATTCTAGTTTCAAGAGCAACCAATAATTTTGTTAGGTAAAGCATAAAAATATTTGGAGATACCGTCATTTGTGAAAGCATTAATAGCTTTAGTTTTACCGGCCTATCTCTCAAAACGGCCGCTGTGCGCAGATCGATGAGCTTTGCACAAGACCGCAGAGCTTCTATCAATCAAGCTCACTGATTGATTTGTAATTGCCAGGGAGGGACGAGTTAATTCGCCAAGGCTAAGCAGCAAGCTCTGGGAAGCCACTAATGTATTCTCTCTTACGCGCGCGTCTATCGGCATGCGCGATTATCTCTAAAATCTTCATTTCCTGCTACGGTATTTCCTTGTATCCGCACACAACAATACTAGTTAATCCAATTACGACTGATGCCAACTCCAGGTACAAATATCAATTAGGCTTTAGCTTGATGGTATTTTCCGATACTGTTTTAATCATTTCTCTCTGCACGGGAGGTATTTTTTTAAATACAATTATCAACTAACTTTCAGATACCAGCAATAATTCATTTATTCCCTCAGCCAACGTGTAACACGTTGCTTTCTAGCAAAATTTTAATATCATAGCAAAATACCAGCAAAGGAGTTAGGCATTTTATCTTTCACTTTTTGCGAATGCTACATACATATATTATACACACATATGCACTATTGTATCCAAGATCTAGGAGTCATATTTTAGTCCACTATGTAACAGCCTTCTCCCTTTTAGATTTTTTTCAGATTTTATCTCTAAAGAAAGCAGTCATAGTATCTGAACTATAGGGATGCAGAAACAATACTACTTTGCTACAGATCTATACGGCTACAACCGTAAGCTTACCCCAGGCGCTACGACCGTAAATAAGACTACAGGGATGATGAAATATATTATAAGAGAATGCCCTGTTCTCGCAACAAAACAGTGAGACTGTTTAACATATATTTTGATGCAAACACACTAAATCGTATTGTGTTGTGTGTTTCACATAGCTATGTTGGGTGCAAAGTTCTCTTCTGCACGTATATTTTCTATTACTTCATTCAAATAAAGTTCAATACACCTGGCTATGAGCATTTTATCTGCTGTGCGTATCACGAGATGCTAAAGTCAACTGTGAAACGCCATGATTGTGGTGAGACAAAGGGAGCGCCATCCCATTGTACTCCCTGCAGCACGCTACGCACGGAAACGTGTGCGTGCACGAAAATATTGAACACACGCTTGAGTTTGTTTAATTCATTGCTCCTGTGAAGAAAAGACAGCAGAAGTTATTCTAAAATCTTCCTGCATTTCCATTTTCTCAACTTATATTCTTACTCCTTTGCAATTCATCACTCATTTTTTAGTAGTTATAAACTCAGTGAATTCATTAGCTAGATTACTATAATTATGCGTGATGCGTTCAGCAATATTAGCCTTAAAGCTCAGCGCAGATGTCAAACAAGACTCCTCGCGGAAGCCCACAGCCCGAGGTATGGCACAGCCTCGTGCGACAAATGTATAAGAGACGCTGCGTCACGGCCCATATTGCAGGGCTAGGTTAATCAAGATTAACGGACGTACAACGAGCATATCACTCGTTGCACCGTAGCTGTGTTAATAACTTTCACTAGGCATCATGACGACGTGAAGCGTTGCGTATCTTCGCATTAAGTTGTGCTTACGATTGCATAGTGTAGCCTAGAACAGACAATGCAATCATACAGCTTACTGTTACCTATACGTCTTCGCTTTCGCTTCACTATAATGGGATGGAATTCTTAAATGATCTTTTTCTTGTACGGAGTGTTCACTAATCAACGCTACAACCGTATTATTTATGAATATATTTACTTGGTATGCCATTATCACCAGACCATAGTCGTCTTTATTTCAGCATTTGGTCCATATTGGAGAGCAAAGTCTAAGCTTCCCATCACAAAAATGTGTAGGCTTTGAAGGCAACACTCTTGAAGGAATGGGCAAAAATTACCCAAGCTATCATTCCTGACTTTCGCAAAACGTTCTCCAAGCGTTTGCAGCAGGTTATCGATGCCGACGAAAGACATATTGAATAAATTATAGATAGATTTTCGGATGAATAATAGTTAAAGGACATGTTCATTTTGGTTTGATTTGAATACTCCGATTTGAACCGTGAGGCAAAACTTGGAACGATAAATTTTGAACACCCGGTATTCCTGAAGGAGTAAACGAAGGAGTTTCATTATTAATTTGATGTTGTCTTAAAGAGAAATAACTTGTTTTCCTAGCAGTACATTTGAAGCTGCTCTGTAATGCTAGGAAGAATATGTATAAGTGTTTGATCAATGAGAGATTCAGATGCTTTGCTACTGAATGATCTACAGATCTACCTGACTGGCAGATGAAGAAGTCTTGTTTTTCATGTAATATTTGTGATATGAAAATGTTGCCTGTTGCTATCTTTACGTACTGAAGTATCATTAAATCTAAGCTCATCTGAATCACGTGTATGATGAATTCTGTGTCTGTGAGCTTTTAATTTAACGTTCGAGTCTTGAAATAAGTGATTTTGAATTTAAAGTGCGAGATGAGAAAAGAGTAGCTTATTGTTATCGTAAGTAGTGAATCAACCTCACATTTACCTTACGTGTAACATGCGATCAAATTGTGTGCGTTTTTATTTAAAATTTATGATGTGCAGAAAAGCGATATGTTGCTACGTGTCAATTTGGTGTACTGTAAGAGAGAGAAAAAAAGAGTTCTTTCCTACCCCTAAAACAATATTGGGCCGCCCGAAATGCTCAAGCCATAACTCAGCTCTTCCATGGGCAGCCAAAAAGTCTGTTTGTTACAACGTGTTGCAGAGACTGACCTCACCAGTAATGAACGTTTACGATGGTTTAAATTTGCGCTCAATGAGAGGCGATAGACATTTTCTTCTATCATACATTGATTACTTGATTGCCCGAGGATAACTCGAATACTTTACTGATATTTTGGGTGCCTGACCCGCTGCACGCGAGTCTTTCCTTTCCTGATAACAAAAAGAAAATTCTCTCATTTGATTGCTATGGTATTTACATAAGTACACAATCGTGGCAAATCTAAAAGGTAGCCCAGTCAAATCAGTCTTTCTAATACGGCGCACCATGTGACGCCGCCAGAAACAACGTCTTTATGAACCAATAGCAGCGCTTAGATTCGTCACGTGATCGTAGAGCGCAGACTGCGCCTCCAATCACAGCTGGGTACCGAGCGACATGCACCAAAGTGACGCGATAATCGTAGCAGAAATTAAGCTCTCACATAGGTTGGCTTAGCTGATGATTTTCTCTTGAGCAATTAAATTACTATCCTTTGCGTAGTATGTACGCCGTGCTTTCCCCGCTATAAATGACTAAATTGGAAAAATGAGGTGAGACAGTTTACTGTTTTGTGAATAGAGAAGCCAGAAGAGTGCACAGAATCCTCTTTATAGACCATATACTTCTTTTATGCAGTCTTTGATAATAATTATCTCGCGCTACAAGGCGCCACACCTTTGGCACTTGTCGCCCAGAAATATCAATTATCTCAGACTGCAAGGCGCCCCAGCTTTGGCACCTATCGCCCAGAAATATCAATTATCTCACACTGCAAGGCGCCCCAGCTTTGGCACCTATCGCCCAGAAATATCAATTATCTCAGACTGCAAGGCGCCCCAGCTTTGGCGCCTATCGCCCAGAAATATCAATTATCTCACANCCCAGCTTGGCACCTATCGCCCAGAAGTATAAATTATCTCACACTGCAAGGGGCCCTAGCTTTGGCACCTATCGCCCAGAAATATCAATTATCTCACACTGCAAGGCGCCCCAGGTTTGGCACCTATCGCCCAGAAATATCAATTATCTCACACTGCAAGGCGCCCCAGGTTTGGCACCTATCGCCCAGAAATATCAATTATCTCACACTGCAAGGCGCCCCAGCTTGCAAGGTGCTCCAGCTTTGGCATCCATCGCCCAGAAATATCAATTATCTCACACTGCAAGGGCCCTAGCTTTGGCACCTATCACCCAGAAATATCAATTATCTCACACTGCAAGGGGCCCCAGCTCTGGCACCTATCGCCCAGAAATATCAATTAATTCACACTGCAAGGGGCCCTAGCTTTGGCACCTATCGCCCAGAAATATCAATTATCTCACACTGCAAGGCGCCCCAGCTTGGCACCTATCGCCCAGAAGTATAAATTATCTCACATTGCAAGGGGCCCTAGCTTTGGCACCTATCGCCCAGAAATATCAATAATCTCACACTGCAAGGGGCCCTAGCCTTGGCACCTATCGCCCAGAAATATCAATTATCTCACACTGCAAGGGGCCCTAGCTTTGGCACCTATCGCCCAGAAATATCAATTATCTCACACTGGAAGGCGCCCCAGGTATGGCACCTATCGCCCAGAAATATCAATTATCTCACACTGCAAGGCGCCTCAGCTTTGGCACCTATCGCCCAGAAATATCAATTATCTCACACTGCAAGGCGCCCCAGCTTTGGCACCTATCGCCCAGAAATATCAATTATCTCACACTGCAAGGCGCCCCAGCTTTGGCACTTATCGCCCAGAAATATCAATTATCTCACACTGCAAGGCGCCCGAGGTTTGGCACCTATCGCCCAGAAATATCAATTATCTCACACTGCAAGGCGCCCCAGCTTTGGCACCTATCGCCCAGAAATATCAATTATCTCACACTGCAAGGCGCCCAAGCTTTGGCACCTATCGCCCAGAAATATCTGCTAAAGCGCTAATGAGCCCGCTAAGCAATAGCAGCCAGGGTACCGCGGCAGGGGAGAAGCGTTTGTATACGAAGGCCGTTCGTTCAAAGCAATCCTATGGTAGTGTGTAATTACATTTGCATATCTCATGAGTACAGATGATACTCTAGCGCACCCTCCCTCCACTCTCGCACTCTCCCTCGCATTCTCCCTTGCTGCCTATGAATCAAACTGGCTTCAAAAAAAGCGGTATTCATCAACGGCACGCAGAGAACGGCCTTAGCAGATAAGATGAGAAATGACGTACTGTAGAATATTGGCTGCCCATTGATACTCTGAAGTTTTAAGCAGTCAGTTCTAAGCGTAAAGTTGACGTATAACATAAATTACAACTATTTTTTGAGTTTTTTTCTTGAAACGATATCAGTGCAAGGGTTTCAATGCATACATAACATCAGCAGCTAATGAGGCGAGAAAAAAATTATTTATAAGATTACTGCTGGCTTGGCATAAAGTGTGTCAGCGCAATTGTCTTTTTCAGTTGCGAGATGAAAAATTATGTAGAAATTGCTCCCATTAGCAGCACTTTCGACTTTCAAGTGATAATGCTTACTTTAAATAGAATAAAATTATCTTTGTTAAAACTTGTCACCACTGAACGATGCAATGTACAGTATATTGTATAATAATAGAAGCGTTGTTTATCGTTCAAGTGAGATAAAAATATCTCCCAAAGGTATAATACAAGTTCTTTTGATAATAAGATCTAAAATATTCAGTAAATGACAATTTGATCACATTACAGTTTGTCTAAGTATGTACATCAGGCGAGCGTACGTAACACGAACGTTCATAAGATTAGCTTGCGATAGGTGAGCTTACGTAAGTTTAAATTTGTACAAGACGAGCTTTCGTAATTTAAATTTGCGCAATGCGAGCTCGCGTCAGGTGAATTTGTGTAAGATGAACGCGTTAGAGGTGAACTCACGAGTATGAATTTCCTAAGGTAGAGCTTATGTAAGATGAAATAGAGCGTCGTCACTTCAGTTATGAAAAGCTTTGGCACTCACTGTTTATTTTATAGACCAGGTTATAGCATAACAAATACTGAGTTTTGAAAGAAGAGACCTAAGTTTTATTGCAACAGCAGCAGCAGCAGCAACAAGAACTTTAAATATCACCTGTAAATTACCAAATCTTGTAAACACACTGCTCTAAACACGAAGAATTTCATGATTGTACACTTCAAGCTTCAACTTATTTAACCTAAGTTTATAGTTCGCAACATCTGCTAAGCGATCCGAGCAAGCAGAAGTGCGTTCATTTCGTCTTCAATGTAATTCTACCAAAGACGAGATGGATTTCATTTTGACTGTGCATTCAAAACCAACCGAGAATGCTGTCGAATATATAATACAGGGCTTGGAGCAGTTCGTTATGCGCCAGCTTGTTGCTGAGAAAACCCGATCGCTGCGAGTGTATATCATAGTTGTTCATGGTATGATATGGTCGTTAATAGTCGGCTAAAGTTACAAGTATATGTCGTAGTCGTTCATGGCAAAATATCGTCGTTTATGGTCATCTAAACTTCCGAGTGTATGTCATAATCGTTATGGTATGACATAGTAGTAAATACTCATCTATATATGTGAATTCTTGACATAGTCATTCATGGTCATCTAAAGTAGCGAGTGCGAGTGTACGACATTCCAGTATTGACTCACGGTGTCTCGAAATACTCAATACCTCATGTTGCACATACCTCAGAACATAAGGCAACATTTCCAAGATTAGTGAACAAATTTTGACATTTGCAGCCTCTTTTAACATTGCATGCATGCCCAAATTCAAAAACAAAAATATGACTGAAATTGATAAAATTAGAAGTTTATGCAAGCCATGTACTAGCTTAACAGCAGTGTCAAAGCAATCGCATGAATGATAATGAGTGATAGTAGAAAATGAAGTGGGGTCTAAGTTTCAAAGAATCTCTTGTGTTTAGCGCAAGTGGTTAATATAATATTTAATACTGAAGCAGGGCGTATTTTTATTTTACACTTGTTCTAAATTGACAGCTTGTCTGTAATTTTACGGGCTAGACATTGACTTCCAGTGAAAATAACTACCCTCTGCAGTAAGGCTTGTGATCTATATTCCTTACGTATTGAGATACAAACCAAGCGTGGGAGGTTTTCGAACACTCTCTCTTTGTACTGTCGTTTCTGAATTTGTTGACATACTGTACTTGACAGCCATGCTAGCCACTAATCTAAGCAACGGTATTTATTCAAGGCTCCTGGAAACTGTGTCTAGAGGCCTTAGAATATTTCGACAGTCACAAGGAAGCGGTGGGCATTCCCCCGCAAGACTGGATTTATTACATGTTTATACGTATACAGTGGAACTCCTAAGCGGTATATATGCATATTGTCTCAATTTCTGGAGAAGTCTCACTTTCAAGATAACAAATTCTGCAGAATGTTTGTTTCCCCGACATTTGTTGAATATTTCTGTTAACTAACACCATAGGAAATTGTCAAATTATATAGCTGAATACAATACTAGTTAATTTTCACCACACCTTTTTGCAGGCCACTCAGTCAAGATCGATGGCGTCGGCCGTCACCACAATTGACTGAAGATGGTCCTGTGTACCTTTACGTTTCACGATGTGCTAGAATTCGGAGGTCTCTCTTTAGGGAGTTTTCTCTGTTTTTGGAGTTTCTGTTTGAGGAAACCTACTGTATTAATTGGTTTTCGAAGTGCATCTTAGCGACGGGCGAACTAGGTAGCGAGCCAGCAGTTCGATCAGCGCTCTGTCGGCTAGCTTAACAAAGCAATGTAAGGAGAAAATGAATCAGTCTGTCGGTAATTAATTAAGGTGCTCTTTAGAAATCGCTGTAGCGAAACGAAAACGGTAGCTGCATTGGCGAAACCTTGGTGCCTACTTGTGTGTCTAAGGACTGCACGTGCCCTACTGGCTGTTGCTAAGGGCGCATGTCTTGTGTTGTGTCACAGATGCATCTTGGATTTTTACAAGATATGGTTCACTGGTCTGAACAACTCACATACGTAACTAACTTTAAAGAACAGTTAACTAAAGACTGCCAAAACAATGACCGTTGGGGCAACCATTGTACGTAAACGAAGTAGTGCGACTGAATCGTCCAAAGCTTGAAGGTAAGTCCTTTCTACATCATTTTACTGATTTTGTATGCAACGTCTCTTCAGTTTTTATTCGTGATACATTTATTTCAGTCATTTTGGATGATGAAGTGTTGTTGAATTTCAGCGCAAGCAAGGCCGATAAATCCGCATAGAGCATTACTTCGCTGAAATGTTGACCATGATTTTATTAAATTAAATCTTGCCCATAGAAATTTATTTTTGTTGCTGAGAGATATAGTTTACTGGTTATTTAGCTCATTTATGTGCCAATTTTGAAGAACATTTAACTGCTCACCGCCAAAGAAGACCATTTGGGTTCTCTAGTAAACACAGTAGTTAAATCGCTTAGCTCCTGACATGATGTAACTATATTTTATTTTTTTAAACGATACCTTCGCAACGTATATCTGATTTGAGTCCGTTGTAGCATATGCGGAAGTATAATTGTACTTGTAGCACCATGTACGCCTGATAGTGATTTAGCATATTCTTTATCCGGGTGTTGGTACATGCCCTAGTGAGTCGTGTGCGTCTGTATGGCCTCCAGCTATGAGTTTTTAACCATGCATTTACATAGGTCAAGCTGGTACGCCATCTTAGAACAGCGATAATTATTTCTGCAGTCTAATGAAGGGAATGTGACACCTTATTGAACAGACCAGAGGAGGTCGGGTTCATGACAAGGTTAACAATCCCTGGTTTAGAATATTAATATATTTTCAAAGGAACTCGTAAGGTGGGCCGAACAAATGCACCCACAACTCGGTCATTGCAGACATCGCCATCGACTAGCTCAAGTCCGACTGGCCGTAATCGTTGGCAATAAAATTTTACGTGGGCCCGGGATTCATGTGGGTTGTTTCGAAATTGTCTCCAGAGACAGAGAGGTTAGAGATGACACAAATGGCTGCGGTGATGGAAATGTGCAGCCATTCTGGCTCCATTTCCCTGCCGCCAGATCCAAAACGCTGCGTTGGCCGCTAGAGCGGCGCTCCATGAGATTATTCCGAAAATGGTCGTTCCGCGCAGCCGGCGCGGCAGCAGCACGGTTCGGGGGCCTGCAGCAGCATATTACTGGTAGACAAGGGGCGAAAAGAACAAATGAGTATTGATGAAGACCGCGACTGAAATGTATTTCAGAATCGCAGTTAGACAAGGGTCGAAGAAAGACGAACACGTTATTTAAGGCCTTGAATGAAATCTGTTCTAAAATTGCATTTTAGGCAAGGGGCGACGAAAAAACTATAATATGTGCATAGGAACGCTATCAACGAAAAATATTGAGATTTAACCTTCTAACTAGAGGCGAAGAGAAAAAGAATGGGAAGAGGAAAATGAACAAATATGAAGACATTTTCGAAAAGATATCATAGGGTTATTCAAAAGAGACCATAAGCCTGTCTGAGTGGTCTGGCCTATTCCTATGCATAGACCAGTGATGAAAACAGAGACCAATGAGTTATATGAAAGCCTTGAACGAAATATCTTCAATGATTGATTGATTGCTTGCTATAAGAGGCAGTAAGCTTGTCCCGAAAAGAAGTTCCTTTTTAAGCTGCTTAATTATAACATACATACGAAAACATACAAAACTAGATCCCTCCCGGTGTAAGATCGTTGGAAGAAAAAAGGCTCCATATTATATTACTTAGAGGAACCCAAGATGAAAGAAAGCTCTTAACTAAATTCGATGAAACTTGGTTGCAAGAAAATATCATCTCCCTTATCGCTTGGATTCAACTGCCTGTTGACTTATCTGTTGCGCAACTGGAAACTGAAAGCTAGTTTGCTTCTTACGGACGATGGATTTACTCGTTGATCGTTCATAAATTTCTTCATTGTTATTTGGAGTTCTGAAATTTCTTCTCTCCACCCACTACAAGAACAAGACACGAAATATGCGAAAAAAATATGGCCATTTGAATATTTACTATGACTCTTAGACGCTTTAGATTCCATCCAAGCAAATTAAGATTCCGATAGTCTAATAAAATTTATTCAGATCAAGACGAAAATATTTTCTTAGAAACATGAAGCTAAGATTTTCTCTATCAACTCGCTAAATAATGTCCCATTCATCCTTATATTGCGAAAACATTCCAAAACGCTTATTATATTTTCGCGCTAAAACACCACTACCACAAACCTAGTACAGAAATTGCAGTGAATGCATCTTACAATTACCTATCAATGTTCTTTCTGTTTACTTGCAGAGGTGTAGGATTCATGTGAATCTCCGCAGCAATCTCATCTCTGTCCTGTATACTCACATGCAGAGAGACAGAGACATGTCCTCGCAGGCTCACGGATCTCGAGTAGAAGTCTCGTTGGCCCTGGAGGGTCTCCAAGAGGTCTCGAGTCCCGAGAGCTTATATTCAATTGTCGAGAAGTAGAGCGTTAGCTGGGAGAGGAGCGGCTCAGCCTCTACAGAGTATTACGGCTTGTCCTAGCCGCTATCTGGGGACCAAAACAGGGTATTCCGTTGTCATAAGAATATTACAGGGCCCGATGATGTTAAATTTTATTGTTGTAAGCGATATTAGGGGTATTACGGAACGTCTTGGGCAGTCGTGTATAGCGTTATGACGCTAAATGTTGTTGTTATAACAAATATAAAGGCTATAATAGCAAGTCTTTGCCAGTCGTGTATTGCGTTATGACGCTAAATGTTGTTGTTATAACAAATATACAGGCTATAGTAGCAAGTCTTTGCCAGCCGTGTATTGTGTTTAGTATCCGATGATACTATATGTTGTTATAAAAAATATGCACGCAGGCTACTGCGGCACGTCTTGGTCACCAGTGCTCCTCATTATCGCGCGAATATTACAGGAATAAACTATGCGTCTATACGCAATAGTTTATTGTTATAAAAAATGGACAGAATATTGCGGCATTTCTTGGCCATCAGAGGATTGCGTCATCGTAAGACTAAATATTAATGGACCCAACAACTCTCAAATTTATGGTAATTTCTGCTATCCAGAGTATTACGGAGAGTCCAAGTCACTCTGTCGCGGTCCAAAACTCCATGGGTAGTTCGTCGTCTCCGGAATATTCCAGGGCCTAAATTATTGCTCTAAACTTTACTTCCTTGAATATTTTGGCAGTAGAAGAAATTTGAACGCCAAATAACTTGGCAAACGTATATTTTTTTACAAGTTTTTCCAGCGCAAAAGTAATGTTTTCTACAGTGCGTCCAATCAATTCGATCTAACTACATCGACTCATTGCGGGCCAGCGTAATTCATAAACAACATGGTAAATACAATGATATTCCTGCAAGACAAAGACGTTGTATTCAGTACTCTTGTTTTTAGGAATATTATAGATCTATGTAGTATGTTGGCGGACGCTGGATGTTGGTGTCGGTTGTTGAAGGATTTTTGCTGAGCTGTACCGTATATAATGTCTTCTATGTTCCTATTATATAATGAGTGATTATTATGCTCCTACACTTCATTATAAAATATAGAGAGAATAAGAACGTCTGTGCAAGCGAAGT
Organism: Parhyale hawaiensis; assembly: GCA_001587735.2. Taxonomy (NCBI): domain Eukaryota; kingdom Metazoa; phylum Arthropoda; class Malacostraca; order Amphipoda; family Hyalidae; genus Parhyale; species Parhyale hawaiensis. The sequence goes on along the minus strand of LQNS02278170.1, from coordinate 14,415,721 downwards.
ATTGTTTACAGCCTTCACATTAGTTGTAGTTTAATGCCTGAACGAAGACGTTGCACCACTGTTCTACTTTTTACTGTTCTACTTCTTATCCTAACATAGTAATGCAAGCTGGTACCAAAGCTATAAAAGTTTTAGTGTGGTAGTCGGAAGACAAGCGTACTGCGTGGTGGTAGCCACTACAGCAGGCCAGAAATAGTGCTGTAAACTTCGTAGCTTTACAAAGATTACTGCACAGTGTAAAGTAGCTACCTGGTAATAATTCTCAGTAGCATGTAACCAAACCATGGTAATGACTTTTAGCAGAAATATTTAAGGAAACTAGAGCAGTAAGTTTGTGGTTTTTGCTCAAATATGCTGCAGTTCCAAACACTTTCTTTTCTTGATCTCCGTTCACTCCATCCTTCGTTTAGACTTCTCATTTCTCTATGTCTATCGTCTATATATTTCCTGTATCACTTTGCTCTTTTTCTGTGTCTCTCTACTTCACTGTCCTTCTTTCAATAATCTCCCCATGGTAGAAGCAGGCTAAAATCGAGCAAAGACCCAGCTGAGCAGTATTTGTGGTCCCGGTGCCCTGAGTCAGCAAACTTGCTTGGTATGTACAGCTACCGTGGGGGCACTTGCCATGCCCAGAAATAGGAGGGTACGGGGGGGAGCGGTCCTTGAACTATCCGTCATTAGCGCCATAGTTCTTAAGCGACCCATTGTCGACTGCTGCCATTTTTACTCCTCTAGGACCAGTCGGTCTATATCTACAGCACGAACCAGTGCGTGTGGGTTTCCCAGTGGAGGGTGCAGTCAAGTTGACTTTACCTTTGATCCTCTCATTTTATCTTTCATTTCTCCACCACTTGTTGCTGTTTTTTTCTTGTCTATCTCTTCTCACTTTATCCATCTTTTGCTCATCCTATCTTGCTCTTCAGTTTGTTTGTTTAGCATATTTGCTACATCCTTCTTCTGTCACTGTCCTTTTTTTTATCCATCTCCTACCGCTCTGTCCCTCACTTGTGCGTTTTCAGTCTCCCAAGCCTCCCAGTACTCGGGCGGCTTTCATGCTTCCCTCGGCCAAGAAGGAACGGCAAAACTAAGCCCGGATCAAAGCGCTGTATCTGCATTGGAAATTTGCGCTTTTCAAG
>LQNS02278170.1:14346144-14369531 GCA_001587735.2 Parhyale hawaiensis | reverse complement strand
ACAATACTACCAATCAACGTTACCAGAGAGTGCGATAACACGAGCTAACTTGAAGAAAGTCCACAACTTCTGTGTAGGAACTTCACCACGAGAAGCCTCGAGCTCAGTCCATTAAGTACAGTCAACCCATTAACCACCAAAGTAAAACTTTATTTCTCTTAGCACAACTATTGCATATCCCAACATGGGGAGAACTTACCTTAATGAGCTAACTTATAGTAAACCGCAATTTGCGCAGTTTATACTTTGGTGCCCAAGCAGAATTGCCTACGCCCCAGCAGCTCTTTTTCGGTTTCTATCTCTTGTACTGCCAACAAGACTTAGTCTTTTAAGGTAATAAATTATTCCGGTGCAGAGAGTTGTTAGTGTTACGAGCACTGCAGTAATACAAGCATTTTTAATAGAACCTCTTTGTCCTAGGCTTAATAAAAATTTGACTCAGGAATAACATAGAGTGAACAGTCCTCTATGGAGGACGCTGGGCTTTGTATCAGAATAATGGTAAACAAATCATTCATGTTGCAGGTGTACATGCTAATTAATATACATAAAATGGTACTTACCAGGCATTGTTGTTTAGCAATCAGCAACCTGCAAATGAAACGAAAAATGTAGCCATTAAACCAACGATGCAGTAAACTGTTACTATGTCACAAGAAACTCTTACTTTGCATCCGGTAAAACGCAAGGTTTATGTATGGAAACCGTCTCTCTACAGCCTAAAGTGTTCCAAACGGCATATTCAATCTAAAATCATACTAACCTGGAAAGACATATAGACTATTTTTGGACGGGTACGATAATAAACGAAGTTTCTATGTAGCAGATTATGAACATTTTGGGAGTGCACAACTGTCATAGGGAATGAAAATCATAGCAGTGCTAAAGTGCATTCTATAAAACCGTTGAGTTTAACCCATTAGCCGGCAGAGAGCTTGAACCGGTTCTATCAATAATGTTAGCCTTATGGAAACGTTTTTAGCCGTTCTGTAAAAGATTAACTCAATGCCAGCAAAGTAACGTCGAAAGCATTGGCATCACACTAGTTGAACCAATAGCACCAGTAAAATGGTTCACGTGACGCATAGCTTGGAGTGAGGCACCAATCGCGGCCGACGCTTGGCACTTACTGAAGTGACGTCATGAGCGTAGCTGAAATGAAGCTCTGTTATTGGTTGGCTTAGTGGGTAATGAAACTATCACGTGGAGTGCAGCCATAGCCACGACACATTCAGTGTGCTTACGTATATCGTGCCCAGCCTTCAACTAAAACCTAAGGGAAGTAAATCACTCTCTTTTTTCGAATTCAGCTTATAGGAGCTAAACGTTGAGTGTCGACGTAAAGCTGCGACACAACATTTCTAATTGGGCTCTGAATTCATGCAATAATGTTCAGATCCAACCTACGCCTGAGACACGGAGGCATTTATAACTCACAGTTTCTTGGTACCGTTTCTGAATATTCGGTTACAGTCATAACACAATACTGGCCGCGGGCATGAACAATGAATGGGTCCTTTTGAATGTTCATAATTGCTATCATGCTTTGCAGTCTGACACACTAATTTACGTTATACTAATCAATTTGAGATAATTCATTGTTGAGATCAAGTAGCATAGATCAGAGTAAACAAAGTCCAGGCCAGCGGTGCGTTCCCAATGGAATATAGTAACCTTATTTCAATAGGAAACCTGTAGCTTCGGCAAAAGCTTATGTGGCCAATTCTTGGCGGTGTGACATCAATGTTTTAGCGACTTAATACTCTTCACTAGAATGCGATATGCACCGATAATGTTGCTGTGAAGTTGTGAAGTCAAAAATATACAAAAGTCTTCGAATTTCAGGGATTTCGTGTAATAAATTCTTCAGCGATCAAACGAACCTCCCTGCCTTAACATAACTTATCCCTCTTTAAACCTAACGTGTCTTTTCCAAACTAACGCACCTGGTTTATTAACGTAACGCACCTCGTGCAACCAAGCGCATCTTTTCGGACTCTCATACCCTATCAAGCCCTATCAAGCACATCCTCCAATTGCACGAAATTCTCGAAAAGTGCAGGAACTTCGTTGAATCATTGAATCCTAATTCACAGAACAACAGCCAGACATTGGAAGTCCTTTAAAATATTCTTTTTATAGTACTCACTACGGAGCTTAGCTCCCAATACAACCCCTAAGGCTGGCAAAGAAAAAAATATACAGCTCTCGTGCGGCAACTGATTTCATCCAGTAGGACAACAACAACAACAAAGAAGCGCATTTTTTTCCAAATTTAGATTCCAGCAACCGGCGACCCTTGCATCGCTCTCTCTATCACAACCAAACGAAAATAAAAAAAAATCAATAAAAACTGGAAGCTGTCACTGGAGTTACAGACCATTCTGTGTAGCCAGGTTGTAATGCATGCGAAGGATAAAGGGGAGCTGAAGAAGGGGCGTCACAGGAGGGCATGCCTCTCTCTTCTGTCCCCGAGAGAGACAGCTTTTCATTCCAACGTCCATTTGAAAAGTGAGTCGTGCATAAGTGATGCCATAGCAAGAGAGGGTAAAGTGAGAGCGGTTATGTTGGAGCGTCGTTCAAATGAAGAGGAGACGGAAGACTTGGTGTTGGATGGAGTGCAGCGCTAAACTTAAAGTACGCCTTGCGTTGCCCAAAGTGCTTACGAAATGGAAATGTTCTAGCGAAGAGTAAAGAAGTAGGAAATTAATGTTGGAGTGCTGCGCTAAACTGAAGTACGGGTTGCCCGAAGTGCTTACAAATTGGAAATGTTTTAGCGAAGAGTAAAGAAGAAGTAGGAAATTCATGCTGGAGTGCCGCGCTAAATTAAATACGCGTTGCCCAAAGTGTTTACGAAATGAAAGTGTTCTAGCGAACAAAAAAGTAGGGAATTGATACTGGAGTGGAGCGCTAAGCTCAATGTACACGTGGCCGAAAGTAGTATAATAAGGGCAATGTTGGGGCAAAGGGGTGCAAACTTTCAGCTCAGTGTGATCAATTGTAATGATAAATACAACTTCGTGCTTTGACATTCCATCATTCCTTCTTGTGGACTGCATTCTGCTACGGAGGATATATTGCATCTGGCTGTTTGATTTTCAATTAATTATGCCATGCGCGTTGGGTGAGGTCAGCGCCATCTGGCAACAGCATTTCCACCTTCGTTCCTTTAAGGTGAAGTAAATAAACAATAAGAAGGTTTTTTGCCCAATCTACAAGACTTGATAAAGATAAAGCTATGGAAGCTGAGCAGTAGAGACCTTTGCAAGATCAATAGGCCAAATGAGAGTGTGAAGACACACGGTAAGGAGCTAAATCAGAGGAAGCTGCACAGCAGTGGCCAACTTTCAATTAAACATGTCCCAAGTTTGAGACTTCGTTATGTGTCGCATTGAGAACCACTACCCACTGCTATTATCATAATTCAAATTTTTCCATGACCATAACACTGACATCCTCACTGATGTTCTTTTCTATTTCATCTAACAATAAGTGAAACGTTTATAGATTGTTATCGCAGAGATGTTATCGCATTGCCTCATGGACGACACCCTGAACGTCGCTTGACCTCTTTGGCGTTCAGATCTGGTACAATCAAGGTGCTGCTTGTGGGCCTTAGACCGTATGAAGGTGTGGATCTGGTGGGCATGTTTCCTTTGTTTTATAGGCAGCTGGCTGACGTTCTTGCCCCCAAGCTTGTAGGGATCTTCCGGCGTCTGATGCGGTTAGGAAATATTCCTTGTTGTTGGCGTACTGGGAATATTACTCCTATTCCCAAGGGTCCGGTGTCGCCTTATGTTGCCAACTATCGACCCATCACACTGATGCATATTTTGTCGAAGATGTTCAAGAAGTTGATCGCTGGTAAGCTTGGTCGTTTTGCTGGTGTCACGAGGTTGCTGCCTGCTGGTCAGTTTGCGCACAGAATTGGCTTGGGTTGTTGTGACGCTCTGTTGTTGATGTCACACCATTTACAGTCTGCGCTGGATTGTAGGTTGGAGGCACGTCTTGTCCACTTGGACTTTAGCGCGGCGTTTGACAGGATTAACCACAGGGGTCTATGTATTATACAAATTGGAGTCCTTTGGTGTGGGTGGTAAGGTTCTGTCAATTATTCTCGATTTTGTTTCTGAGCGAACGCAGAGTGTGTCTGTTGACGGCGTTTTGAGCGCCTCAGTCGGGGTTGTGTCTGGCGTCCCTCACGGCAGAGTGCTTGGCCCGCTGTTGTTCGTTCTCTATACTAGATCATGTTTTCCTCGCTTGAAAACGCGATGATTAACTATGCCGACGATTTCACTTTGATAGCAGTTATACCTGCTCCTCGCCTGCGTGATGCTGTCGCTCAGTCTCTGAATAGGGATTTGTCACGCATTAGTGCATAGTGCTCGGTCTGGAGTATGAAGCTGGATGCCTGTATGACCAAGTCAATGATTATCAGTCGGTCTCGGACACTTGTACCGCAGCATCCCCAACTGGAGATTGATGACACTTTGCTTCAGGAGTCTAGCTCCTTGGAGATTCTTGGTGTTGTCTTTGATGAGAAGCTTACTTATGAGCCGCATATTAGGAGGTTGGTGTCACGTGCTTCCACTTAGAGTGGGCTCCTGCGTAAGGTGAATTTTGTGTTTGGTGACAGTCAGGTTGTCCGCAGATGTTTTTATGCGTTTTTGCTGCTTGTGTTATAGTATTGCTCTAGGGTTCAGCTGCTGACACTCACTTGCGTCTGTTGGACCGACTTGTTAGTTCAGCCAGCAGGCTGTGTGCTGATAATGGTCTAGTAAACCTGTCCCACAGGAGAAGAGTAGCAGAGCTATGTTTGTTTTATAAGGTGTACAATCATGAGAGGCATTGGTTGTATTCAGCTCTCCCTGCCCTCAAGGTTTTTGGGAGAGAGACTCGTGCTGCGTGCGGAGCGCACTCTTTCACTTTGGAGGCAGTCGTATGTCGAACTAATCAGTTCTGTCGGTGCTTCGTGCCCTGGTCGGCTAGGGTTTGGAATTTGTTGCCGGCATCGGCGTTTGGTCGTATTGGCTTGCGGGCGTTTTAGTCAGCTGCAGGATATCCTTTAGCAGCGTTTTGGGCTTCCCGATGTTGCAAGATGTTTCATTTGGGTTGTATTACCTGTCCGTGGGAGCTCAAGCGTGAAGTGTTGATAATAATAATAATTAGAACGAAAAATTTGAAAACAATAAACTGAGCATTTTGCTATTTCATTCTCTCAACCATGTGGAAAAACTATCACATATCATTTACAAATACCTATTTCAAGAACTAGAAGGAAGAAACAATGTTCACCAATGCATACTATTCAACAGCTCTGATGACGCAGATATAATTTCGCAATTCAAAAAGCAAGATCTCAAGTCTTCTTCATTCATATTCTTCACAATCGCATGCTAGAATAATTACATCCTTTGCAGTCTGTTATTTTATGCTGCAATATCGCCAACTAAGAAGCAGATTCTTCACTAATGCCATTAACATTGCTGAATAATAGAAATTGAGAATCACTTGCACACCTATTTTTAGTTTCAAAAGTGCAATAACCAAAAGGCTGAAACTCGAAAATTGTCACATTTGCTCTCCATTTTCCAGGGAGCAATATCTTAACACCAGCTTCCACCCTTCCATTGTATTAATAGCCAAATTTTGAAACAAGTGGAGAATAAAATACTTACATAAGCTGCATTCTCTGTCATACGACAGCGGTTATATTGATTTATTAACATTATTCTCTTGTGAATCATTTTCAACAGGAATAAATATTTACTCCTGTTGCTATATTCTCCGCTAAGCCACAGCGGTTATTATGAAATATAGATATTATCCTTTCGTAGATCATTTTCAAAGAGTATTGAGTACAAAAGTGTTTGTCGATGTTTTTTCTTTTCTATGTAACATCTCATATTATTATTATGTACAATGCCTAACAGATTTAAAATTTAACTAGTGGTATCCCTCTGTCATTATCGCACAGCTTAAAATTTTAGCTTTAAACTTCAAGTTTCCACAAAAAAATTATAATGAAATACTCGCTTGTGCCTTACCACTCCCGTTCCAAGAAAAACATTATTAGTTATTAGACCTTTTCTCACTTGTTCTTTTACTGGTCTCAGTTCGAAGAACAATGTAAGCAAAAATATTCAAAATGTCCTCTTTTGCAGCGCAGTAACTGTGAATCTTCTTTTTTTTTTTTTTACATTTGTATCAATGCTGCTTCGAAGCATCAAGATTGAAAAAAAAAAACGCAAGTAATTCACTAATTTACGAGATTTCATAAAATACTTGGGTTTTAACTTTAATTTAGGTACTGGAAAGACTATTATTACCCAACTCAAATTCTAACTTATTTCAATTACAAGTGGTTTAGGTTTCGTAATAAACGATGTTGTGCAATTTAGATCTCCAAGTTTCTATCTATAATTCAGGTTTCCACAACAGAAGAAAAACGAAATCTTCCCTAATGCGCTTGCCTTTGCCTTGCAACTATAATTAAGGCCCGCAAGTAGGACCTTCATCATGTCTCGGTGTCTACTTATATTAGAGCAAATGATGACGGTCTCGAGCTACGCGAGGCTTTCATTAGAGGTGCGTTAGTTAAGGTTCCCAGGGACGCTATGTTAACTAAGGCCTAATTTAGGCAAAACTCGACTAAAGACTCGGGAATAAAGTTAGAGTAGTCGGACTTTGCGTATCCGTTAGGCCGAAGTAATTTAACAGGAATGAGAGGATGACGGGTCGACCAGGGCGAGTCCAATATTATGTGGCCTTTGGACTACACGTTTGTTCGGCTGCTTCCAGTAAATGTGGTGCGATAACGTACCCCTATAGCTGACAACCCGAGTGCTATTATTATTATTAGATAATTATGATGTGACGAGTCATTATAAACACCATAGTAATAGTAGCTTTATATAAATATATGTATATATCCAAATAGATAGGTAGATAAAAGTACGATTTCACACTGCACATGTGCAGCTGCGTTCATATGGAATTGCTCCAGTAAAATATTGCACTTGTGTTAGTACAATACATGCATTGAATTGGTATTACATACTACAAATCACGCCTTATTGGGATAAATTATACTAAAATTCAAGCGTTGAATTGACAGTAACAAAGCGCCTTGAACACTCGAGAAGCATGGGGTCTTCGGAAATTCTCTTCGGCACAGTAAATGCGATAGGTATTTCTTGCTTAGTATTATTGTCTTCAGTGTGCGAGATGAGTAGGACTCTCTGAATCGCATGTCTCTTCTTGCATTGCGCATATCGTACATTAGCAGCATATCATTTTTTGCTGCCCATTTTCTTCGTCCCCGTTGTGTACTATTGAATTTGTTTACTGTCTCCCCAGTTGAGTTTTTGCGTTGGATAATATTTTTCTTAATTGGTTCAAAAAATTGAATTTAAGTCACACTCGTCTGTATCTAACACGCTTGTTGTGTTTTGTAGGCTTTGACCAATATTTTTATTTATTTATTTCTTGCATAGACGCTTGACTGCCTTCCTAAGTCAAGAGCGCATATAGTAAACCTTTATCCCTCATATGAACAGCACTAATAATAGCTTCCAGAAAAAAAATTGTATATATTTATGAGTTAATGTAAATTTCTCTGCTTGATGATATTACCCGCAAATGAAGATAGCTCAACAAAACAGAATAAAACCAATCCTGTTCATCTCTTTTGATCATTAAAATTTAAAGATGCGGTACACCTTTCATAACTAAATCAGTTCTCTCAACGTTTATCAAAGGAAAAGTAGAGTTTCACATCTTTTTTTCCTCCGTTCTCACCGGCCAGGTGCACTTGGGGGGGGGGGAAGCAATTCAATACTGATTAACCCAAAGGAGCCAAACAGCAAAAATGCCCACATTTTGTTCTGAATAGACTTAGTTTTAGTAAGCTTTATGAATCATAAAGTAAATTATATAGAAAATGGATATTGATGAGTTATAGGTAAATCGTTATCTAACAATTTCTTAAAGCATGGCTAATGAGTCCATAAAATGCGGTTGGCTGAGAGGAATGATCTCCATGTATTATTTCAATAAGAAAAATAATGATCAACAGTAGACCTCTCTGGATTTTGAATCACAATAAAAGACTACAAAGATAAAATTAAATTCTTTACAAATTTACTTTTGTCCATTCCTCGAGTATTGTTTTCCTTAAAATCCATATACGGCACACACAAAAATCTTATTGGCTCTGAATCGCACCTCAGGATTAGAGTTAGGGACAAACCTTTCTCATATAGTAATCTTCGTTAACTAATACTATCAGTAGTTGCCAGATATCGACGTTACTCATCTATAAATATTTATCACATACTAATGTTCTTCAAAGGCTATTATCATCCACTGTGATAATTTACCGCTTTCCACATTAAATATCCAAGCCAAGTTTCATCTCATCTGTAACAAAATTGCTAAAGTTTTACTTCCACATCGGCATCATTCTTTCCAATGGAATTATTAGCGAAGTTTCGAATAGCATTGAAGCATTTAAACGTTCTGAAGTCATAAGTTGCTACCATCAAGTGTTGGCCGATCACAACTCCATCAGTATCCGTCTTAATGAGCGTGAAAGTTGCTAATGGTTCTGCTCATCAATTGTTGCAAAATAACCTACGATGCTCTATCCATTAAGACCAGAATGAAAAGGCTCATCTACAAAAAAAGACCCTTCGGTTATCTTTTTAATTGCAGTCACGTAAATTACAACGCTCTCAAAAATTTTGCTAATGGGAGTAACTTGGTTGATCGTAATGAAGATATTCCAGAAAACTCGACGCTCGCACAGAGTCTGGATTTTAAAACTGAAGCTTCTCCATTCAGATGCGTTCACGCGATACCTCCGAATAGCAAGAGATTACGTGCTCTGTAAGAGATAGGAAATAAAAGAGGATTTGAACGAAGGGAAATTCTCTGCTGTTAGCTATTGTAGACGAGGCAAAAAATACCAGGTGGGCTTGAGCCCCCCTTTTGCATGCCGGACTAAATATAATTCCCGATTTTCTGTAGAAATAACAAAAGATACTTTGGTTCCGGCTGCAGTTCGTTAGAAATCAATTCATATTGCTCGTTTTCTATCAAAATAAAAATTGAATAAATTTTATACTGAGAGTTTTTCAGGAATTGCTGGAGTACCAAAATTAATTCTGTTTGAAAATTTGGATGTGCATGAGAAGAGGAAAAATTCATCTTTTAGTAAATAACAAAGTCCTGCAAAGTATAAATTGACGGTATTCGCTCGTTGTTTCTATATTTTCACAGCAATAATATCTATGTGGGGAACCATCATGGTCTACTGCATTTCCAGTTTTTCCTTAATGGTGACGAAAGCTTTAGCTGAACTATAAACGAAAAAATAAATGCTTTTGCAAAGAAATTTGAGTGCTAATTTTATATGCACCAACTAGTTACAAAGGCTGTTTTTTATCGTACGAATACAAGAGGTGGCGAAGTGATAGCATCTCTACTTCGTAGACTGGGGAGTCGGGTTCGAATCTCGGATGCTGACAGCGCTGGCAACGGATAGCACTCCAGCACCAAGAGGCGAGGGGAATTACAACGAGGGATTCTCAATTTGACGCTCATCAATGACTGCTTCTCCTGCTCTACACATTACCGGATCTTTAAAATTTTAAAATTAAGGCAAAAGAACACCTCGTTAGGTGTGCAGCTGGATGCGAGACAATACATTTTTATATTATTGCATTAGTTTAACATGACATTAAATGTTCGAATGTCATTACAAGTATAGTTTATACTGCATACACTGAATGATGAAAGGTAGAACGCTTTGATGAAACTACCAACCCAAATCCCATTATTATGCAACTATGAATAGAGTCTTGTCGGAAGCCCATTGCCCACATTATAGCAAAACCTTCCATAACACCAACCTGGAAGCCACTGAGACCCTGAACAGACATGGCCCTCAGGGCTCGAATTCACATAACACTGATGCCCATACATCCTCGCTTACGTTTCGCTACAGTAGACTGTAAGTATAGTAGTGGGTTACTGTTGAGTATCCAGTTGAGATTCGCAAATCAAATGGACGAGAAACAGTCGGCTACTTTTAGATAGTATAGAAGGTTGCGATGTTGTTATAACGAGGACACACTATGCCACTGCAAGCTCAACTTAATCAGCAGACGTGCCGCTCGCGCATCACTCATGCTGCCGTATCTACGATACTGAGTTTTCATATGTATTGAGACGACGTGCAAGCTGCACATCTACTAATGAAGTTGCCCGTGCGACTGCATAGTGTCACCCCAGCATTAGAATATAAAATTAAGCTACACTGTGCAGTCTACTAAGCAGTTACTCGATCTTATGCAGCTTGTCAGTACAGAGCTTCTTCTCCTCTGTTACTGCCTGCAGAAATTGATATCCGTACAAGACAAAGACTGTAAAGGGGGATCTAAATAAAAAAAGCTGCAGAAAATCAAGAGGTATTTCACAATTGCTCGTCCTGTAAACTAAATCACGAAACGACTCCTGGACCGGCTCTAATTTCTGCTAGAGATAGTCATTGACACTTCTTGTGCATAATTAACGGCGAAAAATTGACAACTAGCTGACCCTGAGGACGTGAGGACAGTGGCGCTTGATATTCTTCACGCAAATTTAATTTTGGTGGTCATTTGAGCGGTGTCTTCTTTTTGTCTCTCTCCTTTCTTTCCTGTCATCCATTTTCTATTTAATTACAGCACTTGTAAAATAAAGGCCTTCTTTTATTGCCAAGCTTCCTTGTGTTATACCTCTTTCTTCCCGAACTTGCTGTCATTTATTTTTTTAGGTTTTCTGTTTACTTGACATACCTCATGTCCCTTCCCTTTTCCTTTTTCAAACATCCTGTCACGTCTAGGGAGGCTAGAAGTAACGTATTAACAGCTAATTTTCAAAAGTATCCCAGCAAGGGACGGATATCGAGCGGAAATTGCCGCACCTGTGCTGACTCTACACGTCAGAAGCTGGCTGCCTCACGTTCACGTATCGAGAAAACCTGCTCGCTTCCATGCTGACGTTACTGTACGACTGCTTCTGTAGGTTATTCGAGCAATTTAATCAATAGCATAGCACTATATCTTATTGTTGCTGATGACTCTTTTAAATGTATTAATATATAAGTAGTTATTTCATCACAAACATAGTTCACATTTATATGCTACCACCATACTCCCAGGAAGCACTCTGTATAATAATAAACAGCTTATAAACGAATATAATTATCAGCGTATACGAAACCATTAAAGTAATTACCACCAGTATGCTATGCCTACTTTTCAATTCAGAATTTGAATAGTATCTTATTTTTTTGCTTGTACTACTAGTAGTTACTTTTCTGTTCGCATGGCTTCCAACCTTATACCGTATTGGTTCTACATATATAGAGTGTACATGATGTGCTGGACACGGGATTATTTGAGTTATTAATATGGGATTTTTATTAGTGTATCTATATCAGCATGATAAGTTCCATCACAATATGACTACTGATAACACTGTATCACTAGTATACAATTTGCTATATATATACATATAACAATTATTTTCACCTCGCCATTTAACGTCATTTATCAATAGGTATGTGGCATCAAAGCAGTCATGTAAGATTTTCTCTAGATTAATGAATAGAAAATTGAACACATATCGAGACTTATCTTAAAACTTCCAGAAACACTCGCTATACTTGCTATTCAAAAATACTACAGTAACACTACTGTATATGGACTTAAAGCAATTATTCTTTGTTATGTTTCCACTATGCATACCTTAATATTCATGACCGTAAATTATTGTATGGAAAAAAGACAAAATTAAAAAGTTACTTACAGGAATTCAGATCGTCACGTGAACGCAAGGTCGATCCTAGCCGTGACACAGTTAGCGCCACGCCGGTATGACTTAAGTCTACGGACAGAACATCTACAGTTTCACTATGCACTCACAAATCACTTGCCTAAAACGCTTTCTAGAAACATATTCCTATATTCTAGGAAGAACAAAGCAGCACAGAACATAGTAACAGAGTGATCAAGTGATTATAGTTTTGTATTCATGAGCAATACACTGGTAGGCGTAATTATGTTTCAATGTCGAAGCAATATCTGCGTCCTGCCGCATGGTCGTCTCCATCACTGACTCTTTTTCCATCATTTAACCTAGTTCTGAACAACGTTTCACAACTGGAAACCCCTACTTCATGGTTCATGATTTTTCATGCCTTCTGCCTGTCAGTTTACAATCCTGATTTGCATCATTTATGTTGGAGAAATACGGATTATGCACAAACAGTTCTGGTCGGCAGAGGGACCTGATGGGAACTGGAGCTATTGAGGCCACTGCGTGACAAGGAAACGAGGAACGAAGGATGGAAGGGAAATACAGCGAGGCGCAAATAGCTCTTGGTGACTGGGGATGGGAGCTGCGTCTTGGTGGTACCCTAAGGTAATTGGTGACAGAATCAGACTAAACTAACCTCAGTTTGTCAGTTGTGTGCTTCGTGATGCCCTAAGGTAATTGGTGACAAATGTCAGAATAACTCTAGTTTGTCAGTTTGTGACTACGGTGGTCAATAAGGCATCCAGGGGCAAAAGAGTGAGGTACGAATAAAAAAAATAACTCGGCTGAGAGTCTCATGCCGCATATTGGATCGAGAAGCTTCAGCACTTTGTGGTGTAATTCTGACTAGTACTTTATAATAGAAAGAGACCGAATGTTGAAGAAAGATCTCGACGCTTGGTGAATGCAAATTCCTATAAAAGTTGCCAAAAATCACACCCGTGATGGAAACCACAGAGGTCCTAACCATCAGCACTGTGTGCCTCCATTGCTCGCCAAATTCTTACTCTCATTCCCAAAAGCAGGTTCTGACGACAGCCTGTTTGCCCGAGCTCAGTTTCACGAGCTATAATTTACATCCAATTTGGAAATAATTCCAATTATACCTGGTAGTTAACTAGTGACATCAGCTTAGCCAGCTGATGAGACTGTTATTGTAGGAAAATCATTAGGCAAATACAAAGTTGAGTCTACCAAGACCCAGCAAAATATACCTGCAGCATCACCTCAGCACAAAATGGGCAGCGTGAATAACCCCACCTGGACTTCGTCAAGATATCAAGGTAGCGTCTAGATGTATTGATAAGGACAAAAAAAAAAAAAAACTACAGTGAACCCACCTTTAGAGGCTCAACACATGCGGGTCCGTCCATTTCAAGTTGCAGTTCCCTAGTATTGCTGGGACTGGAACCAAATCATGGCACGTCTACAGATCAGCACAACCCCAAACAACAATAATCCTAACCCTAAAGTTCTGCTCCACGGTCCTAAGAGTTTCCCCGCACTTGTGTTTCCTCTCACAAGTTTCGGTCACTCCATCTTGTCCGGACTGCAGCAGCCAAGGCATCGCACGTCGTCAAATCTGCGCAGCAGCAGCAACCAAATTTTTTAAGTTGGACAAGCAAAAAACACGAGCGCAATTGAAGAGCTCGCTTGTAAAAAGGCCCCGGCCGTATTATTTAGAGGCAGGACCCCACTAACTCAGTTAGCTGGTCGGCTTGATAAGCCTCGCTCTTTTTCTTCTCAGTCCTAAATCTCACGGAAGAAAGCAGGATTTAGACTCAGTTGACAGACGGAGGAATGGCCGGGCCGAATTATTAAAGCACCCTGAGAATTGCCTTCCAAAAATGCAAGAATAATGGAAACGGAAGACCCTGTAAAAACTCTACGGGGAAATCAAACTGACATTTCTCACGGGGAGATGAAGGGAAAAAGGCAGTCGGCAGAACGAACGGGAAATCTTCTTCAGAAGAAAGCCTCACCCCGAATTTTTCTCCTTTTAGTTCCTTCTTCAAAAGTAATTCATTTGACCGGTTGAAAATGAAAGCCTGTTCGGCAGGACAGTAGAATTATTTTCCCATACTAAATCTGGAGCTCGTCTAGAAGACATGTACTAACATATACAGACGTAGAACACGATAAAAAAGGGTAGTTTTAGCTTATATTCTAATTTATCAACCAAAATTTAATGCTCCATATACCAACTTTTGGGCAATTTTTATCATAAATTATCTCACAGAGAGAAGTGCTCCAAGAAAAATGCTTGTAGAGTGCATTAAAAATTACTCAAAAAGTAATACCACATTCAGGCTATTTTAGTAAAGTGCTTAATGAAATCTATTAAAAATTAAGAAAAGAATATAACAATGAATTTCTTTTTATATTTTTAGCTGGCTTAGAAATAAGTCAGCGTACGTCCTTCGCGTATTTATCCATACAAGAGATGAGCATAACAAGTGTTTGCACGAGCAAGCTGAGGTTTGTTAAAAGATCTTTCATTTTTTACTACAGTACAATTTTGGGCTAAGAAACTCCCTTTCATTTATTAATGTAAACGTCCGACGCTGAAGCTCGACTTCATTTGGTGAGTTAAGACAGTTGAAAAACAAAATTCGCCTCCAGTTGGTTGAAGAAAACGTTAACAAGGAAGTTCGCCTTCGTTTGCTAAAGTAAAATTTTCGACAGTACAATTCACCTTCCTCTACAAAGGTAACTCGTTCGACCCGGAAATTCACCTTCGTTTGGTGAAGTAAAAGAAAAAATCGCCTTCATTTCTTCAAGTTAAAACTTCGACAAGGAAACTCATTTTCGTCTCATAAGTTAGTCTTTCGATAAAGAAACTCGTCTTCGTCTCACAAGTAGAAACTCGTCTTCGTTTCCTAAAGTAAAACGTTCAACAAGGATCCCCGTCCTCGCCTTCCTAAGTAAAACTCAAAGGAGCTTTCAGCGCCGGTTTGAAAAGGACACTTCATTAACCAAAAGGCCTGGAGATGCTACAGCATCGTGCCTCATTTTAGAGACTTCTCTAATCAACTTAGCCAACCTTAATCGCCGTCTTGATGACGTTAGATGCACCGATCAAAGCCAACAACACCTGCTGGCCTCTGGACAGCCTCACCTGGTCTCCAGTATCGCTAGGCCAAGAGTGGCTCTTGAAAGCGTCGTTAGGGAGGTTTGATGGGCGTAGCGAGCCACTGTTTGATTGTGTTTGCCCGGTAAAGACCTCAGATGATCGCTCGTACTGCCGTTGGCTGCCTGCTTTGTTGTTCGGCAAACTGTTTTGCAGCTCCGTACAATACCGATAGTTCCAGGAGCCCTTCGGGCTACTTCTGCTCATTAAAGAGAACTCGGCGTGTGTTTTTGAAACGAAGCCAAACAAGGTCGTGATTCTTGAGGGGCTGCGCTGCTCTGAGGAGGGCTGAAATAGTTATTTTGTGTATGGGAATGAGCAAACTTCTAATGAAAAACTTTGTTCATGGTATTACAAACTGAATTATTACAGTGCAGTACATGAACTACAGTAGTTAAATTTTTATTTTTAGCAATCCCTTCCCTAGTGAAGATGGGTATCTAGCAGTTAAAAAGCTTTCAAACTGAAGCACAAGTCTCAGTTCTTCACAAATCATTCTATGAAATAGAGAACATTAATTGTGAGTGTAGCTTCTAGAGTTAGTTTCAAAGATCCTGATTACCAGTCAAATAAAAATAATGACAAGACTGAAGGCTAGAATCCTATAGGAGACTATAGTATACAGAATTCTGTATTATAATAGGAACCTGACTAAAATTAATGCTCGGTTCCTAGATAACTCCAGCGCTGGACTGTTCTAGGAGCTTACCAACTAATTTAGTGTTTTACACGAAATAGAAAATAATTCATGCTGCCGTTATGTCTCATACATACACTGCTTCTATAGATAACGTGAACTGATTACGTAATGCATATTGTCCTACCTTTACGACTGTAAAATATCTAGCATAATATAACACTGTAGTTATCCATGTACCTAATCTCGTAACAATATACTGTGTGGGAGGGGGTACATCAGGAGCCTTTTTTCTCAAGAGTTCGTGTCTATTTGGGGCCTTCAGGAATATATATATACATATTTTGTCGTTTGATATTAGTTTATCAACATCCTGAAAGTGCGTCCGTACCCCTTCTGCAACTCTATGCAAGCCGTGTGCAAGGCATGTTAGGTGCAGCATATTGGGGTACAGAATTTGTAGAGAAGCAGCGTTTTCTTCGTTTGTGCTGTAGCGTCAGTCACCAGCAACTACATGTTCTTTTATTTAATGGATTCTGGCCAAAGAAGCGATAAATCTGACGCAGTGAACTACGTTATTGTTGTACTATCAGTGCGTTCTAACTGAGTGGAATTTAGCAGAACTGCCAGATTCTTTGTTTACTTCAAGTGTGCCTATTATTGCTTTCGTAATCTACCCTCTCGTCGTATCAGTATACTCGTAAACTGCCAACACGTGTGTAGCTGGTAATGTCCTGACCAGACTGATAGTAACTAATACAATTCCTTACGCTTTCTTTCATAGTAAAGTTAAATAAAGTTGAAACATGGCAAACTTAATTATATTTTAATAATTTATTCAGTGTTTCCAAATAAATTAAAAATTTTATGCATAATGGTACATAAATATATGTAACACTTTGTGCTGGTTTTATAGTCATTTATTGCATAATGACTACTTTTTGGTTTTGTGTATGGTCAAAATATCGTTTGTAGTAGAGTAGCTTATTTTGCAATAAATGCAAATTTTTATTTGCATCTATAGCCGTAATAGCAATATTCAAATAAATGCTAGAAATCCGGGCTCTAGTGATAATGTTTTAGTTGAAGATTTAAGTACT
Source organism: Parhyale hawaiensis (assembly GCA_001587735.2). Classification (NCBI taxonomy): domain Eukaryota; kingdom Metazoa; phylum Arthropoda; class Malacostraca; order Amphipoda; family Hyalidae; genus Parhyale; species Parhyale hawaiensis. The sequence continues at coordinate 14,352,799 of LQNS02278170.1, read as the reverse complement.
TTTGTATATTTGTAAATTTATATGCTTGTCTGTCCACCCAAAAACAGCTAGAAGGAGTTGGGCAAACTTCATAATTTTTTGTAGAGTTTGTTGGNAGCAATATTCAAATAAATGCTAAAAATCCGGGCTCTAGTGATAATGTTTTAGTTGAAGATTTAAGTACTTTTGTATATTTGTAAATTTATATGCTTGTCTGTCCACCCAAAAACAGCTAGAAGGAGTTGGGCAAACTTCATAATTTTTGTAGAGTTTGTTGGTTGACCTAGATGTGACCCATGCCAAAAATAACTAGGCCTAGCTGGCCATCGAAAATGACTTCGACTTCGTTGAATTTGTCCTCAACCGCGGGTGATGGTCTTACGCCACAAGGCGTTCTAATTTCAGATGGAATTAGTTCATGGCCACTTTGCCTATAAGCGATACGTAGGTAAATTTTCCTTAAGTGAACAGTAGGTAGGTTAACTTTCCATAGGTAAACTATAGAGAGAAATACTTTCCGTAGGGAAGCTTTCCCTAAGTAAACTGTCTGGCCGCGTTACGCTTTACTGAACAACTGAAATCATTATTTAACTCTCTGAAAATCCCCAGTTTTTACATAGAACTTTGATGCAAATATTCCCGACAAAAATACTTCGTAAGCAGCAAGTGATCTCCAATCTTCTGTAGCTATAATATTGCCTGCAGAATGTAGAAGTTCAAAGCATAACATTTCTAAATCAAAAGTAAAATAAGCTAGTAATAATTTCACAAGATTTACAAATTACATAACAGACTCTGTTTAAGATTATTACATCCGCCTAGGAGGTGATGTGTATGTCGGGCTTGTGTCTTTTTTTGTCTGTTAGCAACGCAACTAAAAACGTTATGGACAGATCTTCAAAAACTTTATAGAAACTGTTAAGAACGATGCGAGGTAAAAGTAACTAAATTTTGGTGATGATCCCCAGTCCGTCTGCCTGTTTGTCTACCCAATCTGTCTTTCAGCATCGCATTGCTCATCAGAGGCATGCAGCTCTAGTTCAGAAACTAAATCATGCGTATAGTTTCTTCATCAGTTTCCTTAGTAAATTATGTTCAGAGCTTGCCACAATGTTGTCTAGTCAAGTTTGTCTGTCTGCCTGTCCGTTTGTTTGTCTGTGACCAAAATAAGATAAAAATTTATTGGCAGATCTTACGAAATTTACCGGGATTGTTAAGCGTGTTAAGAGCAACAAATGATTAACTTTAGTTGAATATTCATCCGTTCAAAAGTTTGTCTGCCTCTCTTTTCTTAGTACAAGAACTCAAAAAGCTATTGACGGATTTTTATGAAGTTTACACGAGTTGTCAGGTACATTACGAAGAGTAAATTACCAACCTTTCATGATGATCTATTCGTTCATTTGTTCGTTTGCCTCTGTGTTTGATTCATTGTTTGTTAGTAAAACAACTCAAAAAGTTAGTTAATGAAATTTACAGGAAGTGCTATAAATGTTGATACATAAATTATCAAATTTTGGTGATGATCGGTTGGTTTGTTTTTGTGTTTGACTTATGTTTGTCAGAATGATTCTCAACAGCATAACTCGAACAGCTAAGAAAGGATCAAGAAAATTTCAAAAGCTGTTATTGCCCTCAAAAGGCGCATATGGCCAGATTTTGTTGCATGCGTAAAAAGGATACCATAGCTTCATGATCAATTTAAATTTTTCCTTAACGTTGCTTAGCGCTTAGGTATGCGCTCTCAGAGTGCTTTACTTAAAATAGCTATTTCTTCCTGTAAAATTTTGGGCAGATTTCATATCACAAATTTTACTGGCAAACTTATATACCTGGTTTTTGTCCTTCCTGACATTGACGGGTAAAATCATCTACATATGTTGATAAGAGGTTTTGTTAGTAACATTAGATTAGGTTATTAATGACTGGTACAGACATTAGATTATATTTGGCCAAATATTATCTAATGTCTGTACCAGTCATTAATAACATAATATGATGAACCTCGACAGACGTCCAGCCGCGTTTTCGATACTTAGTAACATTAGATGGGCAGTTCTTGCCGTAAATTTCTCGAGTTATTGAATATGTATAGTTTTGTCTCATATTTTTCTCATAATCTCATAAGCATAGTTTCGTCGTGTATTTCTCTACTTAGCAGAAAACAATGGGTTACCGCAAATTTTTCTCAGAAAATCACTTACATACAATGCATAATTTTGCTGAAATTTTCCCTAATGCATCGTATAGTTATATCCATCGCGGATTTTACTAGTAAAATTTCATGCACAGTTATTACGTGGAATTTACTAATAAATCATACGCATAGTTAATGTCAGAGATTTCTCTCGACAAGTATAAACATAGCTATAATATTACATATTATAAACATAGCTATAATATTACATATTATAAACATAGCTATAATATTACATATTACTCTAGCAAAAAGAATCACAACAGTCCGTAGGAGATTTGCATTGCAGCAGCCTAAGCAAGCTTTGAGCTCTCCAATATAAAAGGAAAATATTATTGAAGGCTCTGGGTTGCCATGACAACCGGACACGGAAGTATCTCCCTTTTGGGCGCTGGCGAGTTGCAGGCTCAGTCTTCCCATAAATAAATGGACGACAAGATAGGAAAGTGAGTTAATTACATTGCATTCAAAATGGAGTTAACTGGTTTTACCTTTTGTTGGTTGTTATGGAGCTCTGCTATTGTTTTACGCACTCTTTCTCTGAAGGAAAGTTCTTGGAACGTCATATAACCTTTTAGTAGGTCAGGAACTTTCCTTCACTGTCTGTGAATAACACTTGTGTACCAATCGGGAACATAGCCTACATTTTGATTGATGACGGTTAACAAAAGAAGGATAAGATATGGCGATAGCTAATTGTCAACGTTCAATATAACCATCGATAAAAAAAGGCTTTGTAGCTTTAGTTATCGATGTTCAGTATTCATGAAATACAAAAGTAGGAGCTGTAATTTTTATTATCAAAGTTAGATTTACATTGTAAGAGAGCACTTTGAGAGTGCATACCTCCGACAAGCAATGTAATGTTAACGAAAAATTTAAATTTGTGCTGAAACCAGGATATTTATTTTATCATTACAAATATTAATTTTGGCCATTTGTTCTTCTTGACGTTAGCAAGAGTTCTTGCAACTTGCTTGAAGATCTGCAAGCACCCTTTTAAGTTGACTAACATAAAACATATATAGAGGCAAACAAATGGACTGACATTTATTACAGATATTTGGTTAGTTGATCTTCTTCATGAACATTCGTCTTAAACCAAGAAACAATATTCAGACAAACACACAAACGAATGGACGGATCTTCACCAAAGTCCATCGTCTGTTTTGCATACCTAATATTTCCTCTAAATTTCATAAAGGTCCAGCCCTAACTGTTTGAGTTATATAAGCTTGTTTACAGACAGCCACACGCTCTGCCAAATTCCGACATAAATCAGACCTCGTTGGCGGAGGTAATAACATCACACTATAGTGGTGAAATAGGGCTTCAGCAAGACAGTGATTTTTGTCGAACGAAAACTGTGGTTTAGATTTGCGTCGAACGTTCAGTACCTGTGTATTCAGTATGGTAATAAACTGTAATGGTGAAAATCTTTGTAAAAAAGTATGTAATGTGGCTTTCGTCGTTATTATCCAATACTTATTAACTGATAGGCAATTGTTAGAGTGAAATTATATATGTTCGAAGGAACTGTGTACCAAAATAGAGGTATTTATCATTCTTAGTGCTCTATATATAATGAATGATTAGGAATTGAATAATGAAAACAAATTAGGGGATCGAAAAAACTAGGGAAAATCTAGAGCAATATCTTTCTGCAAAACTGGAATTGCAAAATTTGTGAAAAATTATAAACATGATACTAAAATTATGGAAGTGGAACATCATGAATAACATATACACCTGAATTTCTTAAATTATGAAAATGCAATATCGTATTAATCATAGAAATAATTTTTTGAAATTATGAACATGCGATATATGTATAAGGTAAAATAAGAATTTTTGAGAGTAAACGTATCTGGATATTCTATACAATGCAAAGGTTAAGAATATGAATTTCAGAAAGTAAGAACGACGCTCATTATTTTGTTAGAAAACAATAAGGCGCACCTAAATGCTTTGCGCTTGATATTTGTAAAAATTTTGAAGAACTTGTAGAATTTGTTGGTGAATGCAGAAATGTTAGCAGGAAGGTTAGAAATATTTTGATTGAAAGCAATGTTGCTGGAAAACTGGAAGACTTTAGCTTCACTCATGAATGCAGAATATTTATTGAATATAGAACATTATGTAGCTGGCATTTGTTTTACATAAAAATATTGAAAGCAAGAATGATCCCCTACATAAAGCTACAGCGCCGAGGGTAGACTATGAAACTGGGGCCGGATGCACAAACACCTTTTAAAGTTACGGTAACGTAAACTGTATAGTTGTTTGGAGAAGTACAGATACCGCGGCTCCGATTTTCTCCCTTTCTTATATTGATCTTCACAAAGTTATGATCAAAGTGGTTTGAACCTCCAACCGATGCATACCTAAGCAATAGACAAGGCTCAAATGCTTAATCGAGGAGTAAAAATGTGAAACTTCAGGTTTTGCATGGATGCAGCTGTGCCTGCAGCTGTACAGTTACGATACTTGTAACTGCACAAGGCGTTTGAGCATCAGGCCCCTGAACAGTAAATAAGCAGTAAATACTCAGTATTCCGAGCAACATTACGCATATATCATAAATTTAGTATCCCCGCTTATTGGTAATTATGTTTTCACGTAACTTCCTCATACCGTATGCATTTACAAGTTTCAAACAATGTAGATGGATTTGTCGGTAATTAATTTAACCTTTCAGATTTTTATTTCTGAAGGTAGCTTGCTTGATACAGTATATAGCCTATATCTTATCCCCTTGAAGGTTGTATGTGGGACACAATTGGATATGTTTAGGTTATATTAGGTCGGAAACTAGTCTAGTTCAGGTTACGTTTTCTGTAAATTCCGGGGAGATTGAAGACTAATTGCCATCAGATCAGGTCGTCGAACAGAGAACAACCAGCACCGTTTCTATTGAACCCAGCGCTTACAATGGCGTCATGATCGACGATTTCGGCTCGCTGAGATATCATCATTATTTCATTTCTTGAGGAAATCTCAGTGTATATCTTTCAGTGTATATGGTACTGCATCACACGTCCTAAGCGCAATCGATTCCTTGATGTATACTTCAAACTCTTTGAAAGTAGAGAATCGAACATTGAAGACTGAGTTAACGGCCAAGTTAAAACTACCTAAAGGAGAAAATTATCCGATTATCCGCGATGCTCAAATCCACGTTAGGTCGGCTATTTGACTACAAAAATCCGATTTGAAATTATATCAGTTCATTTCTATTATAGCAGATGAATCAACGATATGTTATCCTAACATAATAAATTGTTTCGTGTATTTATTTATTTCGTCTCCGTTTCTTAACGAAAAAGATCGGTGAAAAATATGCTAGGTTGCAGATCTCGTAATCAAGTTGCGTTTTCATGGAGATCGATGATCAGGTTGCAGAAGATGGCAGAAATGAGATTCTTATCCCTTCATCTGAATGCAGTACCTTGCATCGAAACAATGCAGATATTTGTAGCTTCTCTTATCGCTGTCATGGAATCTGATTTTTATTACTATCTCCATGCATCGGAACATATGTTTACTGTCAGTTCACGACGTATAAATTCAGTAGCCGATCGACAAAGCACAGACGAAGCAAAAATTTTTCGCAGGGCAGCAGAGATAATGATTAATTCTTTCAATTTGCTGTTTAGGCTTACTTTGGCGGAGAATTTTCGCTTCAAGAGAAAAGAAATTTAGATGCACTGAAGCCTTTTCATTCGGTAGCTATGATACGATGAGAGGAAATAATATAATTCAGTAATGCTTTCCTGTTTGCTAATGTAAAAGTTTGTCTGCTCTTCTTCTTCTAAGGTGGGGACGATTGTGCTGCGTAGATAGAATGAAAGAGAGAGTACTCATCTTTTATGATAATATTAGTTGGCATTTGTAGCGTATCCTCCAGAAACATAGTATGAATGAAAGTATCTACTATATAATAAAGACCGATATGTATTTATTAGTTTGTTTAATTATCTATTCATTTTCTGTAACGCTTTAACAAAACAGATAGGCCGAAATTAGCCCAGGTGGGAGGCTATACACGGGTATCCTGCCAAGCTTCATTGAAACCTGATTGGTAGAAGATAGACCAGGTTGCAGCTGATGGCAAACGTATGCCAATCAGCGACAGTTGAAATGCAAACAATGAAGATATCAAAGGCTTTGTCTGACTTGTCAGAGTATTAATTTTTCCATATGCTGTATCTAATCTATGGTAAAGTAGAGTGCGACTTTCTATCTGAATGCACTTCTTTCATTGCCGAAGTTGAAATCTGAACACTGAAGATATCTGAAGCTTCCATTAGTACTCTCATGTACCTTAATTCTGAGTTTGTGAACCCGTTCCTGTTAGCGCATCGCAGGGATCGTGCTTCACAGTGCTTCACGGAACATACTGTTGGGTAAACTTGGCTGGGACCGCGGATGCAGGTTTCGGTGTGGTCAGACGACGTGAGATCCGTCTCTAAAGGATGC
>LQNS02278170.1:14257494-14280387 GCA_001587735.2 Parhyale hawaiensis | reverse complement strand
AGTACCTTGGAATCTTTTTCTTCAGTATTAGATAGGGGAAAAATGAGGAAGCCAGCGGGGGTTTTCCCGAAGGGCTAACTTACTGCCGTTATTTATCGCACTCGTGCACCAGTCATTAATAACCTAATATGCCGTCATTTACAATGACGGCTCGGGACACTAGTAATCTATATCATACTTAATTCTGCTTGTCCTTTCGTCAGTCAGTTACTTACTTAGTACGGCCGAAACGCTTTCATCAGCATTAGATAGGGGAAAATTAGAGCATCCTCGAGGTATCCGGGATACGACCAGAGAATGAGTCAATAGGAAAAGAAGTCAAGTTTAAATGTCGGCTGCTACTACTCGCAGGTCTTATGTAGTAGAATTACTGCCTGATATTTTTCAACCTTCGTATGTATGATACGGATCCGAGGGCATCATAATTCAGGAACAATTCTTTTGTTCTGTAGAATTTCCACAGGTTTCTTCAGTATTAGGTAGGGGAAAATCAGGATGATACGGGTCTGGGATTTCACTCAAGAACATTTATTATGTTTCGTGGAAGTTTCACAGGTTCCATTTAGTAAATAAATACGCAGTGTAGATTACTATGAAGTACTGAATAACACTGTAGTAACATGCTACGCAATCATTTCTGTATCATTATAATGAGTAAGACGTCCCCCGCTTGTTGATGTTATAAACTATAGGAGGCCTTACGCAGAACACTAGCTTGAGTATCACCTCGGGGAGCCATGTCTGTCTTCTCAACAGCAGCCAAGGGAGCACTGCGACCATTGTTAGGAGCTGCTACGGTTCTGAACATCAAGATAAGCACGTCACTGGGCCCTCTTTTGAAATTGTCTAACGTCAGTGAAGTAAAGCTCAAAACTTTCAGTCGCATCAAAGTAGTATCCATGATACCCACAAGCTGCCGAGTAAAATAAAATGAGCTACCACAGTTCATTTACTACAGATAGTTTGTCAAGCAATAGAGCCTGCAGCACCTGCAGTTGCAGCATAGTGGCGTCACACAAAAATGTATCAGCCAATAGAGTCACTCCTTTTGTAGTGGGGTATCCTATGTAATGCCAAGACAGAGGCATCTTGGGTTATTTCCAATATGGCGTATGTGCGAGAGGTTAAGTGTGTGTGTCGCGATTGTTTATTACATAAACGTTGGTAAAATTGTTCACTTGCAGTTTATTGTGTTTTTCATGTGTGTATAACATTCTACATTATAACTTGCTTTAACGCAAAGTTTTTTTTTTGTGAATGAAAATCATCTACTTTTGTCTCTTTAAACTCATGCGAATCATATTATTCCGCTCAAAGCATTCCCTTCAACATAAGCAAACATTTTCATATGATTTTTTTTTTTAGTTGTTTTTATGGCGCTGAAAATCAAGATGCAATACAATACATCAAATCTATGGTGCGTTATTTTCCTTTATTTATGTAATTTTAGTGTATGGCCGGTATGAGTAGTTCCAATTTGAGGTAAGAATTGATAAACAATTGGCGGGAAAGTCTTTCTGGTATACTGCAGTACAAGGAGCAGCCGCTCGCGGCCCCATTTGTTTACACCAGCATAGTGATGCGGCAGTCGCCCATTGGCTGAAATTGAAGCCAGTCACGGCGGTCGCTGATTGGCTGAGATGGTGTCACGGCGGTCGCTGATTGGCTAAGATTGGGCGAAAGTGTGTTCCCTTAGAGCTGACATAGCTATCTGTAGTAAATGAAATGTGAAGCTACCGAACTCGGTAGCACAAAATGCACAAATCTGCACGAAAAGTAGCCTAATATCCAAGCTACTCACAATCTTGTATTTATGTAGTATAAAAAGAGCACGCTGCACTTTGAAGGTAGCTATTGTGGAATAGAGAACGTCTTGGTATATTTTATGTTCCCATCTTGTTAACAATGATTTCGTGGGGAGAAAGAGTTTATTTGCTCTCTAGGCAAATATATTTTGTTGCGTACAGAGCAAACAAAATCTTTGTCTTGAAGATGCCATGATTAACATGATGGAAACACTGTACCTTGTTACAAGAGTACAGTTAACAAAGATCCCGCGAACCGCTTCCGTTAAAAGTAACCCGCCAACTCTAGTGTGACAAATGGCACCTTCTTGCCTGAATATTTTAAAAGCGAACTCCCCTCGCACGATAAGGCCCTTCTTGTTTACCAAACATTCATATTAGTACGGCGCGGCAGGGTCTGGCTCTCCCGCCACCTCACCGTATAATTTTAGCTTCAGAAGCACTTGCAACAAAGCTCGATAACCGACCTCATTGTGACAGGATTCTTCTATAGAGCAAAACCATAGGAGTGATGGGCACAGTTGCGCCTACGAGTGTCGTGACTGTAGAGTGGATATATCGCAAGCACCTTTCTCTTGTTCTACTAGGAATAGCGATATTTAGATGGTAATGGCACTTGTCTATATTTGATATGACTCACGGGTAAATATTATCAAGTGGCGCCGACTTAATATCGTGCAAGTGGGAATTTTAATTTTTGGATATATAGTATTTCACTTGAATGTGACTGTCGTGACTCCTATAATGCTGTTTGCCCCTCCATTACTTTGTTATTTTGTTAGTTAGTTAGTACGACCGTGACGCTTTCATCAGTATTAGAATTGGAAAATTAGGGCTTACCATATCTATCTTTCACTCGAACTGGGGAGGGATCAATGGGAGAAGGAGTCAAGTGCTAATTACATTGGCCAATGAGGGTATGTTTTCGTCTTGTTTGTCCGTCTGTCCGTTGGTAATTCACAAAATTGCCAACGGATCTTCACGAAAATTACAAAAACTGTTAATGCTGTCAGAGGGCACCAAACTATTAGAGTTTGGTGATGCTACAAAGAAAAACATGGTTTGAGACCCAATTTGAATTTTTGTTACCGTTCCCTTGCTTATCAGAGGTATGCGCTCTCAGAGTGCTCAAGTTTACTCTGCTACTGCTCGCAGGTCGTAGGTAGAAGAATCACAGTGTCTGACTTTGAACATTTTTTCAACCTTCGTATGCATGATACGGGTCCGAGGGCATCATAATTGAGGAATAATTCCTTTGTTCTATAAAATTTTCACATGTTCCTTATTAGATAGACAAAAAGTACAATGAGACGGGTCTGAGATGTCACTGAAGAACGCTGCTTTAATTCTTTGTAATTTCTACAGGCTCCAACTAGCATAATGTAATGGTATTGTGATTTTAATATTTAGATAGTTATGTACTTGTCTTTGGCTCTCATGACTCACGGTTAAATATCGTGACGCCTATATAATGCTGCACTTATGAGAATATTGCTATTTTAACAGCTTTGTACATGTCTATGACTATCTTGACGCAAGGATCAATGTGAAGTGGAATTTGCACCTTATAATAATGGGACTATTATTGCACCGAAGTTCTACGGCTGTCGTCTTAATATTGCATAGTCCTTATTTGCTTATGTACTAAAAGGACAGGTAAAATTTAAATGGTAAATTTCACCAGTCGCTAGGTATGTAACTCATTCGTAGATATCAAATGGTGTTTACTTAACTGCTGTGCTAATGAGAATATTAGTAGACGGTAATAATACTTGTCTATAGTTCATGCCAATATGGTGTCGCCCCTACTTGCTATTGATCTATAGGAAATATTAATAGCATTTGATTAAAGTATGTTTGCCAGTGGCTATCGTCCTCATGCGTTAGTAATGTAGTCGCTTGGTACTTAACGTTGTGATAATGAAAGTATCAGCATTCAGTTGGTATCATAAAAATACTTTATATAGTAATAATAGTATTGACTTAGCTATACGCACTCTGTAATATACAATACAAATTAACTCTAATTGCAATAAACTTCTAATGTATCCCTAGTTGTTAAGTCACAACTTAATTTGAAAGTTCCACCTGTTCTTAAGNAGTTGGTATCATAAAAACACTTTATATAGTAATAATAGTATTGACTTAGCTATACGCACTCTGTAATATACAATACAAATTAACTCTAATTGCAATAAACTTCTAATGTATCCCTAGTTGTTAAGTCACAACTTAGTTTGAAAGTTCCACCTGTTCTTGAGCTATTTATAATTTCCAAACTGTCATCAGATCTTACATTATCAAACGATTCCTGCAACGTTACCTTCTTTTAGATAGTCTTATAATTTACAGTACGTCATACGTATTAAGTCAACATATTTCGAAATATCACCTGTTCTTAGGCTATCAATTAATTTTCAGACGGTGCTCTGTTTCTAAGTCATTAGTTTCCATATCGTCCACATCACATTACCTATGAAAAATTATAATATATTTCACCCAGAATGTCACTCCCGCTGGGAGTGATATGCACAAACCTCTACGTCGTAGGAAGAAGGTAAGACCGTCGATCATGTACAGGGACGACTGACACATCCGCAAGATTTACGTTCGCACTAAAGTGGGGAAGACGTTGCTGCAAAAACGCCGAATTTCAGAAGATATTGGACGACGGGTGATGTGGCAGGCTTGAGCTCTGAATACAGTCGTTCTGATGCATCAAGCGGTACTGAAGAAATGATTGAAAAACCCTCGAGTGAGAAACCGCCTGGCAAGGAAGCAAAGGGTAAATGTTGATACAGCGTCCTGCTTTCCCCGGCCTGCCGTTCTTTGCAAGAACTGGTCTAGAGCTCAGAATTGAACGATTCAATTGATGACTGCTTACAGCATTTGCATGAGCTGGAGTACAGCTCAGAAATGAAAGATTGAACTTATGACTCAGATTACGGCTGACAGGACTTGTAGGAATTGGAGACTGAAGCTGTGCAAAGAAATTAAAACAATCAATTACTAACTGCTTACAAGACTTGCATGAACTGGACTTTAGCACAGAAATAAAAGATTCAATAGATTACTGAGTATAGGATTTCTATGAAATATTTTGCAGATAGGAAGCGAAATATATTTGAATTTATGAATATTTAGTACAGGATTGACTGGGACTGATCTAGAGCGCAAAATTATTCGTAGATATAACTAATGACCGCTCATAAATTTGCCGTGAACTAATGTACAACAAACAATTGATAGCTTCAGTTTAATGATTGCTCACGAGATTCAGACCTGATGGATGTATAGTTTAGTTAAAATATTGGGCTGATGACTATCCAGATAGGGTAGCGGCCGCAACGCACTATGAAGAGATCAGAAATAAAAGATCAATTGTGGACTGTTTGTTGAATTGAGTCTATAGCTCAAAGCCTTACTGTAGCTGAAGACTGCTTATATGATTGGCCTCGGAAGATGTACAGCTTTGAGTTGATGAAGGAAGCGATTCAAAGCTCATATTTGCTCTGTTGTTGTCGCAGACTCTTGAAACAGCTTCCTCTAATTTCATCAGAGCACTTCATCATTTCTTATTCACGTCACTTTAGCGATACTTGAACTACGTATTTCACGAAGGTTGAATCAATACTTTTTATCTTATGATTTATTACTTCATTACGCATTACTGACTTCCAAGGATGCTAAGTAAATCAAAATATATTTACCCGCTTTTTGCAAAAGAACTAGCATTAAGAAAAATCCCTATGGCTTGGATTTTCAATGCACTTTTTTTTTACTCATACTCACATCACTCGTACTCTCACATCGAATACAGCACATACATACTGTACGTGTAGCACTTTGATTGTGCGTGGCTTCCAGGTGCAATGAAAAAAAAATTGTTTTCGCGCGCTTCTTGCAAAATAAACAGTATTCGAAAAGGCTCAATTTGCATAGCATTTAAATATACAATAGAGCAGAGTTCAGTCATCGCCGGTGCAGTCAGTGACGCGCGCAGAGGCAATATGGAGAATGGAATCTATTATGAGCCAGCGCTCTCGATTGTCAATTGAGAAGCAATTGTACACAGAATTTCCGCCGTGTTTCTTTGGGCGGAAAAATGCATATTCTCTTACAGTGTCTGTAAGCTGAATTCAATCGACGTTAGAGCAGAGACTTATTTTCAACATAAAAAGTATATATATATATACATGCTTAGTAAAAGTACCAATGGTAAAATGTTAATCGAATTGTCTAAAACCCCAAATTTATTGTTTTGTTAACTGTTCAAGTCCAATATTACGTCAAACTAGAGCACACTGAGAGAGAATACCTCCGCCAAGCAAGGCAATAGTTACGAAAAATTAAAATTTGTTCTAAGACTATGATATTCTTTGTATCAACACCAAAAACTAATCATTTGTGCCCTTCAATAGTGTTAACAGCTTCAGTAATTTTTTTGAAGATCCGTTCATAACTTTTTGAGTTATGCTGCTAACAAACATTACGACAAACATGAGTCAAACATACAAATGAACCAACCGATCTGCACCAACAATTTGATCATTTATGCCTTTAAACATTGCTAACCACTCCTATAAATTTCATAAAGATCTATTCATAATTTTCTTTAAATTGTTGTACTGGCAAACATAAAAGTTAACATAGTGACAAACGAACGAATGAACAAACGGTTCGTTACAGAAATTTACACATTTATTCTTCATAATGTACCTAACAACTCATGCATATTTTATACAGATCTGTTCATCACTTTCTGAGTTATAGCATTGAGAAAAATGAGGCAGACAAACAAACAAACGGATGAACGGATCTTCACCAAAAGTTAATTATCTGTACCTCTTAACATACCTAACAATCCCTATAAATTTCGTCAAATCGGTCCATACCTTTTCGAGTTATCTTGATGACAGACAGACAAACCCGACGAAAACGTAACCTCCTTAGCGGAGGTAATACTAAAAACAAGATAGAGAGCGTATCCCGCCGTACAGGCTGCGTCAGAGAGAGCAACAAGATCTGAAATCAGCATTTATTAAGGCATAAAATATCAAGAAGAATCGTTGGGTCCACTGCGTTTCTTTGTTTTGTCACATATCTTGAAGAGCTAAATATCATCCAGTGTTTTCTGTTCGAGAGCTTGATGGGGGTTCTGAAAACACTGAATGATACTTAATTCCAACTCCAAGCCCTTTCAAATGGTGTCTGTGTAACAAAAATAGCTAAATAAATGGGACGGGACGCAAGAACATATAAGTCATATGCTAGTAACCTTATCACTAACAGTAGGAGAGGCAAAGCAAAGAGAAAGGCAATAAAATGCGAAAAATACGTAAAAATCTGAGTTTGGAGCAATATTCAGAAACGGCAGGTGTAAGATTCTTAAAGAGGGGACAAAGAGTGCAAGTCCCATTACCAGACCCATCCTGAATATACCCCACAAGGAGAAACGAGTTGCTCGGGCCAGAAATACATGAAAATAAACTCTCACAGTATCCTTTTTTTACGGATGTGGCCCGAGCTACCTTGGATGGTCCCAATGGAAAGGCCAAAGCGTTGCCACCTTATAAAGCCTCCCACCCGTGTCGCTTTCAGCGTCTAAAAGATGGTGGTGGAGTGATGTTTTGGGCAAGAACCATTGGTAGAACCATAACTGCCATAAGGTGCTAAGATCACCAAAAAACCTATACCGGCTCCTGGATGAACACTGGTTACCATGCATGGTCAGATGGCCTGCTACTTGCACGGTGACGTCAGCTGAGATTTATGCATGATAATGCTAATCGCATTCAACCAAGCCTACCATATCATTTCTAGCTAATCTGACCAAGCGAGGAGAACATCTCATGACTGGGTCTCCTACTACACGCCCGACCTAAATCCTATTAAACAGCGGTGGTCCATCTTCAAACGAATGGTTTATGAGGAAGGTGTCTTATAAACATGAAAGGAAACCCTGTCGGAGAAGATCAAGAGTGGCGCTGAGTCCAAAGCAGCTGCTCAAAGTTTTAGAGTAACAGATTCCATGGCCAAATGACTTCTTGACTTGATAACCAAGCTTGAAAATTACGTTACCAAATTATGTAGTCACTTTTGAGCTTGTAGACTTTGGCATCATGCATTTTGGTAATATTGTTTTCCTTTGCTTGGTCATACAATCACAATTTCCTACAAGGAATATCTAGTGTTTAATTAGCTTACGTAGCCAGTTTTAGCAATTAAAATAGAGCATGACACATGAGAAAACAGAGCATAACACATTAATTTATATAAATTTGTACACACTGCATCAATTGTGCTGAAAAGTTCATTACCCTAGCTAAAAACTTTCTTTTGTAGTAGTTTTACTTGCTTACTTCAGGTATTTTACATTGAGATACAACCCGTTTAGTTCGAAACAGTTCGTTCTGTGTAACCCTGTACAGATATATATGTATATATATACAAAGGATTTATCATTATATATGTAGTAATGATAGAAGTGTAGCCAACGCTTAGCAATTGTGTTTTATAAATTTTTTAGCAAATCATAGAAGTCGTTGGTTGAAACGGCACCATTACTTTTAAAGAAAAGAAGCTTAGTTGAATACCGCTGAAGATTGGATACTTTTGAATTGTATACAAGAAGTCAGGTTGGTACGTCTAGATTACAGCTCGACACTGTAAAGCAAAGTCAGAACGAATTTGTAAACAATGGGGCCCTTGCTGAGTCCCCCTCTCTAAAATACCTACCATCTTCTGCAAGATATACTTGAATACATGCTTACCAGTCAAGATCTGGTGAATTCTTATTAAGTACCCATGTTTTTTCCTATGGTGCAATGCAATGATAATTCATTATATCAGATGCAAGGTATATAGCTGTCAAAACACATCAATTCATAAGAAAGGATAAACGACTAATTCCCGCTAAGATTCATAAGCACAGTTACTGAAGTTCGCTGTAAAAATGTAAGGTTAACAACCTGTCAAAACAAATACTGTTCTATAAGAAGCAGATAAATTACACTAAACCTGATATGCAATATTAGTCCGGCACAAACATGCAGAGCACAACCAGTAAATAACTATATCAATTCTTATAAAAATATACGACTAAAACTCCTACGAAGTATTAGTCAAAGTACAAAAACATATAGTAACAACTAAAAAAGGCATGAATTATATATTTATAAGCACATATCATCCAAGAATGGTCAACTGCAATGTTATGTTAGTTCACCAGAAAATAGAAGGTAGAAACTGCTCAAATTTCTCTGCCAGCAGACAAAACCTCTGTTCTTTTTACTGCCTTTCTTTTCGCTCATTGAGACACACAAAGTTTGGTGGCTCAGTTAGCTTTAGTTTTATTCGGAAAGATGAGGCAAATTTTGTGAGAAGTTTTTGATCAAATTACGATGAAAGTTTGCGATCTGCGTAGCTCGACTTGCTTCTCTTGCTCGACAAGATAGCTCTTGGTCTTACCCTACCATAGATGGTGCACGAGCCCAACCAGCAACTAGGTAACTTACGCTCTTGCCCAACTAGGTAGCTTGTGGTATTATTGCTTGAATAGATAGCTTGGTCTCTTGCCCTACTAGGTAGCTTGTGCTCTTACGGGACTAGATAACTTTTGCTCTTGCCAGACAAGGTAGTTTGTGCTTTTGACAGACTAGGTAACGTTTACTTTTGCTAGGAAGCTTTTACCTGCTGCCTTGAGCAGCAGCAATTCACCGAAGCTCAGACACAAGGTATTGACATGTAGCACCTCCGAGGGCCTACTAACACCTGCCCAGCTACGTCAAACTTTGTAACTTGGCGTCAAGTGGGGAAGGCGTTCTTGCGAGCGCGTGTTAGACATCGAGATCTCTTAACATCATCCCCAGGGAGAGGTGAGTTGTGAAAAGAAGCTGCGGTGAGGAAGACACAAACATTGGAAAATAAATACCGTGTTTCGGGGGTTGACAAGCATAGAGTTGACAGAAGAAAATTATACTAATCAGTCTAGCAGTGGGTTATAAAAGAAGCATACATTGTAGCAGCAACGCAGCTTAGAAATGCTGTGAATTGAACTTACAGATACGGAAGCGCTTCGGATTGAGATTTAGAGTATAGGATCTGAAAATTAGAAGCATACAATAATAACCATAAGAATTTAAAAAAAATCACCTGCTTTTTCAACCTTGACTGTATTTCGGTGGATGAAAATTAAGACTCACATAGTAAAATGTTAATAACTGTATTGTAATCTATAAATTGTTAATTAGCAACTATAGGTTAAATGGAATAGAAAGGCTGTACCAGACAAAAAAATATGGAGTATCGCATTCATGGTTGATAATGGATGAAACAATACATATTTCAGTCAATTTTTCGGTAAACACAAAGTTGTGTTCGCACGGACACAACACAACTGTCGAATACTTTGTTTTGTGTTCTGAGAACAAACGACTATAGTGTGAATCTCCCTTAATATCGATATGATGTTGACACTACTTATGTGATAGGGAGCCGCAGCTCGGCTTTCAGGACATCTCTATTTTGAGCCCGCTGTGCTTACTTCCTTTCCCTGCTGCCACAGGCAACCTTTATTGAGTTGTTCCTCTTCTTCCTCGATTTATTATTCGTTGTGCGGTGTTCTGTGCTAGGATTTTCTGCTTTCTGGCCACACTATGTGTCACTTTTGTTTTTCTCTCTTGTAACACTGAGGTGTGACGAAAGAGGTCCCAACAAACGTCTTGCCCCTAACCACTACTAGGCTCTAATACCTCGCTACAATTAAATGTCTTTTGCGAGTAGGGGTACAGAAGGACAAAGAACCCTTGTATCGAAATTACAGAGCCTGGTATGAATGAGGTAATAAGTCTAAACTGAATAATAATGACGAGGCCAGAAAAAAACATAGAGAAATTGCATAGAATTCTTTTGGTACAGTTTGCAGGTGGTAAGACAATCTTGTTGCATTGGCAGTAAGACTTTGACAAGATTTTTAAAAATTCCCAATGGTCTGCTACAGATTCAAGATTTACATGGCAATGCTTACTACGAAAATTTATTCAACTTCTGTCATTGTCATAAAAAAACGTCCAGTTTCCATTATTTTAAGAAACTGCTAAGCTTTTGTTGTTGTAAAAAATTCCTGAATTTCGGTCGTTTAAAAATTTGTTATTCTTCTGTCAATGTCATATAAAATTTTTCTACTTCTAGTAGTGTCATAAAAGGTTATTCGGCTTCTGTCACTGATGAGAAAATTACTAAACTACTGTCATTTTAGAAAATTCTTTGACACTGGTCGCTCTTGCGGAAATTTGCTCAAATTCTGTCATTGTTCAGAATTATTGGCATAATTTTCTCACTAGAATAAAAAATTATCCCATTTTTGTCACTGCCTAAAAAAAGTTAAACTTCTACCACCAGTATAAAAAACTGTCCAATTTCTCTTACTGATATGAAAAATAATCAACTTTTTGTCAATCTTATCAAATATTGTTTAACTTCTCTCACTGTATGAAAACTTACTCAAGTTCTGTTCTTGTTATAAAAATGATTAATGCTATGAAATATAGTCCAACTTCTATCGTTATCATTAATCTGCTCCACTGCTGCCCTGATTATGGGAGCGTCAACATTTATTTATGATATTTGCTTCACTTTTGTCAGGAGATCTCCGAACTTAGCCGCGTTCACTCTAAAAATGTTATAACATTTAGCATCAATGATCTTAATATTTTTACTCCATTTTATGGCATTTATACTTAATTCAGTCACAGATCTCGTTGAAAACAAAAAATTTCTTTAAATTTATTCACTGATCTCTGCAGTTTAACTCTACATTCAACATGTAATATCTCCTCAACTTTTGTCCCTTTACTTTTACTTCATAAATAAATCCTCTTTTGCTTATGTTTCTAATTCCTGTCGATTTTTCAAATGTTTAATATGTAAATATTTTTCATCTTATGTCACTGAACATTGCTACTTTTACCTACATTTATCATAGCTAATATACATATATCATTATATGATACATTTATAAATCCCTTATCTGTTGCCACGGGCTTCACAAGCTGAAACCCACACGTGTTAATAATTTAGTTTCCATCATGAAATCCTGAACGTTTAAACTCACGTATAAATCAGACCCAACTCAATCACGTGATCTTAGCATTCAAAGGATGAGTGAGTTGCTGCCCGCATCTTTTACAGGACGAACGTCCTTTTGTGGGCTGCTGCAATCTTCAGATTGAAGCCTTGAAGGCTTTGACATGAGCTCGAGCGAGCAGAAAAGGAAAGAAGACAGAGAGAGTATATCGTCGACTAGATATCTAACTCAAATGGAGAGCCTGGCAAGAACTAGACTTGAAAAAAAAAGTCCTTCACGAGCGAGAAGGAAAAAAGCGCTTCTTGCAAATTGAAATGGAGCTTTCTCATTTTATTCCGCACCTCGAATTTACAGCCACAGTTTTAGATTTTCAATCACGCGGACTGCGACGAGTTCTACCAGTCAGAGAGTTTCGGATCCAGTTTCATTTGGAGGAGGATGATGATGGGTGGTAGGGCCAAGTGAAAGCGAATTCTGCGTACAGAGTGCCGAACAGGAGTAAGCTAGGCTGTACTTGCTAAATTAATTCAATAAGGAAAACGTACACAAAAATAATCATTTATTGCCGTATTGTACACAGTGCTCTGGTCGTTGTACGTACAACATGTCGAGGATGGAACTAAAAACACACACACTTTCAGCGTACAGGGTTTGGAGCAGCAGCGATCTAGGCTGTAGTTAGAGCTACCATGGAATATGCACGGGTCCAGCAATACTGCTTACAAAATATCAGATGCACGAATGAAAAATTGGAAGTACGTAAGCATATGACCAGCTAATGAGGAGCAATAGGTTGAACCATGGGTAGTAGGATAGATATCGTGTGCTGGGACTGACGACATGCGTTAGGTTAAACGAGATGTGTTAGAGTAGATGTATTGCGTTAGGTTATACGGAGTTCCCCAGGGTTACGTGACGGACGTTATTTTAGACGGAACTGATAGGTTATCAGAATCGATGAGTATTAATCTGTTTGTTTACTTATATGCTTCTGTGTCCAGTTGTTCGAAAACAAGCAGGCGAAAAATTAGACGGGATTGTAGATGACGACAAAAGTATACGCGGTAACCTTATCTTTCCTTTGGATGCACCTCTTGCATTGCCAAAGTTGACATGGAAGTAGTGAAGATATCTTAAGCTTCTCTCAGCACTCTCATGGATGATATTTAGTTACTTCCAGCAGATGCTTTCGTTCTTCCAATATGATTTCATTTGCTGAAAAAAACAGCTATTGGCTGAGCAAACAATTTTGGACACACGTGGCTTATTCATAATTCCTGGTCGAAATTAATAGCGTTCGTGATACTTGATTACTGCAGAAGTAATGATAAAAAAGTTTTTACGCTTCAGCAAGTTTTTACGCTTGAAGCAAGAAGTTGCAGTAACAAAAAGCTGGCAATGAAGGAATATCACGAATTCTTCGCTTGCATTATTTACGGCCGGGTACGCTAGCCATATTTTAATTCTGCTTGTTGGTCTCTACGTTCCTTCTTGATTCCCTCTCTTAGTACGACCGCTACGTTTAAATATTTCAGTATTAGATAAGGGAAAATTAGTGTATCGTTGATTGCGCGTCGTGAGGGGGTAACAACAGTCAAGTTTAAAGTTACGCTGCTACCGCTCGCAGGTCATAGGTAGGAGATATGCTGTCTGACTTGGAGCATGTTTTGACAATTCGTATGCATGATACAGATCTGAGCAATCACTGAAGAAGAATACATTTGATCTGTGAACAGAGTTGTGCGCGCTAGTGAAAGAAACTAGCGGCGCTAGCGCTAGATCTGAGAAATGCTAGAGGCTCTACCGCTAGCCCTACACATTTCAAAACCTAGCGGCGCTAGCGCTAATTTTGGCGAGAGTTTTTGGCATATATATCTACTACTAGTCGAAAATTTGGAATCATTTATTTTAGTGCTATGAAAAACACGAAGAGCAAAATAGAAATAAAATGTCATTTTAGTTGCGTTGCAAATGAAAGAAATCAAAGAAGTGTTTTAGTGAATTTCCATAACTATAGCAAGAAGATACATGGAAGTAAGTAATGTGCTATATACCATAGTATACAGGGTGGGGCAAAATTCTTAGTAAAAACTTCGGCTACCTGTAGAAAATATCATTATTAACACATTTTCATCAATAAAAAAAAAATTCGAAAATTGCTTAATTTGTGAGATAAGCAAGTAAATAATGAACCCTGATTATTAGTTACCTACACACGAGGGTAGTTCTAATACTCAATAACAAGAGACAGTTTTTGTAAGCAAGGATCTCATAACAGTACAGTAATTGTTCAAATGTCTACCATGAACATTGATACAAACACGACACCTTGGTCAAGGATTCCATGGATCTCAGCGATATCTCCAGCAGCAAGTGCAATTCGGGCGACAAAGTCTTCTTCCGACTCGACAGGTGTGTCATGAATAAGATTTTTTATATGACCCCACGAGAAAAAATTCTACAAGAGATAGATCAGGTGATCTTGGTGGCCGGGACACAGTGCTCACCAATCCATCGATTTGGACACTGAAGGTCGAGAAATCGTCTAACATACAAGGCATAAAGTGCCGGAGCTCCATCGTGTTGAAACGAAAGTTTTCTACGAATACCCAATGGTCCATCACCCAATAAATACAGAAGGACTTATTTAAGAAAAACTCTGTTGGCATTCCCAGTGAGACGCTCTGGCAAAATGTATGGGCCAATGATTTGATTGTGAACGATACCTGCCCAAACATTGACAGTGTAGCGATGTTGATGGATGACATGAGGGTTGCTCTGCTGCCATACAAAAAAATTATGGACATTAAAAAGTCCACCTTTGGTGAAGTTAGCTGCATCCGTGAACAATTATGTTCTACAAAATGGGGATCTTCTAACAACTGATTCATAAACCACTGAGCGAATCGTTCACGTGGAGCATAATCTGTGGGAAGTAAACCTTGGACTCTCTGAAGGTGATACGGATGATAGTTATTTCGAATCAATACACGCCACACTGGAGTATGAACTTGAATTCCCATACATTTTCTAAGCCCAAAAACAAAAAAAATGCATTTTTCGATCTTTTTATGAAAAGTGTTTATATTCATATTTGCTATTAGTAGCCGAAGTTTATACCAAGAATTTTGCAACACCCTGTATATTGCAAAAACTAGCGACTAGCGCTTGACATTGGCTAAAAACCTAGCGCCGCTACTGATTCTCAAACCTAGCGGCGCTAGTGCTTGCGCTACAAAAAAAACCAGCGGCGTCACTAGGCCGCGCTAGTTCTAGCGCCGCTAGGCACAACTCTGTCTATGAAACTTCCAGAAGTTCGCACTAGTAATCATCTACTCTTGTATCTTACTAGAGTACCCAACCGTCAAAAATGACGCCAATAATATTGTAATTGGGCTTTTTATTGTTCTTACTTGTGGTACGGGATTGGCTTCAAAATATGCCTCACACCTGTAGGCTTCATCATTCATTAAGTTCAAAATTAAGTTAACAAAATTTGTGTCGGCATGAGTTTACGAAAGCAAAAATTACCTCCTCCAAGTAAAAGCACCAATATAAATTTTGAAGTTAAGCTGCACCGAGAAAATGTAGTTCAATTAAAAGACTTTGCATGCAATATTCAGCTTTTACTGCGGCCAGGATAACAGCAGTTGAGACATCTGGCTGCAAACGAATTGAAAATGTTTTGGCCTCTGCTTTCATCGTCAAATTTCACCTGCCACGAAGAAATTCAGCTAAGCAAAATGTTAGCAAAATGGATTTCGTATTATTGGAAAGAAAACTCCATCCACGATTCAGCCTCTCCTATATCAAGCTAAAAACAAGGATATCAAATAGTACCTAATTAATTTTCTAAACGAAACGGGCTTCAGAAGATATAAGAGCTTGAGCATATTCCAGTCATGTCAAGCCTTCGAGTCGTGACTTATCTGAAATTTTAGACAAAAACTTTGACTTAGCCAATTTAAAAGTCCTACAAATGCTAGAAGCGGCGCCGCCTCAATACTTCCTTTTATTGAGCAACATTGAATTTCTTGAAGTTTCGAGGATACCCAGCAAGGATCATTGCCGGTGCTCAATTCAGCAGGTCGCATCCAGACTACCTGACTGAAGTGTCTCCAACAAGTCAAGTCTCGAAGGCTTCATTTTGGTGCTCAATCGAACATGCCCTTTGAATTAGAAATTCTTGCTACCTCATTTTCTTATTCCCAGTAGATGAATTTTCTATCTGCATTTTTATTATCGTGACGATGATACGGTTCAACCAACCTCCATCCATCCAACCAAGCAAGGGAGCAAGCGACCAAAAAATTGCGTTCTATTAAAGAGTTGATATTTACTTCCTCCTGGGAGATTATGTTTTCGTCGTGTTTGTCTCTCTGCCTCTTTTATTGTCTGTCAACAATATAACTGAAACAGTTATGAACTTATCTTAACGAAATGTACACTGTTAGGCATACTAACTGTAAGAGATGATTAACTTTTGGTGAAGATCTGTTCATCTCTTTGTTTGTCTGCCTATTTTTACCTGGTCCTATAAACTCAAAAAGTTATATATGGATTTCCATCATATTTACGCGAGTAGTTAAGTATATCACGAAGAGTAAATGATCAAATTTTTGTGATGATCTGTTCATTCTCCGTTTGTCTGTCACTGTTTTGTGATATCATTGTGAGCACCCTAGCTCGAAAAGTTTTCTTGGATCTTTACGAATTTACAATAATTGTTGGTACCTAATGCTGAATGACAGGGACGATTAAATTTTGGTGATGATCAGTTGGTCTATTCGTAAGTATGACTAATGTTTAAGAGAAAGTTTGTTAGCAGCATGACTCAAAAAAATGATGATCGGATCTTCAAGAAAATTACTGACATTAATAATACTGTCAAAAGGCACAAAGGATTAGATTTTTGTGTTGATATAACAAAAATCATGGTTTCTTTAATCAATTGGTATTTTATGTTACCGTTGCATTGCTTGGGTTAGGTATGCGTTTGAAAGTACTTTGGTGTATTCTGACGGTCATCGTGTTATTACGTGCATCATCCTGAAGACGGAATAACAAAGAATTCTACGTAGGTTGCGGAACAAAACCATCTCGGGTGGTACTTGCTTCATTTTATACCAGAAACACGCAAAAAAAAATTAAAGACACAAAATTTATTGTCAATCTGTTTTTTGCCTGTCGTCTTCTTGTGAAATTAAACCAAAAGAAAAATTGTTGTTTCTCACTTTTTCTCTCAGACCTGAGGCATGCAGACGAAGTGTAAAAATATATTTTAATTCTGACTGCTGTCCACTGAAGTACGAGATGTAGTTTAAAACAGATTTTTGCTGGTCCGAAACCGGAATGGTAACACAGTTACGTTATTTTGCTGCTATCTAATACTGGAAGGATAATGCCGGGACCACTCTATGCAGTCGCACGCACAATTTGATGTAGTAAACAATACTCGCATGTCGTTCATGCTACTGTATCTATGCTACAGGCGTTAATTATGTATCGGAACCACGTGAGAGTTATACATCCTTGCATCATGTCGCGCGTGAGAATGCAGGGTGTAGCCCCCAAAAAAAATACATGGAGATACAGTATGTACTAACACCGTGACAAGCAGAGCTATTACATGATTAATTGAAACCTGCGCAAATTCAGTAGGACACAAGTCTTCTTCATCGGTGCCCTCGGTCCCGTATCATGCATACGAAGTGTGAAAATATATTCCAAATGAACGCTCATATACAACCTGCGACATGCTCGAAGCTGTATAGTGTCACGGACACATTTACACAGAAGGGCATCTCTTCAGAACTAGCTAGAACCTGTGGAAATTCCACAGAATAAAGGCATTGTTCACCGGTGATATCTCAGACGCGCATCATGCATACGAAGTGTGAAAATATAGTCCATAAGATCACTTAGCAAATCTTATACCTATAACCTGCAATCAGAAGTAGTTTAAGAAAATCTCGCTTCTGCAGAATTGGTATCCAATAAACTCTAAGTTTCCTTTAGCTAATACTGAAATGTCTCGGTCGTATTAACTGACTAACTAAGGAACAAACAGAATTACAATTTACATTTTTACGAGAAAATTACCAGCAACGATGATGTCACAATTGAACGCTTGCATTAAATCATGTGTTTGTAGCCCTGACACCAGACCTATTTAGTAGTAGTACTTAGACAACTGTAGTCGAGCAAGAGATAATGATGACGTCACAACTTCCTCGAACGGTCGATTCTGAGGTACGCGCACTTAGAAGTTGTGCGTCCGTCCCGTTGTCTGTACCCGTGCTGTTTGTGAGCTCATATCAGTGTACGCTTTTTCTTAGTCTCTGAAATAGGAGTTTGACTATTCACCGTATATGACACCCGATTCTATTTCGAGCTCCCCTCAAGATTTGCTCTAAAGTGACTCCTGCAGCAAACTTGATGTACCTTCCAAAGTCGTAGTAACCCTTTGTGCTGCAGTCCATGCTGGACTGGGCAGCGAAGTTAGGCTTTCTAAGTTTGGCTTATCAGGAACTTCAGGTAGGTGCGCTGACTGTGACTCGTTGATTCAAGTGCCAGGCGTTTACCTTTCATCGAGTACATGTGAGACTGCCAATCACTCAATTTTACTCGGTACAATGGAGCTTTCACTCTGCTCGACATGACTGGGTTGCCTCCACGACATGCAGCACGATTCGAAGTGTAGGTGCCAAAGTTTCTATCTGCCAATTTCGACAGATTAAGTTGAGTGGACAAGGCTTAGAATTACTTTGATGACCCGGTCGAACGAGCCCTAAGATTCATTGGTGACTGCCACAACAACACCAACAAATATCCATACACACAGAGAATGTATTCCCTCAACTCCATCAAGATATTCCTTGGAAGTAATGCAATTCCAGTAATGCATTAATCGAACCTTATACAAAATGCAATTCCAGTGACCAGCTTCTGCTAAACTGCACCCAGGGAAATATTCACATTCTTTAGAATTCTAAAGCTTCACAAATGCAGCATTAAAGTTGCTCAAAAATCGATCTATCAAACCCCAAATTCTGCGAAACTTTTTGAACAAATCCTTTGGCATGCATGCAGTGGTGCGCATGGCCAGCCTCTCCGAAGGGTTCTTGTCAAATTTGTAGAGCTGGCAATTTCCACGCGCGATCTTAAAGTGTGGCAAACGGCGACGCATAATGTATGCGCTCTACCAAAGTGAACTTCTAAACTGGTTAGGATGAAGTTTCTTGGATCAACTTCTTTAGGAAGAGTTTGTGCTTAGAATATCCAAGGAGAAGGAAGGAAAGGAGGGAAGGAGGGAGGCTCCAACGAAGGACGTGGGTAGCTCTGGCTGCAGAGCAAACATTTTTAAGGTCTCTCCAAGTTAGGAAGGAACATAGTTCCAAGGAGAACCTAGCGCACCACAACGTAAACATCTTTTTTTTTTCAGTCCTTCCAAGTTAGAGAGGAATGAACTCTCAGAGACAACGACACAAGTTACTTAAAATTTTATCAAACGGTAAGGTTTTGTACATCAAAGGGAACTAATGCAAGGGCAAACATACGCCTGGACCTGGCCAGCATAGAGGGAATTTCGCTGAAATCAAACTGTCTTAAGTTGAAGTGTTTACTGACTCCAGCTGCACAGTTTGGGCCGCTCTACCTTGAGCAATATTCTTAATGGCAGATAGTCGAAGTTAGCGTCTTGTTCTACACCATGCTCTAATGTACTGCAATTACTGTTTATTCTATGCAATGATAAGACATAGGAAGTCCGAATCTTGCGTTATGCTCTCTATCTTTTTTAGATATACGCAGATACACAATGTTTATACACATACTCTGTGTATATCACGCTACACTCTATGATAGTTACACTGAGACCAAATAACACTGCCAAACACCGGTATCAGTACTATATAACAATTCACGTCGTGTTTTTATTTATTTATTTATTTATTTATTTATTTATAACTATATTTATATCTTTCCTGTCACGCTCTATGGGAATAAGATAGGAGAAAATTCAGATTTCAAATGACGAAAAAAAGTTGGGTACCTTGGAGTAGTTGAGTGTACAGTAATCAAGTTAAGTGTACAGTCATCAAGTTGAGTATACAGTCATCAAGTTGAGTATACAGTCATCAAGTTGAATGTACAGTCATCAAGTTGAGTGTACAGTCATCAAGTTGAGAAAATTCAGATTTCAAAAGGTGAAAAAAGTTGGGTACCTTGGAATCTCTCTCTTCAGTATTAGATAGAGAAAAACAGAACTCTGTCTGTTTGCTCTTTTGGCAAAAAGAAAAGTTGAGTACCTTGGAATCTTTTTCTTCGGTTTAGATAGGGAAAAATGAGGCTTCGGACAGACGGACGGACGGACTGACAGACAGACAGTTCTCTTATTACAGAATAGATTGTTTAGTCAGATTGCTGAATTTACATTTAAGAAGCTATCTTAAGAGTAACAAGCACAAGAGACGGCGGGGGTTTTGATGAAGTGTTAATTTTTTGCCGTCATTTACAATGACGGCACGGGCCACCAGTATTTACAGATTTTCGTATACGTTGATCGAAAATACGGTAAATTATAGTTCACACAAATCTGCAATACCTGGCAGGTAATCAAGGGAGTTTACTTGATTTTTATAATGAATTGTGTACTAGAAAAATACAATTAATAAATCTGTCAGCTGATGCGAAAGCATGTAAAAGAGTTGAGCGCTACTACAAAGATGGCCTGTCCTTAATTTTACCTATAATACGATAAGTTTATGTTGATATTTACAAAGGCTTGCGTCAATTACCTTAATTAGAAGTCCTCGCGTCCAACACAAACACTGTAATCGATTGGCTTACTTCACTACTTTTTACTCATTGTTTGGAAATGATTGAGATAATCACGCAAAGGTGCACTTATAAGCTACTAAATAACATCTAATCTAGTAGACGCAGAGTAAAACTTTAGTTTCTCTAAGCAATAACATTGTTTAAATAAATCACAGTAGTATCTAAACAGTCTGTAATATACTTACCCCAAACGTAAACAGTAGCGATTAGCTTAGACGCTTCTACAGCAGACCAATAACTTATGGTTACCCATTGCTCTTAAACTATCAGCATTGAATTGGCGTGTCATTTCACGGGTATGCGAACAGAATTTTGTAATTTATCAAATAGACTAAAGGCTTCTTCGATTGGACGCCGGTATTAAACCTTCGTCCGACTCGTCTGAATCTTCGACTTATTGAGTGAAGTTTCCATCGAGATGCCCTGGCGAGACTTCCATGAGTTTAGTTTAGTTTTACCCCGTAACATAGAGAATTTAGTCTGCTCAGCATATCGGGCTGCTTCTACAGCACCCGCAGCCTCATTCAATGTGATGCAACTAGTTTCTTTCTGCATTTAAGGACAAGTCAAGTCAAGTGGGCTTGGCTTAGATCGACTTTGATGACCCAATCGGACACGCGCTACTTTATGTGTCCGGCGCGTTATGGCATACAAGTGCAAGTTAAGCGCAAGGTGTCCATATATAGCTGCTACTATGCTACTCATTTCCCTCAGAAAGATTACTATTAGTTCAGTTCTTAAATATTACTACAGAATATTCCTAGGTTGACACCTTCACCGATTATTTACACAAGTCTCTATTTATTATCTGGAACCAAAGCACTAGAACCGAACATTGATGTATTATGGGCTCTGTTTACCTTACTGTTGACAGCATCTAAATTACTATTGTTACATGGTTTTATGGGAAATAAGGAGCATGATCACATATATAAAACTAGAGCACTCTGAGAGCGCATACCTCCGCCAAGCAAGGTAAAGGTAGCAAAAAATTCAAATTGGCTCTGAAACCATAATATTCTTTGTATAAACTCCAAAATCTAATCATTTGTGGCTTTTGATTGTTATAACAGCTTGGACAATTTTCTTGAAGATCCGTTGATAACTTTTTGAGTTATACTGCTAACAAACGTTATGACAAACATGAGTCAAACACACAAACGAACAAACTGATCTGCACCAAAATTTGATCATTTATGTCTTTGAACATTACTCATAACCCCTATAATTTTATAAAAATCCATCCATTATTTTTTTGAGTTATTGCGCTAACAAGCATAAAACTAAAAAAAGTGACAAACGAACGATCAAACGGATCATTACCAAAATTTGGTCAATTATTTTTGTTATATACCTAACAACTCATGTTATTTCATAAAAATCCATCCATAAACTTTTTGAGTTATGGCATTGAAAGCTATGAGGCAGACAAACAAACAAACGGATGAACATATCATCACCAAAAGTTAATCATCTGTTCCTCCTAATATACCTAACAATCCCTGTGAATTTCGTCTAAATCGGTTCATAACTTTTTGAGTTATCTTGGTGACAGACAGACAAACACGAGGAAAACATAACCTCTTTGGCGGAGGTAATTAATTATTATTGATATAAATAAATTAATAAATCAATGAAGATTGTATGAAAGAAAGTCCCTACTGTAAATGAATAATTAATTACGAATGATCCAGCTGATCCTCCTCGGATAATAGCACATGACAGGATTGTGACTACGTAAATAATATAGAAAAAAAGCATATGACAAGTAAGACATGTCCCCAAGGGGCGAGCTATTCCCCAACCTACCTAACTAAAAGACTTAGCGATTGGGTCTCATACTGCAGCTGGAACAGTAAAACACGTGAAAACGAGAATTAAACAAGCTGTTTTGACACACTTGGATACAAATTTGAATCACAACTGATGCCAGTCATAATTGAATACTTCACAAGAACTCTGGAGATATATCTATGTTAACTTCAACCAGAAATATTTGAAAGGTTGAGTACCATCTGAGACATAAATTAATCAGTCGAAATATTGAGCCAGGTGGCAAAAACGGTGCTTTCAGACAGCGAAGATTAGATTAGATTAGATAGGCGGCAGTAGACGAACCAAGAGGCCCATTCCCAAAGAGACACCGGGACTAACACCCCG
>LQNS02278170.1:14206402-14240834 GCA_001587735.2 Parhyale hawaiensis | reverse complement strand
ATTATGAGAATAAACTTCACGACATCTAAATTGTGAATTTACATAATTTTTTCGAGGTACGCTTTTGAGTGCAACACCATCACAAACTATCACCCTTCGCCCCACCTACTGGGACCTGTCACCTGCCACGCCATTGGGTAGCCTTGAGACATTACTTGCTGAAAGGTTCAGGAAACAAATTCGCTGAACGGACTGAACGGCGTTCACAACGTGCTCCCACATGTCCCAAATCTGCCCAAACTTCAGCGCGTTTACTACGTGTTCCTACATCTTCCTAACTACATATCCAAACCGCAGAGCTTGTCGCCGACGTATTCCACACAATGGAGACTGGAGGCGCAGTTGGGATTTTATACCCGACAGCATTTGATGCAAGAATTCCGGAAAGCAGGAATATCAGGCCGGATTTTGAGGTTTTATCAATCCAAAAGTGAAATTAATATTGCGCTGGGCCACCGCACGCCGATCTGGAGCGGGAAATGTTCCGGTGGTTTCAATATTTTCTGAAAAAAAAAGAGAAAGGTGGAAAAATTCGTTGACGTAGCATTTGGGAGCCTAATACCACAAGCCCTGCAATTGGCATAGAATGACTTTCATTTTTCCGTTAAGTTTGTAAGTCACCTCAGTTTTTCAATTAGTCTTTCTATCAAAATATAGCAAACTTATCGTCAGCTTCGCCAGTTCTATATCAAGTAATAACTATTATGAACGACCAGACAACCACACAGAGAAAAAGAACGGACTTCAAGTGACGTCTTTGTATGAGTGTATGTTCTGAATATTAGTATTAGCATAAATGTTTGTATTACAGTTTACGGTTAAGAAATCTCAATACCACATTAAACGGCATGCAAATATATTATTATTCTTATAATATGACCATACCAGCTACCTCGCTTCAATAATTCTGGTTTGGAAAATTGTAAATTTTTCTAGCTCCATATCTCAATTATTTTCAAACATTAGATTCTTGTTCCAGAATATTTTTAAGTTTTTCACGAATACTGCGAATTATGGATGTTTACTCTACACTTTACACCCCTGCCTGGCGATACATAAAAGTAAAAACATGTGATATTATTTAGGCAATAAATTCAGCCATATTTTCAACCACGACATATCGCAACATGCACGCAGATATGTTACGCAACAGCACCGTTTCAACTATTTTCATTTTTATTTATATTTCGATTTCTCTTAAAAATACCTAGCCACATTTCCATAATGCCTTCCAAACTGGCTTTTCTATCTCCCACGAAATAGCCAGCCTGTCAGTTCAATAAATATTTTAATAAAGAAGCACTGTTGGTAAGGTCAGCGACACAATCAATGGGTTCTGACGTCACTGCTGACATCTCGACTGTTGCCAGCTGAAGGTACCGGCCGCTAATGTATATTTTTTTATGACAAGGAGCGCTGAAAAATTTGAAAATAGTCTATAATTTTCCATTTTGATTCAGACTCAGGTACTAATCGCCACTGTGACGAATTTTAAGTACTGTACTGCTCAGAGGACGTTTGTAAGGGCCATGGTTCTACTCCTCAGCGTGATCTGTTTCTGCATACTTTCATGGTATTCTTCAATGTAAAAGAAAGCAAACTCATTTAATTCTCTCCGAGGAGAGGTACTCATTGCTTGATACTATCACATCTGATATAAAATAAGTATTTTGGCACAATGAGGCACAACCTACATATATTGTAGAGCACAGTGCTTAACACAATCGCTCAATAAAAACAGGAATTCGTCTACTTTCTTACATACGAAGTTTCTCTAAACACTAGAGATTTAAAGATTTCACGCAGTCCTAGAATAAAAAGCTTTATTGCTACAACAGAAGCTGCTACTGCTTCTACAGATTTCTAAGGCAAGGATAGAGATATGCTATTTGAATACAAGTATATAATGACGCTGTTATATGTATACAATACAACCTATGTTCTATTCAGAGGTATAACGCTATTTTACATCACAATCAATCATCTGTACAAATCTCTCTTATATCTGCAGGTTCCCATATAGGCCTTTTATAAATAAATTAAAGTATTGTCGCGTTAATGCAGACTACAGAAGTTATCTCAAGTACCATATAACATAACTTGTAGTCTATAGTACATGGCGGTACAGTAGACCTCCGAAAACAGGAGACAAAGGGAAAACAGGCGATATGTCAATCGCATTAGTTTCGGGAGAACTCTCAGTTAGGAAATGAAGCGGTGTGCAGCATATTTGTTAACTCGATGCTAGTGAAATAGCTTAGATTAGATAGCAGATCCTAGGCAGACCAGGCGATAGACCTGGCGATAGACAGTCGAATGCACTACAATGTGAGTTTGATTATACTTTTTTTTTTTCTCTCATTCATTTTGGACTCGGCCAACACTACAATTCATGGCAGATGACACTTAAAGCTGCTTACTTTTTAGCGGGCTTATTAGCGCGGAGGTCTCACTTTCGTTAACTTCTTCTGTTTCCAGAGTCTCTGTCAGAGTTACGTGTACCGGAAAACCTATTGAGAGTCTATTCACTGACTCGCTTGTTATGTCATTGGTACGTTTAACCGATTTTGAAAGTGTTTTAAGCAACCTGCTTTGAAGAGGCCAGGTTTGTACGAGACGAAAAGAGACGTTTTTAGCTCATCAAAAAAAGCTCCAGACACAGAGAGCGCCTTTTTTCCAATTTTGAGAGGCCTATACGTAGTCAGTACATTATTTTTTCGAGAACACCGGTCTGAGTTCATATATTGGGAAAATTGAACTGTATCAGCAAAACAACGCTTGCCATACAAAGAGTGAAATGCACACATGGCTTCATCAAGCTTTAACATAGCCTCACACTCAATCGTAGTCGTCCTAATTTTTCAAGAAGAGGACTTGCGTAGTTGCGTTTATGAAATTTACCGAAAGTAAGTGGTTTCTGAAAATCTGCATAGGTATTTTTAGATGTTTCACCCCAGATTAGACGACAGTAGTTATAATGGGAGAATATTAGTAATTATTGTAAGGGTAGGTGGCGTGCTTTTTCGTCTAAGAATTGTTTTATTTTGTGTGTGAATTGAAGAGGGTGCCATTAACAGTCCTACATATTTTTGAATGTGCAGGTCGAAACTAAGATTTCGATCCAACCATATTCCAAGAGTCTTAACAAGTAGGACAGTCTCAATGGCTACGGCGTCAGAGGTGAGGGATCATGAATTTAGTTTTGTACGTTGATCAGACGTTCCTACAAGAATGTACTGGGTTTTATCAGCATTCAACTTGAGACCACTTTTCTCATACCAGTCCTTGTTTGTCTAGAAAACAAGGCATTGCAGTTTGGGCATCATCAGCATACATTACACGAGAACGCCTCGTGGTGTAAGACCATCATCCGCGGTTGGGATAAAGTCAACTCCGTCATTTTTTATGGTCAGCTATTCCTAGATTTTTGTCATCCTTCACATCTCAGTCAACCCATCTAATTACCTAAAAAAAATTATTATTATGACTGACTCAACTCCTGCCTCTTTTTGGGTGGACAGACAGCAAAATTCAACGCTTTCATTTTCTGTGGCCAGCTTACTCTAGAGTTTTAGCATTTTTCGCATCTAGGTCAACCCACCTGACCCCCTGCAAAAAATTTGAAAACTCCATAACTCGTTTTCTCTTTTTGGGTGGACAGATAGATAGATATAGCTATTTAAATCTTCAAAAACATTTTTACCGCTCTTCTCTTCGCTCGCGGGTGATAAGGAGTTTCATCATTTTGCAGAGATGGATATCATTCACATATATGAATAAGAGCATGGAGTCAAGCACGGACCCTTGAGAAGAGCCTAAGTTTTTTTTTTTTAGGAATGGGGACGCTTAGTTTGAAATCCAGACGGCATGGTTTCTAATTTCTATAGCTAGAGAACCCTTCTGGACAAATGTTTAAAGCATGTAGGTATTTTATTCAGTAACATATCATGGTGAACATTGTCAAAGGCTTTAGATCGATCTAGTATTATAAGGAGATCGAGGCGCTGTTCGTCTATATTTTTGTACGTTGCTTCAAGTATAATGAGAAACGCGTCTTGTGTGTTGGTGCAAGCCTTTAGACGTACTGATTTTTGTGAAGTAAACAAGACTGATCGAGCTATCGGGCCAGCTGCTCCGCCACTGGTTTTTCAAGAAGTTTTGATAGCATGATAAGAATACTAGTAGGTCTGTAATGACCGAAGACAATTTGGTCACCAGGGTTATAAATAGATTTTATGATTGACTTTTTCCATGAATCCGGAAAGTAGCTGTTTTGATGGAGGTGTTTACAATCAGGAGAAGTAATGGTCCAATGACCGAAAAGCTCTATATAGTGTATAGTTGGTGCTGATTCCATGCTTACTTACAGCTTTCGTGTTTTTAAGCGAGTACAAGATCTGACGGTGGTCACTCACGTGCCTATAAGTGAGTGAGTCTTAAAGAATTGCACAGCGTCCGAGGTGTTTGGAGCTGGCGAGACTGAATCTGTAGGACTACTGGCAATAGTTGGTTAAAAACATGAGGTTTTATCCAGCTGGTTAGTGCCCCTTATTTTCAGGAGTACATTTTGTTCTATTTTGGAGAAAATTGGTTGAACTCGGAGGCTGCATGAGGAGGGTTATCGAAACGCTCAGGCGGTCTTTGTTGCTTATTTTGTGCCTCACTTTTGAGTAACTTCGATGTTTCTTTAGAGTCAGTTTTGGCATCGTGGAGTGCTTGGCGAAGATCTTTCCGTTTGGCATCTCAGACCATTTTCCGAACGTCCTTTTTAGCAGTTAAAGCGTTTTGGGACAAAAGTATTATGACGTGGAAAAGCTATCAGCTGCCGTAATACAGCATTTTCCTCATCACTTTTGCTTTTATTATCGTCGTTAATCCATATCGCCGGTGGACATCTCATTGTAGTAATCACCGAAGCACATGCACCTAGTGCTTCTAGAAATCCTTTAGCAAAGATTTGGACTTGCTGAAGAACATCATCTGTGGCATACATTTCTCCGAATGGCGATACGGATATGAGTTTTTCTAGAAAATAGTGCACGTGAGAAACGCTTCTAGCACCTGCTCGTTATAACAATTGGTCTTCGTTTCATTTTGCTTTGGTTAATTGCGTGAATAAGTTGAAGGTGATCAGCTGTGGAAGGGGAGACATCAACATTTGTAACCGAGGTATCTGACTCAACCCGCCTGACTGCCTCAAAAAGATTGTGATGATGGCTCAACTCCTTCTACCTCATTTTGGGTGGACAGACTTACAAACAAACAGACATAGAATGGTAAACGAAAACATTATCACCTCTCTCGCTTCGCTCGCGGGTAATAATAACGCAACATTTCGGTGCGATCCTCGTTGCGGTGCGTAGGAGCTGAGACAAGCGTAGGTTATTTATGAGTCTTGTCACTGAGTCCTTTTTGTATGAGACTCTGATATTGAAATTTCTTGGAATATAGCAAGATTTTTCATCTCGCATAATTTTCAGAACATTTCAAGCATAGTCAATGCCTCTGAAGGTGCTTTGAGGTGCCTGCAGACCTTGCCGACAATGAAAGATTTTCGGTGCTTAACTTGAATTGATAGCCACACCATTTCTATGTCCTTACACTCCTCAATATTCAAATATTCATCTCACAGATTAGGAATATTTTATATAAATTGCAGAACCACTACCTCAACCGTTTTTTTTTTTTGCCGTCTTTTGTAAGAAGTCTGTAATTTGGAATCTTTATGTAAGAGCGAGGCGTGCGGTAATCGAACCAGGCAACATACAATGATTATAATATTATGACACTCCTCGATGTGACTATTTACAAACATAATGTTATGATGCATCCTACATACGTGGAGCTCATGGTAATTATAGCGGACGACAGATATGAACGTGTTGTACAATTCACAGCACACTACGGCGTGCTGTCATTTAATTTCCTCACGGTATTACCTCAAAACAGCTAAAAGAATAGAATTGCAGTCAATATTGTATACAGAGAATCATACAAGCAGAATTATATGATTTCGTTCAGTACTTTTCTACAATTAAGAATACCAGTAGATTTATATGAATGTATTCAGTATTTTCACAACTAAGCATACCAGCAGAATTAAATGAATACATTCAGTATTCCTTACAATTAAGCATACCAGCAGAATTAATTTCCGTCGTCAGGCAGCAAACTTCATAAAAACTCCCAGGTCGGCAGCTGATTAATTATTATTCATAAAATAATTAAAGCTGCTGCAGCACTGCAGCTGCATATCGTCAGCAGCTGCAGCCCGCCCAACTAATGCACCTATTTTGAAACTGTAATTAAGTTATCGCTGCTATTTATTTTCTGTTCGTTGAAACAATTCAAATTATTTCAAAAATGATGTCAGTGTTCAGTGAAACTCTATTTCTTTCACTCTTCATTGAAGTTCAATTATCAGGAACATTTCTTCCCTTGCACTCGTTATCTTTCTTCTACTTAATTTATGAATCGTGAACACAGTGAAAAATAAATAAAACATGACACGTTAGAAATTGGATTAAAATACATAGAGTCCCATAGCTCGGCGTTTACTGCATCAACCCACTTGAAAATATATCACTACACTGAAATGAGTGGAGCCTTCCTCGTATTGAGTGTCACTTTGGTATTGTGTCTTTAGACGTATAAAATCAACCTGCAAATAGAACCCCTTGTGGCTTAAGACCGTAGCCAGGTGTATGAGTAAATTTTATCGCTGTTATTTTTTTCTGGCCAGCTAATCCTAGTTTTTTGGCATGGGTGACATGGAGGACAGTCCATTAGACTCCCTGCAAAAAAATATGAACATAGCTGAACTCCTTCTACCTGTTTTTTGTTGGACAGCAAATTTCATCGCCGTCATTTTTTATGGCCAGCTAATCCTAGTTTTCTTGTAAGGGGTCACATCGAGGGCAACCCACCAGACTCCCTGCAAAAAATTATGAACATGGCTCAACTTCTTCGACCTCTTATTGGGTGGACAGACAAATATAAATATATACTTAAATCGTAAACGACAATAACCTTATTACCTCTCTCACTTCATTCGCGGATGATAATAAAGCTTGACAACGACTCTAGCCTGGGAGACGTCCGGGTGTCCTGGAACTTCCCGAGGCACTCTTCCAAGGCTTTCTTCTAGTAGACTCACACCCAATGCTAGCAAAACTAAATTAATGGCCTGCAGCTCAATTAATATTAACGCAATACTAAGTTTATACTTGAATGGAGTCCAACTGGAGTGGGTCGAATCATTTAAATATCTTGGAATTATTATTGATCATAAGCTGAGTTTCTCATTTCATATATATCATTAGTCTGCGGAAAATTAAATAAAGCCAAAGGCGCCATTTAGGCTGTGTCCAAATATTTATCTAGAGATGCATTAGTGTCATTGTATTATGCTTTGTTTTATTCTCAAGTGACATACGCTATTGTTTAATTGGAGTGATGTGACTGAGAATATGATTATATGTGTACGAACGATAACAAATGATGTGCTTAGAATTATACTACACGTTAAGAGAGATAACAATAACGACGCACCAATGATGCATACCGAAGATACTGTATGTACTATAAACTAGGACTGTTGAAATTTAGAGGTGTTCATAAATATTTTCTTTTAACATTCTTGTGTACAGAAATGGCTGGTGAGATGGGCTATTATCATAACCATTTCTTTCCTCTGCTTGCTTCCTGTCAGCAAAATACACGAAATGAAATATTTAACGTACCTGCGGTTCGTCTAGAAGTAACAAAGCAAGCCAATGTATTTCTGTGAACCAAGATACCTATATAACGAAGTACCAGATTCTCTTTTTCAGCCAATGTCCCACCAGCTGTTCAAAATGAAATTCAAAGATTTTTGCATAGGACTTTATAAATGACTGGTGCCCTATAAGGGTATCTACTTGTAATGGGCTTGTTTTCAGAACTATTGACATATTGTAAATTTTATACTGTACCTTGTATGTTTTAAATATTTTCAAAACAATAAAGGAGGAAAGGAATTCACCCAGCTTCGGTCTTAGGCTGCTTCATCGCTCGCTTCTCGCCCACACCAACGGTCCTGCTCGACGTTCTTCTTTGACTCTCCTTACGATACGCAAAGCATCTCCGAAGACGTGTGCCTTGTGACCTTGCAGGAAGTACCACATTCCGCTCCTGAAGCTTGGGGTGTGGCATCGCACCTCCCCGAGGATTCTATGTAATGGTTTCTGTACTGTATTATGGCTTTCCTGTAGGATCTTGTCGGCACGCTGCTGTAACCTCACTTGAATACACGCAACGTTATTGTGCCCGCCTATTATTTACGTTGTTAGTACTTCTTTCGTCCGCAAGCGCGGACAATAATATATCACAATAGATGTGTATATATATAAATTGATATCAAATAATTTTTTCTTTAACTTAGATTGACTTCAATTACGGGCTAGTATGTTCGATCTGTGGGCTAATTTTCATCAGCAATAGAGAAATTTCGAATACTAGCACTGCATGGTAAATCATAAATAAATACTATAAATTTTATCGATTTGAAACTCAAACGCTGATGATGAAAATTAACCTGACTGATTGAACACACCAGCCAGAAGTTGAGCTGAATTTATAAGCATATTAGAGGGCCCAGCCGTCATAAATGACGCAGAGACTTAGTACTTCACGAAAACCCCAATTATCTCCTGTGCTTCTACTTCTCAGAGAGCTTCTCAAGTGGAACTTCAGCATTCTGCCTGGAAAACTGACATCTTCCGCAGCACCTTTGAACAGGTTCGAATTAACAGAGTGATGTAGGCGAGCTCAGATTCCTCAGCTGAAGTTCCCGAGTGCAACCCCCCCCCCCCCATTATATACCGTCTTCAACACTCGAATTACTTCTTATCTTATTTCCATAGAGTGGCCCATCCCTCCATTGATACCGTCTTCAGCACTCGAATTTCTTTTTATATTATTTCCATAGAGCGTGACGGAGAGGCGGACCAACATTGTAGCAAGCAAGCAAGCGACCAACAACTGTATTTTATTATATAGCGGAGATAAATTCATGTTAAATATATAGGTAGATTTATAGATATATATTCACTTAGTTCTAGAAATATGACGGTAATTACTATAGATAGCTCTATATATGTACATCGAAATCCCCACTGCGCAGCAATACGCAATGCGTAGGTACTTGTTTCTTCACTACCGGTGACGCTCTTAAAGGAATCAGAGCAGAAAATAGTTACTGCCGTGAAAGCCCCCGTCTTGTCTCTCCTTGTCCCTGTGCTGCTCTGAATGAGATTCTTCTGCTTTTCCTCCGTTAATCGTCTGCTTAATTTGTACTTCGTCAGCGAAAAGCAATTTTAAGGCAAAGCTTTNAGCCTGGGAGACCTCCAGGTGTCCTGGAACTTCCCGAGGCACTCTTCCAAGGCTTTCTTCTAGTAGACTCACACCCAATGCTAGCAAAACTAAATTAATGGCCTGCAGCTCAATTAATATTAACGCAATACTAAGTTTATACTTGAACGGAGTCCAACTGGAGTGGGTCGAATCATTTAAATATCTTGGAATTATTATTGATCATAAACTGAGTTTCTCATCTCATATATCATTAGTCTGCGGAAAATTAAATAAAGCCAAAGGCGCCCTTTATGCGTTATCCAAGTATTTATCTAAAGGTGCATTAGTGTCATTATATTATGCTTTGTTTTATTCTCAATTGACGTACGCTATTGTTTAATTTGGGGTGGTGTGACTGAGAATATGATTATATGTGTACGAACGATAACAAATGATGTGCTTAGAATTATACTACACGTTAAGAGAGATAACAATAACGACGTGCCATTGATGCATACCGAAGATACAGTATGTACTATAAACTAGGACTGTTGAAATTTAGAGATGTTCATAAATATTTTCTTTTAACATTCTTGCGTACAAGAATGGCTGGTGAGATGGGCTATTATCATAACCATTTCTTTCCTCTGCTTGCTTCCTGTCAGCAAAATACACGAAATGAAAGATTTAACGTGCCTGCGGTTCGTCTAGAAGTAGCAAAGCAAGCAAATGTATTTCTGTGAACCAAGATACCTACATACTGTATATAACGAAGTACCAGATTCTCTTTTTCAGCCAATGTCCCACCAGCTGTTCAAGATGATCAAAATTAACCTGACGGATTGAACACACCAGCCAGAAGTTGAGCAGAATTTATAAGCATATTAGAGGGCCCAGCCGTCATAAATGACGCAGAGACTTAGTACTTCACGAAAACCCCCGTTGTCTCCTATGGTTGTACTTCTCAGAGAGCTTCTCAAGTGGAACTTCATCATTCTGCCTGGAAAACTGACATCTTCCGTAGCACCTTTGAACAGGTTCAAATTAACAGAGTGATGTAGGCGAGCTCAGATTCCTCATGCAGCTCTGAAGTTCCCGAGTGCAACCCCCCCCCCATTATATACCGTCTTCAACACTCGAATTACTTCTTATCTTATTTCCATAGAGTGGCCCACCCCTCCATTGATACCGTCTTCAGCACTCGAATTTCTTTTTATGTTATTTCCATAGAGCGTGACGGAGAGGCGGACCAACATTGGAGCAAGCAAGCAAGCGACCAACAACTGTGTTTTATTATATAGTGGAGATAAATTCATGTTAAATATATAGGTAGATTTATAGATATATATTCACTTAGTTCTAGAAATATGACGGTAATTACTATAGATAGATCTATATATGTACATCGAAATCCCCACTGCGCAGCAATACGCAATGTGTAGGTACTTGTTTCTTCACTACCGGTGACGCTCTTAAGGAATGAGAGCAGAAAATAATTACTGCAGTGAAAGCCCCCGTCTTGTCTCTCCTTGTCCCTGTGCTGCTCTGAATGAGATTCTTCTGCTTTTCCTCCGTTAATCGTCTGCTTAATTTGTACTTCGTCAGCGAAAAGCAATTTTAAGGCAAAGCTTTCATGCGGAAGAACGTGGAATTCGATATCTGTGCTACCATACCGAGGTTCTTTGGGCATCTTCATTACTTGGATTTCAATTTCGCTAAAGCAGCGAGTAGTGCATTCACTTGCGAGACTTCGTTAATGTAGTGAAAATTTTCAGCGAGCTTACCATTCACCAGCCGTTTTCATCAGAGCGTGGCAAGAACAATTTATAAACATGAGACATAAAAAATATCAAAATACTACAACAAAAACCAATGTGCAGTTTATTATTAATTTATATATACAGTAGAGGGGAATGAATATTCGTACACCATGAAATTGCTTTTTTTTTAAATGAGGCAGACAGACAAACAAACAAACAAGCAAACGGATGGACGGATCTTCACCAAAAGTTAATCATCTGTTTCTCCGAACATACCCAACAATCCCTCTTATCTTCGTCAAAATCCGTCCATAACTTTTTGAGTTATCTTGGCGACAGACAGACAAACCCGACGATAACATAACCTCCTTTGCGGAGGCAAAATCGTTTAGCACGAATTAATGCATTTTCAACCCAAGATATGTGAAATATTTTATAATTTATAAAATTCATTTTAATTTTTTGTATTAATGAGATATATTTATTAATTGATAACACTTGAATGCAAGTACTGTATCATTATATTTACCTCCGCCAAGGAGGTTTTGTTTTCGTCGTGTTTGTCTGTCTCTTTGTCTAACTGTCACCAAGATAACTCAAAAAGTTATCAACTGATTTGCACGAAATTTACAGGGATTGCTGGGTATAATAAGAGATATAGATGATTAACTTTTGGTGAAGATCCGTTCATCCGTTTGCTTGTTTGTTTGTCTCCCTCATTTTTTTCATTTTTATGAAATTCATATAAGTTGTTAGGTATATAACGAAAAGTGAATGCCCAAATGTTGGTAATGATCTGTTTGTTCGTTCGTTCGTTTGTCACTATTTTTAATTCTATGTTTGTTAGCACAATAACTCAAAAATTAATGAATGGATCTTTTTGAAATTCATAAGAGTTGTTAGAAATAATAAAAGACATTAGTCATCAAATTTTGGTGCAGATCGGTTCGTTCGTTCGTTTGTATATTTGACTCATCTTTGACGCAACGTTTGTTAGCACCATAGCTCAAAAAGTTATGAACGGATCTTCAAGAAAATTGCACAGGCTGTTATTACTATTGAAAGGCACAAATGATCATATTTTGGAGTTGGTACAAAGAAAATCATGGTTTCAGAGCCAATTTGAATTTTTTGCTACCATTGTCTCGCTTGACGGAGGTATGCGCTCTCAGAGTGCTCTAGCTATTTTTGGTTCGCTAGATTTTTTAAATAAACCAATAATTTCACGGTGTACGAATATTCATTTTCCCCCACTGTATGTAAACTAATATATTGTACACTGTGTGTCTTCGTCCTGTAGATGGACAAAGAACAGGCATAAATTTAACCCTCAAATTAATACCATTGGATATAAAATATAAACGCTGAGTAGTATTCCTGACCGGACAATGCAATGTAGCCGTCAGTTTCTAAGACAATGAGCAGATGGGTGAAATGATGAAAAAAGTGATGAAGGCAGATGAAACAAAGTCACTCAAAATATTGCGATTATTGCGATACGCGTACGCTATAACCGGGGCATTCTCTAAGTAGAATACTTTTAATTTTCTTTCATTTCCTGAGAAATTTTTTTAGAAGCGAGATTGAAGGTCGTATATGAAGTCTGCAGATGAACTTAAAACAACTTGAGTTATAAAAGTTCATTGTTTGTAGATAGTTTGTTCATTCGTTTGTAGTTGCGAGTGTACAGATTCCTTTAGTATTTTAAAATGCGCCATTAATTTTCCTTGGATAACTGAAGTACATTTCAGTTAGTTCTACGCCACGATTTTCGCTCAGTTGCAGAATCACGACTATAGTCACACCAGCGCAAGGAGTCTGATGGGCGTGGCTAAGAACGCAAAG
Source organism: Parhyale hawaiensis (assembly GCA_001587735.2). Classification (NCBI taxonomy): domain Eukaryota; kingdom Metazoa; phylum Arthropoda; class Malacostraca; order Amphipoda; family Hyalidae; genus Parhyale; species Parhyale hawaiensis. Next base: position 14,227,896 of record LQNS02278170.1, on the reverse strand, counting down.
CAATTTGGCCAAATTTCACTTAAATGCGTAGTATAAGTTGTCTCAATCGGTAAAATTATATTTATTTTCGAATACTGAAAGTGCAATAGCCAATAGATTAGATTTGGCATTGCTGCGTTCAATTCAGCCCCGCCCCTAAAGGACTGCTTACGCTGGTTTGACTATAGAAGCCTGAACTATAGACAGCTGCCGGGACTGTCAATGCAACTTCTTCGTAGTCATTATTTTGACCGTGGCAGAGAAGTGCACTAGTATGTATAGGCGGGTCCTTGGTAAACTAATACCACCTATTCATTTTTGCCGTCCGAAGGGACCGAGGGATTTTAGAAATGCATTCTTTCGATGAATGAACTTATTCACTGATGACCTTAAGGTATCATCTCTCTGCTGCAGATATTGACGGTATGACGCTCTAAGAAGTGATCTCTGTCATGTACTGCGTCAGAAGCAGCGATGCGTCATTAAATTCCTTCGTGCAGAAAAAAATTGGAACAACTCGACATTTAATGGCGCCTGGTGAACTCTTACGAAGCCGATGCAGTTAATATCAGCACAGTTAGGAGATGCGTTCGTCGATTTCAGGCTAGCAACAGTGATGTGAGTGACAAAGTGCATTCCGGAGGCACATACATCGCCACCGCTCCGGGAAGCAAAGTGCGCCTCCAGCAACTAACCCGCACCTATCGGCGGAAAACGGTGAATCAAACGCTTGTAGAGTTGGATGGGTATGAATTGTTGTTCAAACTGAAGGCTTGAATGGCCAGCAGAAGGCCAGAGAAAAGGGAAACATTCCGTTTGCGACACAACAACGCCAGGCCACACTCAAGTTTGAAAACCACGGAATGTGAGACGAAATTCGACTGGCCGGCACTGTCTCGCCCACCGTGCAGTCCCGACCTGGCACCGTCAGACTTTTTTGTTCGGACCTCTGAAGGATGCATTTCGTGGGCAGCGTTTCCACAACAACGTCGTAATCGCAGCCGTGAAATATGAACCCGCGTCGGCAGCTGCACACCAAGGCATCAAGGCTCTTAGTTATCGCTGCCAAACGTGCATTGAAAGTGGTGGTGACTACGTAGAAAAAGAAATTCTTGAGCACAAAAGGTCACTCGATTAAATGTTGCCACTCTCCGCCGCGGTAGCATTTCAAGTTTTTGAGGTAAAAATAGGGAGCATTAGTTATGGAACGACCCTTGTATTTATAATGATATTACATTTACACGTGCGAGTGCACTGAGCACTCGTAATGAACACCAATGTGTATAAATAGCATTGATCTAAGTTATGCCCCCTCCTTGTTCCGAAATAGCCACTTGGAACAAAGTTTATTTTCAAAACATGGCTTAGAAGCAGTTCGATCGTAATACTCTTCTTTATTCAGGATGCGTCTGGGACAAGAGAAATAAATAAATCTCAGTTTATTCGCACTATTTTTGAAAAGTTTTTTCAAGCAAGCATAATCAACTTTGGCGACAATTGGAATTGCTTTGGAGAAATAATGTCTGCACTCTCTAAATATAGGAAGGTGAAACTGCAGTGAGCACAGTACGTAACCATATAATAGCATCACGACCACAGGCATGAATACTGAAAGGGTGTCGATGCGTGCTCTTTGTCATTATTTCTGACGACAATGTGCTCTAATTTATACGTATGAGTGCATAATGCATATAGATACATTTTGTATATATACTGTATATTGCCCATTCCCCATATATCTTACGATAATAACGTACTTGTTCCTCCCTGCGTAGCTTCCTTCCTTAATTCCCTATAGTTGTGTTAGTACGATAGTTACGCATTAGATAAGGGAAAATTTAACTTGCAAGAAGCTTTGATTCTCGCTGGAAGGAAGTTCAACGATAGAAGTGCTTTTTTTCTCCTGCACATCTTCACTCAGTTTCGAAGCAAAGACGTGAAGCTCATTTCACGTCAAATTATAGTAACTTTGCTGTGACGCACGACGGCGTTCTTAATAGGACTAGATGCGTGGCCAGGATACAGTTCGGAGAAGATTAGAGAAATATCGTCCTATCTCTATGCCTGTATCAGGACACAAGAGCGAATTCTTTGCTGACAGAAAAAAAATATGAGATTCACAGGTGAAATCAGAATAATAAGGGAGGCTGGACGATGTGTAAAGTAGACGGACTGCCTAACGATAGACATTGCTAAGAGGCGAACATTAGTTTAGACGGGGTGGGTCAAGTTAGAAGCTTTACTTCAGGTCAAACTAAGGTACGTGAAAACATTAATCATGGAATTTTCACTAATTCGACCTGCGCTGAAAGCATGGCCAATTATAAATCGAACTCTCTAGTAGTAGTGGGTAATGATGCGAGATACTTGCTCGTGACCTTTGACCCGTAGGCCCCGCCTGCCTCCAGTTTCCCAGGCCCCGCCCACATTCGGTTCGCGTTTCCCCCTGAACCCCTCGCTACACCGGAAGTGCATTGGCCGTTCTAAACCGAAAGGTCACGCGCAAGGGAAGGGCGCGTGGGTGAAAGGTCACAAGCACGTATCTCGCATTATTACCCACTACTTCTAATTGTCCTTAATAATATTCAATTAATGGGTGTTACAAGACATTCTCAAGAGGGCCAAATGCATAGCTAGGATAACGCACGGGATCATAAAGAGGACAGTTTGGATATCCCCAATCTAAAATACTTTTTGAAGCAGAACTGCAATGTCTGAAGCAATACAATATCTTGAGAACGGAAGATTATGCCAATAGAAGGGGATCTTTTTTAGATACTGACCGAGTCCTTTGTTCCACAGTTATTGCATAATAAAGCATCGAAATGATGGCTACCCTTGAATATTCACGGACATCGTAATAGTGGGAGAAAAATCAGATACGTCGATGAAATAATAGGAATGTGTAACTTTCTCAATGTAAAATTAGCATTATATTGTAGGAAATAGAACTTCGAAATGGTGTGGAAATACACAGGTGAGCTGCGCAAGACGTACAGTACTTTGTGGGTATCTCTATGTCTGTATAAGATACAAGTACGAATTCTTTGCTGACAGAACATTTTGCGAGATTCACAGGTAAAATAAAATCAGAGCACTAAGATAGGTTAGACGCGGCGTGTTAAGATAGACGGGCTGCCTCACGTTAGATGGAGCACGTCAGGTTTAAGTGACGAGTAATAGTTTAGCTGGAGTGAAGTGCGTCACAAGCACTGTCAAACTAAAGCAAGTGAAAACCTGAATTAATCGTAGAATTTCCACGGCTACCGCTACTAGTAATAAAACTCATGGCAATTCTTTGGGGAAAGTAGGAGATGGTAGGCCTGTCTCTACTACAGCAGTTGCCACTTTACTAATATGAGAAAGAGGCTACGCAAACGCTCAACAGCATACACAAACAAACTGACCTTGCATCATGACCTACCGTAATAATAAACGAAGGAGCACTGAGCACAAAGCAGATTACCCGCGTACACAATCACGGAAAAGGCCGGCACTGTTAGCTATGCATCCCAACTACCGGTTCGTTACAGCGGACTGTAAAATATTCGAACGTACCGGCGGAATGTTCAACTTTCGTTTGTAAATTCTTTGAAGTGGAAAGAGCAGCGAAATAAGATAGGCTTTCGTTGAAGATATTATTAATAAATACCGGGTTGAGATCATTCTATCACGTTTATATGACTCCATTTACAAATCTACTCTATGAATAAAGTTTTCTCCCCCCCCCCAGAAAATTCTTGATTTACCAACAGATTCACACAGTTTGTCTCCAATAATTTTCGTGCTCGAAATGAAAAAAAAAACACGAGACGACGCTGTTCCCTAAACCGTCAGAAAAGCAAAGTAGATAATCTTTGTATCACAGTGGTGCGGGGCGCTGCAAGGGGCGTATCCTAAAGATATAAGTACCTCGTAAGGCCGCGTACCGCACCTGAGGTCCTCCTTTTCTTCAGACAAATTTAGCTGAGTCCTCCTTACCGATGATTTTTTTCTGTTCCAGCAACGTAGGTATACAATGGTGCTGGAAACCGGATTTCAGTTTTACCGTCATGGGCCAGGATGCACAAACGCCTTGTAAAGTTACGGCAACGTAAAGTGAACAGTTCCTTGACGAAGTACCGATATCGCGATTCAGATTTTGTTACTTTCTTAGGCTGATCTTCACTAGGTTATGATCAAAGGGGTTTGAACCTCCAAATGATGCATACCTAACTAATAGACAGATTCAGATGTTAAATCGAGGGGTAAATAAGTAAAACTTCAGCAGTTACAAGATTGCATTCGTGCCTGCAACTGCACAGTTACGAAGCTTGTAACTTTGCAAGGCGTTTAAGCATCTGGCCCATGATTAGTAGCTAGGCAAACTATGCTGGAAACTGATTTCTGTTCCAGTGGTATAGGAAAGTTGGTTTTCAGTTTTCTCGTTATGGAGAACAGATGGTAGGAGTATGTTGGGAGCATCTTTCTTTTCCAGTAATATGGGCATAGGATAGTAGGCTCAGTTTTATCCTCATGGATAATAGCTAGTAAAAGTATGCTGGCAGCAGCTTTCTGCACGAACAGCACCATTACCATTAAAACTAGAGCACTCAGAGAGCGCATACCTCCGCCAAGCAAGGCATCGGTAACGAAAAATTCAAATTGGCGTTGAAACCATGATTTTCCTTGTATCAACACCAAAATCTAATCATTTGTGCCTTTTGATAGTATTAACAATATCTGCAATTTCTTGAAGATTCGTTCACAACTTTTTGAGTTATGTTGCTAACAAATATTATGACAAACTTTAGCCAAACACACAATCGCACCAACCGATCACCACCAAAATTTAATCATTTATGTCTTTTAACATTACTAAACAATCCTGTAAATTTCAGAAAGATCCATTCATAACTTTTTGAGTCATTGTGCTAACAAGCATAAAATTAAACACAGACACAAACAAACGAACCAACAAATCGTCACAAAAATTTCGCCATCCACTTTTCGTAATATACCTAACAACTCTTGTAAATTTCATAAAAATCCGTTCATAACTTGTTGAGTTATGGCATTAAGAAAAATGGGGCTGAGAAACAAACAAACAAACAGATGGACGGTTCTTCACCAAAAGTTAATCATCTGTACCTCCTAAGATGCTTAACAAGCCCTGTAAATTTCATTAAAATCCGTCCATAACTTTTTGAGTTATCTCAGTGACGGACAGACAGACAAACAGTGTAACAGACACGACGAAAACATAACCTTCTAGGCGGAGGTAATAATGCACAACAGTTACAATACCAGGACCCTGGGATCAATTCACTGCATGACACCACAGACATATATAACAGTAGCCTTTGTTCACTGCACGGTACTCCAGTAACAAACCTATTGCTCTGGGTCCACTTCACTGCAGTCGGTCCACTGTAAACGATAATGTGAAAGAAAAATTTAGTGGTAGAACAAGGGCGATATGTGCGTATGTGTGTGTGTGTACGTGTGTACGTAAGTAGCTGCGTGAGTGTAGGTGCGTGTGTTGAACTCAGTAAGTGCTCGTTGCAAATCATGCTGGGAAATTTGCAGCTGATGGCAGTGGGCCTCATGGGAAATCTGGAAGCCCGTCTTTTCCCCAGCGGGGGATGCTTTTGTGTGAAGGGAGTGGAGGGAAAGGACGCTTAACTTGGGGAAAAAAGGTAAAAAGAGCTAAGAGGATAAAAGGAAGCTTTGGGTGGGGTAGAAAAAAAAACTAGAGTGAAATTTGGTGCGCTGTAAATCAAGTGAAGTTGAATTTAGCAGAAAGTAGAAGGAGAGTGAAACAGGAATGAATGAAAAATAGCTGAAATTGACCCTGCGTGTACTGTTAAAAAATTTAAAACAAGTGAAACTGGATTTATTAGGAGGTAGCCGGAAAGTGGAAAAGGTTGCGTAGAAGACAAAATGAAAGTGGTTTGGGTAGACATAACAGCTGAACGTAGAAATGCGTGGAGCAAAACAGCTGAAAACGAACCATATTGCAACAGAAAAAAAGTGAAAATAATATCTTCACGGAAAATTGTTTTGTGAAGAGGATATTTTGTTAAGTGCCAACATGCAATACCAGTAATATAATTCAACTACTTCTTGACACATGCACAAATACGTGCAACCTACGGAATGGTTGGTGGAAAAGCTACAATTATTTTGAGTGAAAGACGCAACCCTTAAGTCTTCCGTATTAAAAATTTATGCCGAAATCTAGCGATAAAATCGATTTATGCAGGACAAATAATCTTTCGAACGTCAAATAACAAATCATGAAACAACCTTACAGGACCAGAAAGACTGCTAAGAACCATTCCATCAACTGTTCGAGGCTGGCTTTAGAATCCTCACGCAGATCCACTCGTCCGAACACAGATCCCGGCTTTGAATATTACCTTCAAGCTTGGATCGAGGGTTAACATAGCGACTGAGCAGAGCAGGTCAGCACTCAACAGTTGCGAGTGGGAAGGGGATCAGCCCCAGCCTATTTTGTACCTGGGAAGATTTCATTTCGAATGAAAACTTTTCTGCTAATAGATCATTCGATCGAAAAAAGGAGTCTTCACCCCATAATCATCCCAATTTTTTTGCTCATTCCTAACTATCAATAACCCAGTATTGCAGTTGGACTGATTATTAACAACTAAGGGCTTTGTTAGAGCAAGTACCTCCCCGAGCGTTCTCGTAGGTCAGTTGTTAACCTTCAATATGTACACCTGTGTGACTTATGTATGTTCTGGTAAGCATTAATGCCGGTTCCATTCATTTTGCTGCAAGTAGCAACATCTCACTTTTAACGATATTCCATAATACATACTAACTTCAACGCGTTCTTGTAGTGTGAACTTTTGTTCAATGCTAGGATACACTTTCTCGTTTATCATTTATTGAAAATCAGTTTCCCTTACATCCCACGATTTAGTAGAACACAGCATGATGGTGGGTTGTGTGCTCGCGTGCTTCGTGTCTCCGCGTCGTGATATGAAGCATTAGAAAGGAAAAAAATTTCTATTTTATCATCACCTAAATTTGGTGTTTTGTGCCTCTTGCCATTAATAACAGTTCTGTATCTTTCTTTTTTTTGCAGTTCTATTTGTAACTGCTTGAGTCATGTTCTGGCAATCGTTTAGCCATATTGATTCGTAATGGCATAAAAAGATATTGGCTAAGGGTGGGAGCGAGCGGGGAGCCCATGGAAACTCCGTCGATTTGCTTCTATAACCTGTTATTAAAAATAAAAAAAAGAATCATTGATGGCCAAACTAAGGAAATTTCTGAATGTAGGTTGGTCCATATTGATATCAAAAATTTCTTTGCATATAATGTCAATGGTTTCGTCAATGGGTATAATAGTAAACAGGGAAGTGATGTCAAAGCTGGATAGGTAAGCATTGGGTGGTAGTTGAAGGTTTTTGATTCCTTCTTTAAATTCATAAGAGTTACGCAATGTGAATTGATTAGTGGTCAAATATTCAAATAATGGAACATGAAATTTAGCAATTGGAATAGATGGGGTATTATATGTTACTAAAATTGGTCGCAAAGAGATATTGGTTTTATGTACTTTAGGGAGACTGTATATAATTCCAGGTGAGGCATCCTTTATAGTTTAACAGCATAGAGTGTCAGTGCTTTGAATGGTGCTGCTTTAAATGGGGCTAGCAAGTGCATACTATAATAACTCTAACTATCATGCACTACTGCAGTTAAGCCCGTAGTTAGAATTAAAGAGTTACGGTGCTTGTCGTATTAGCCCTCCAATTTTCAGTTTACTAAAAATCCAAAGTAGCGAAAAGTATACAAAGCGTAGTATATGTTTCTGCACTTAAAGGAGTATCCCTAAGCGTAAATGATACTAGAACGCCTCGTGGCGTAAGACCATCACCCACAATAAGTGCTGAGTCAGGAGTTACAAATTCAATGCCGTTATTTTTTATGGCCAGCTAACTCTAGATTTTTGGCATTTTTCACATCTCCGTCAACCCACCTGACTGCCTTAAAGAGATTGTGATGATGGCTTAACTCCTTCTGCTTCGTTTCGAGTGGACAGACAAACGAACAGACATAGATACAACCTCAACGAAAACATTGTCCCCGCTCCTCGCTTACTTCGCTCGCGGGTGATAACAACAAAAGTAATGTTATTTGAAATTAGTACGATGCTATGTACTACATTGGAGAAAAATTGAATCTTCGAAGCGGAAAAACTTCTCTAACATTTAAGATTTTGCCCTTTAGTTGAGCCGGGTGTCCTGAACTACCAGAAAAATAATGATGAAAATCTAATGATTTTCAGATTTTAATAGTACACTACGTTCCAGTCGCATGGCGGCAATACTAATTAAAGGAGATAGGCACAACATGACTAGGAGCCAGCCTCAGAACTCTGAAGGGGCTGACTAGCCTGTTAAAAATTACGATGAATCCCTCTTCAACATCTAAGGCAAGCAAGATACATCGGGAAGGTAAACTGTTAATTTTTCAGTGGCCAGGATATGTATTGTTCAAATTGAGGTATCTCACACCTTTTGCACGCTCCCGAGCGCGTGTTCAATAGCGAACGCCCTTTTCTTTCGGGTTTAAGAGCTTGTTTATCATTTTTGGAGTTTGGGTGTCGACGGAATTCTATTGGCAGTCCATCAATCGGAGCCTGACGTTTATTGAGCCAGTGTTTCAGAGGGNCTCTCTTTTCTCCTGTCCTGGCAATAGCTCATAGAGTGCCGGGGCGTATGTTCTGGTGTCTCTTTGGGAATGGGCCTATTGGTTCGTCTACTGCCGCCTATCTAATCTAATCTAATCTAATAGTAAACAGTAAGATGGTGGGTTGTGTGCTCGCGTGCTTGGTGTCTCCGCGTCCTGATATGAAGCATTAGAAAGGAAAAAATTTATCTGATAACGGCATGGTGGCCTTTGTTTTACAGAACTTTTTGGTTTTATATATACTGAAAATGTTTTAAGTAGCATACTGCCTATATCTTTCTTTGCATATCTTTATTCTGTGAGTACAAGATGGATAAACTGAGTTAAAAGTCAGCGCAGAAGAACGAAAAGATCTTAGGGACAGCAGGTCAACGAAGATAAATGCAATGAAACGGTGGAGGGCTTCGTTAAAGTTACAAATTTTTAGCCATCGCTACTTCTATTTTGAAAAAATCTTGTATCGGACAGTTTTCCGATATTCACGAAATTCAGAAACTATTCACTCATATTCCCTTTCATTGCCGCAAGTTCTATAGTCCAATCATATTTTTGTCGCCTCTCTCAGTCTAGAGAGAAACTTAATTTTCCTATTTTTTCTCTTTTGAAAATCTGCTTTTTCCTCTAGCAAATTTGCCTAAATCTAAGATATTCCAGCCCCACCTCAAATATTCCAGCGCTCTCTTGCTATTGTAACGATCGAAGGTGCTGATGACGAGGACCAAATGGCAAATTAATGTGCCGTGTCAACTGAATAACTTTAATAAGGACAAGACTAACATCAGCTGAAGATTCTTCAAATTATCTACGGGAAGCAATTTGTCCAAAAAGACTCGGACCCCCACCCCTTCAAAAAAAAAATAATAATGATGATAATTAAAATGTATCTAACATGCTGTACCTTCTGGATTGTTTAAAAAAAATTTAAGAGATTTAAAAAAAATACATAATTTTTCTATACAAAAGTGGAATTTCAGAGTAGAAACCAATCATGGACATTAAACCAAAATCCAAGTTAGAGAAGCAGTCTGAAAGCGCATACCTCCGCCAAGCAAGTCAACGTTTAGGCGAAATGGAAATGGTCTTGAAAGTACGATTTCTTTTTTATCATCACCTAAATTTGGTGTTTTCTGCCGCTTGTCATTAATAACAATTCTGTATCTTTCTTTCTTTCTTGGCAGATCTATTTGTAACTGTTTGAGTCATGTTCTGGCAATCGCCTAGCCCTATTGATTCGTAATGGCATAAAAAGATGTTGGCTAAGGGTGGAGGCGAGCGGGGAGCCCATAGAAAATTCATCAAAGATTCTTTTTTTAAGTTTGTATAACCTGTTATTAAAAATTAAAAAAAGAATCTTTGATGGCCAAACTAAGGAAATTTCTGAATGTAGGTTGGTCCATATTGTGGAACAGGTCATTGATATCAAAAATTTCTTTGCATATAATGTCTATGGTTTCGTCAATGGGTATATTCGTAAACAGGGAAGTGCTGTCAAAGCTGGATAGGTAAGCATTGGGTGGTAGTTGGAGGTTTTTGATTCCTTCTTTAAATTCATAAGGGTAACGCAATGTGAATTGATTAGTGGTCAAATATTCAAATAATGGAACGAGAAATTTAGCAATTGGATAAGATGGGGTATTTCATGCAACTAAAATTGGTCGCAAAGGGATATTGGTTTTATGTACTTTAGGGAGACCGTATATAATTCCAGGTGAGGCATCCTTTATAGTTTAATAGCATAGAGTGTCAGTGCTTTAAATGTTGCTGCTTTAAATGTGGCTAGCAAGTGCATACTATAATAATTCTAACCATCACTACTGCAGTTATGCCCGTAGTTAGAATTAAAGAGTTGGGGTGCTTGTCGTATTAGCCCTCCAATTTTCAGTCTATTAAAAATCCAAACTAGCGAAAAGTATACAAAGCTCAGTATATGTTTCTGCACTTAAAGGAGTATCCTTAAGCGTAAATGATACTAGAACGCCTCGTAGCGTAAGACCATCACCCACAACAAGTGCTGAGTCAGGTGTTACAAATTCAACGCCGCATTTTTCATGGCCAGCTAACTCTAGATTTTTAGCATTTTTCGCGTCAACCCACCTGACTGCCTGAAAAAGATTGCGATGATGTCTCAACTCCTTCTGCTTGTTTTCGAGGGGACAGACAAACGAACAGACGTAGATACAACTTCAACGAAAACATTATGTACTACATTTGAGGAAAATGGAATCTTCGAAGTGGAAAAACTTCTCTAACATTTAAGATTTTGCCCTTTAGTTGAGCCGGGTGTCTTGAATTACCAGGAAAATACTGATGAAAATCTGATAATTTACAGATTTTAATAGTACACTACGTTCTAGTCGCATAGCGGCAATACTAATTAAAGGAGATAGGCACAACATGACTAGGAGCCAGCCTCAGAACTCTGAAGGGGCTGACTAGCCTGTTAAAAATTACGATGAATCCCTCTTCAACATTTAAGGCAAGCAAGATACATCGAGAAGGTAAACTGTTAATTTTTCAGTGGCCAGGATATGTATTGTTCAAATTGAGGTATCTCACACCTTTTGCACGCTCCCGAGCGCGTGTTCAATAGCGAACGCCATTTTCTTTCGGGTTTAAGAGCTTGTTTATCATTTTTGGAGTTTGGGTGTCGACGGAATTCTATTGGCAGTCCATCAATCGGAGCCTGACGTTTATTGAGCCAGTGTTTCAGAGGGAGCAAATAGCGGCCATGAGAAAAGGAGGGAGGCGGCGAGATGCTCCAAAACAACAAGGATATCAGAGGGAGAGAGAGCGAGAGAGAGAGAGAGACTTGTTTTAGCGAAACGATGGGACGCATGATGCGTGGAACGTGTGAGGTAGATGGTAATAGTGAACACGTGAGATGGAAAGTGACAATGGGAACGAACGAAGTACCTAAGTGATTGTGAGAATATATGAGGTACCTAGTGATAGTGAGAATATGTGAGGTACCTAGTGATAGTGAGAATATGTGAGGTACCTAGTGATAGTGAGAATATGAGGTACCTAGTGATAGTGAGAATATGTGAGGTACCTAGTGATAGTGAGAATATGTGAGGTACCTAGTGATAGTGAGAATATGTGAGGTACCTAGTGATAGTGAGAATATGTGAGGTACCTGGTGATAGTGAGAGTATGTGAGGTACCTAGTGATAGTGAGAATATGTGAGGTACCTAGTGATAGTGAGAATATGTGAGGTACCTAGTGATAGTGAGAACATGTGAGGTACCTAGACAAAGTGACAAACTTGCGAAATGAAGAGCGGTAGTGAGAACATGCTAACTGTATAGTGGTAGTGGAAGCGTGCGAAAGGCACAGATGAGAAAACATGAGATAACCAGGTAGTGATGGTGAGAACGTGTGAGATACCAACTGGAAGCGACAGCGAGTGAGGTACTTAATTAAGTGATAGTGAAAATGCGTAATACACCTAGTGATAGGAAACACATATGAGGTGATGGTTTACGAAAAAAGCCCCGAAGGAAAAAAGTAACGGTAGGTAAATATCCCGGGAGAAAAAACCCCCGTGGATAAATGCCACCAAGAAAAACACCCTAAGTAAAAATCTAAAGAAAACCCCTCGCCTGTCACGTAAAGCTCACTGTATCATTTATTAACTCAACTCATTATGTAAAGTAGCGTAAATCAAATTAACTTATGGTCAGCTGACCTAACCTAAGATATCCTAACCTATTCTATCTTATCCTAACCTCACCTTACGTCCCATTGCCTCTTCTATTCTAACCTAACGAACTTCTGGGGCATATTTGAAACGCCACTGAAATGAAAGTCATAGAATTCAAAAATTACTGGATTCTCAATTAAAAAGAATACCAGATAGACCAGCAGTCAATGTTACGTGCACTGGGGGGATAATTCGCAGTGGTGCTCTCTTTGGTCACTATCTGCGACCCAACGGAAGAAATCCACAATCGTGACGAGAGGTCACGAGAGGTCATGTGTGGAACGTCACCTGGACTTTGTCAGCTGACTCATAAGGTACACAAGGTAAGACACTTCAAGCAACCTATTCTATTCTAACTTATTCTTACCTACCGAAACCTAATCTAGCCTAAACTAACCTAACATAACCTCTACACACTTTACCTAACAAAACTGCCATGTGCTCGATCTAAGCTAACCTGTTCTCCACTGATGTACTCTAGCCTAACCTAACTAAAGCTCATGTCACTTCTCAGTTTTATTGGAGCATCCCACGCACGTTTGTGCGAGGAAATGCTTACTAAACTTTAGCGTAGTACAATACAATTCACTTCACATTCATATATTGTACTTCAGAATTACTGAGTTTAATTGTTATAGATTTTATACTCCTAGTGATAGACGGGACTTTTTCGGGCAGGAGTCCTTTGCTCCCGGGGTTTCTTTCCGGGTAGTGAGGTACCTAGAGCTAGTGAGAACTTGTAAGTTACCTAGTAAAATTGGGAACGAGGGAGATACCTAGTGATTGCGAGCACGCGTTAGGTACCTAGTGATAGCGAGCACGTGTGATGTACCTAGGGGTAGAAAGCACGCGTTAGGTACCTAGTGATAGCGAGCACGAGTCAGGTACATGCCAAGGGTGAAGGAAAATGACCGAGTCTCATAGAGATATCCATCATACTTTATCTTAAAATACCCTAAGCGTTTTTGGACGAGATCCAGGTGACGTTGCTCGCGTCACCTCAAGTGTGTAGAGCTCCGTAATGCTTGTCTTCTTCTATTGTGTCTATTCAAACAAATAAGCAATTGTCCTCGTGAGTAACTATTTGTATGTCTAACTATAATTAGAAGGTTCTAATTAACGCTTTCTGTTTTGGTTTAGTAGGTTGTTCAAGTGAAAGAACTGATCAATTTCTAGAATATGAAAGCCAATGCGTATCAATAAGCGGTCAATTCTCTACAGCACATCTGAAAATTATGCCTGCATTTGATGTCCAGTGCATCTGCACTGTTTCGTTACGGATTTCAGATGGAGACATACCTACCTTTTAGATGAACATGCCTGATGACTGCCTGAGAAAGGTAAAGTCAACTTTGGTTATACCCTCCTCTGGGCAATCCACACACACACAGATATAGGCAAACTGACCCCAGAGGAGTAAGTACAACTGCAGCCGACCACGGATCACTAATAAATATGACGCATTAGCGGAAGTGTCAACGGTCCGCGCTCCCTCTACCCTAGGATAAGTACTCTCACGGTAGCTATGGGCACCAAGCAAGTTTGCTGACTCGGCACTTCGAGCACCATGCACAAAGGTCGCTCACCTGACCTGGGGATCGTTCCCGGGACTTTCAGCAAAACTGTGCAGTACGCAAGCTCCGCTGCTCCAGTGGGTAGCCTGATGCTCAACTATTTCCATTTCACTGAACTTCGTGAGGTCTTTCACTTCGACAACCTGCCAAAATAAACAGAAAATGTTTGAATTTACTGGCTTGGAATCTAAACATGTAAATACTGCAGTAGCTTACTACGAGGGTTAATTTATAGATAGATATATGCCCCTTTCACACATCTCATTCACACCACGTAGTGATGGTGCAGTATATGTATGAGATGGTAAGACTCAGTGTCAACACTCATGATACTGCTAGGAATGAAGAACGTACGACGTACCGTAGGGGGAGCGAGAAGGGGTGATGGGGTTAGACAGGGGAGGAATTGTAAAACTCAATAAATATGAGAAGTAATGATTAATTTGGACTATGAAAGCCGAAGAAACAAAAAAAAATAGAAAACTTCTTATCAGACAGACCACTGATTATAGATGGCATTACTATCACAATAACCAACTGTCCGATGCAAAGGAGCACAGAAGAGGAAAAACCATAAGAAACTGGTCACCAAGACGCTCCGACTGGCCCATCTCAAGCAAATAAGCAAGAAATGAGAAAGAAGGACCAAAAACAATCATTAGGACTCCCTGACTGGGCTATTTCAAACAAGGAAGCGGGAAACGAAGAAAGAACCATAAAATGATCACCAGGACGGGCCGATTGGGCTATTTCAAACAAAGAGGTAGAAAATGAGAAATGCACCAAGTAAAATTGATCATCAGTGCGGCTCGACTTGGTAAAACTCACCCACAGAAGCAGGAGGTGAAAGAAGAACCATAAGAAATTGATCACCAAGGCACCCGGTATCTTATGTATGACAAGCGATGCCGCAGCGGCGGTAGACGAGAGGCCTTTTGTATTAAAAATGCAGCAGAACGGGACTAATGGAGGCTTGCCGGTGGCCAATATTCGGCAGGTGGCGGCCAATGGGAGCAATATGGTCTTTTTATGCGTCATCTTAGCTTGCAACCTGGCCAGTTGGCCACCTCCAGACTGCTCCCTTCATGCCCTAAATAATAAAGGCTTTGATAAATTGAAGGTCATAAGTATAACTAAAACATAATATTGGCTTTGATAACTGGAAGCCAGAAAATAAAAACATAGTCTTTTACAAATTGAGATCGTAAATCAAATCAACAAAATTATACATATTTTTCTCTAATGAAGTGAGGGTCACAGACCAAATAGCGTAGTCAAATTTACATACCTAAACCTTAACCAATTAAAAGTCATAGTCAAGCTGAAAAAATAAACAAGAGCGAAAATTTAAAAGCATCGATGAAAAACTAAAATAAGAATAGTTTTAGGTACCGGTAATTGAAGATCATATGTATATGTATATAGACGGTAAACATCAAAGCCATATACGGCGATAGTCATGCGAAAAAATAATCAGAAATTAAAAAGAATGTCGAAAGTTCTGAGAAAAAAAATGTAAACGTTCTAATATTTACAGAGACGTAAACGCACAACGATAACAACTACTAGTATTACTATTTACTAATCTACTATTACAACTGCCACTATTATTCCTACTACTATTAATACCTCTACCATACTACTCCCGTTGCTAATACTAGTCTGCTACTTCTTTATTACTATTCCTCGCGACTTTATTTTGAACCTTCTCAAGCGTAATCGACTTGTGAAAAATACTAGACTGTTTGAAGTGGTGAATCGAACGATGAGATTGAAGTGCCGGACAGGTTGTAGCTATTCAATTAAGATTATCTCAGTTAACGTGATAGAATCGAATGCATCTTTATTACGATAGGAAAGGTATCCCGCTGGCTGTTGTAATTGGTTATAATCTCTTTGGTTATAAGCTCTTTATGCTTTGGTTATGAGCCATTTATTCTTTGGGTTTGAGCCCTTTACCATTTTTTATGTGCCTTTGAGTCTCAATTAAGCCCCTTACCCTGATTTCCCTTTGGTTGTGCGTAAATCCTTTACTCTTAAGTAATAAGCCCCTTACAGTCCACATTGATTATCTTCTTCATGCGTGAATTAATCAATTACACTTATTTGAGTTAATTAAAGTCTAGAATAGAACTCTGAGAGTGCATACCTCCGCAAAGCAAGACAATGTTAACTAAAATTTAAATTGGATTTCTTTTTGATCATGGCCAAAATTTAGTGATTTGTCCCACTTCACATTCTTGGCAGTTCCTGCCTGTGATTTTCTTGAAAATTTCATTATGTTCTGACAAACACTAGGACAAAAAAATAGTCAGACACTCAAATGGACTTACAGATCAACACCAAAATTTTTTCATATATACTGTTTTTCATTTCCAATAATTCCTGTGAAGTTCATGATGATTCGTTGATAACCTTTTAGGTTATTTTACTGACGACCATAAAAACAAACAATCAAACAAATCATCACAAACTTTTGGTCATTTGCTCTTCGTAGCTTCCCTAATATTTCCTAGAAATTTCATGAAAATACATTCATAACTTCTTCCGTTATGTTCCCAAGGAAAAAACACTAAGACAAACAAACAAGGAAACAGTTAAACAAATCGTCACCAAACGTTGCAATGGTCGTCTGCTCCTCCTAACATACCTAACGATTGCCGTGCAAATTTCATGAAGATCCGTCTGTCACTTCTCGAGCTATCTGAGTGACAGACACAGAAAGAGACAAGTAATGCAGACAATAACATAACCTTCTTGGCGGAGGTACTTAAGCTGAGCTCCATCTTTTGGTAGACATATCTATAGGTGAGCTCCTGAGGCCCTACCACAACAGTTAAGTAATTTAGGCACTGGAATTAAACTGGATACTTTCCACACCCAACGCCATAACTGGGCAATCCACATGCACTGGTTCGGGCTGCTGGTAAATCCACTCTATGCTTGAAGGGGTTTACGGCTGTAGTCAGTCAAAGCTTGTCAGAGCTATGGAGCTATAGACGGAAGGTTCATACTGTATATCATATAGCAATCCCCGACCGCTCTCATTTCTGGTGTGGTCTGTGCCCTCGCAGTAGACTGTGAACATCAAAAATGCTGACGCTACAACACCCCAAGCCTCGCAAAACTCACTTCTTTGGCAAAGAAGCTCACTATCCACTCCACCACTGCAGAAAGCATAATAAAGAAAGGATATGGCATGTATAGTACACAGAGGTAAAGTTAACTTTGACCTCACCCCAATGGGGAAATCCATATGCACTGGTTTGTGCTGTGGATATAGGCCCACTGGCCACAGAGAAGCAAGTGCGACTACAGTCGACCACGGATCATCAAGGACTATGGCGCCAATTTGACGGAAGATTCAAATGACCCGCGATCCTCCACACCTCTCCCCCCATCTCTGAGAAAGGCTAGTTCCACCACGGCGCAGTGCATGCACACAACTGCCGAGTCAGCACACCTAAACCAGCAAAGAACTCGCGTGCCTGGAGTGGTATCGAACCTACGATATACAAGGATTGTGAGCTGAGAACGTAAGCACGCTGCTACAGTGGAGGCAAGATTGTTGCGGGAAACATTTGAAAGCCACACGCACTGGTTCGTGTTGCGGATATAGGCCAGCAGGCTCCAGAGGTGTAACTACCGCTGCAGTCCAACACGGGACATGAATAACTACAACGTCGAAGACGAAAGGTTCAATGACCCTCCCCCCATGCTCCTCATTTCTGGGCATGATAAGTGCTCCTACGGTAGCTGTGCATACTCAGTAACAGCCGACCAAAGGTTACATAGCACCTTTTTATAATTTTATCCTCATCACAAGTTCAAAGTCTAACCGACATATTTGAACTGTAAAATCGGACTTAACATGCGTAATTATAGTGAAAGCTTTCCCATTGTCCGTTTATTACCTCCGCCAGTGAGGTTATGTTTCTGTCGGCATATGTTTGTTTGTTTGTTTGTTTGTCTCTTTGCCTGCTAGGTAGCAAAATAACTCAAAAAGTTATGATCGAATTTTCATGAAATTTACAGGGATTTTAAGTTTGTAAAGATAAACATATGATTAAGTTTTTGGGAAGATCCTTTCAGCCGTTTGGTATTTCTTTGATCATCTATTTTTTTTTTTTTAAACATAACTCAAAAAGTTACAAGCAGATCTTCAAGACATCTGCAGGAAGGGGCGAATATCCGCATCTGCATCCGCGGATGCTAAGATGGTAACATCCACAGACGTCAGAACGCTTAAAGATCCGCATCCGCGGATGTCCAAAAAATAGCATCCGACCCATCACTACTCTTTAGTTTCATCCTCTTTCCTCCATTGAAGCTTAGTGAAAAGAGTTTTGGTATCAATTTGGACACTTCAAGTACATTTTTTCAATCATTAAAGCGTAATGATATGAATTGCGGTTTCAGAAACTACAGCTTTTTCGATAACTAGAGTTTAATTATAGTTATTATAGTTATTAGTAAAACTCCACGCTATGGTATTAAGTGACGCAAATAGCCCAAATAAAGCATCAAGCAACCCCAAGATGGCCAATGCGCTGCTGTGTAGAATCCCTAAAAAAAAAACATCCGTAGCTGATTTGAACGCCTACAGACTGACACGGCTGAATACGGATCCTTGGAATAAATTTCATACGAGTACCGTTCCAGGCATAAAACAACGACTAAACTCACGAATTTCACACCTAGCCGTGTCCAAGGTAAAACGATGGCCGACGAAAGCAGCTCTTGTGTTTCTTACAAAGATTCTGGGAGGACGAACAGAGGACTGTAACCAATGTCCTTCATTGTTGAATAATTTATAGAACATACAAAGTCAAGCAGCGCTCAGTCTATAAGATTATTCTAGACCCACAGTCACAACCAACAAGTCGGTCAAGCAGACGAAAATGACTGGCGGCAATGAATCGTAGACAGGAAACAGTATGTTCTGACAGAGAGAGTAAGAATGTATCTCCGGACTACGTCATCATCATCAATTATTGCAGAATGAACTTTGCGCAGCGTCCCAACCTTTTTGGAAGCACGTGAGATCAGCCGCCTAATAAGCGCCTCAGACGTAAGCTTCTCATCAAAGACGACATAAAGTATCTCCAAAGAGCTGGACACCAGTCCTTCAGCTTAAGTGGCGGAAGCGAAGGTAACAGAGTACGAGACAGACTGATAATCATAGACTTAAGGCCTTTTTGATTGGGATCGAAATTAAGCTTTGCAGGCTTGGCTTGTCCGAAATTTTAGACAAGTGCTCTGGCTTCGACTCATTAAATTGACATTGACTATGGTTCGGTTTAACTTGAGACTTCTAAAACCTCAGGCTAGCTAAGTAAGTTAGAGTTTTTAACAGGCGTAAAGTAATAGGGTATGTTGCTTCTATCACTTGCAACATGATTCGGAACTATAAAGCCGAACCTTCTGTCTGGAGTTTGAAACAAGTCCAGCCTCGAAGGCTTAATTCCAGCGCCCAATCGAATACACCGTTAGTTTTGTTTGCATTCGATTTCATACTCCAGAAGGAGCGCCATACGTTACTCTGCGACAAGTCTCTGATCTGAGCATCAGCCTCAAGCATGGCGCCGCCACCAAAGTGAATCATCAACTAATTAACCATAACCAAACGAACATCAAAGAACCCAAAACGGTAGCCTGAGGAACACCCGTAGCTACCCTGACAAATGCACTAAGGCAAGTGTCCTCTGACACACGCTGCATGCGCTCTGTAATAAAATCTGGAATAATTAACAACACTAACGCCCACGCCAAAAGATTGCATTCTGTACAATAGATCCAAATGGTTGAACCTATCGTTCGCCGCACGAAGTCCAACTGAACAAGGCACGCTAAATAACGGCGATCTAACGTCGATTGGCCGTAGTGCGACACAGACACTAGCGCGTCATAACAATGCAAGTTCTTTCTAAACGCAGAGTGACCCGAGGGTAGCACCTCAATCGTTTCAACAAAATTATTTAATTTGCACCCCACCATTTTTCAAATACCTTTAGTAAAATAGGGATCAAGGATAAGGATATAGGGCAGCAACTGTGTACATTAGCGAGACTGGACCCTTAAAAATGGGTGTGACATTTCTAGTACTCCAACAACAACGAAAGCTCTCCAACCGGATGAAGTACCTGAAACTGACACTCAGTGTAGGAGCCAAAATTTCAGTAAGTTTCCAATAAATTAGGGGGAAATACGGTAATGTCAGGGTCCTACCAACACTATGGATCAAGGTCCATCACAAGCGCTCGCACCGTGCTAGGTCCGACTGCCGCTGATGTTAAGACAGCCTTAGGGTGGTGTCCACTTACTACTGAAGTGAACCGAAAGAATCTCCCCCTTAGCCTGGGAGGGGTCAAAAACTATACCACTACCGAGGCCCGCCAGGAACGGCAAATTTGTTGGTTCATCATCGAAAACTGATCATTTAATTCGCTCCACCAACGATGTGGATTATTTACCCTCAGTAGAGATTCCCTGGACTGTTGTCTCTGACGAACTGGGCTGTCTATTACACTCGCTTAGCTTCGACTCAACGTACTACACATGTTTGCCACGACGCACTGCCAAAAAACGCCACCTGACAATATCGTGCTTTGGATAAATCTCTCTAAAACCGACTACTGCTACCGATACCCGCGGTCGAGGCAGCACCCTAAGGTGGTGAACTCATGACACTGGACGTTAGATGTTCAATTGCTAACCTTGGCAAGTGAGCTCTTTCAGCGCTTGACGAGCTGACTCGGCAATTAATTGGTATCTCCACAGCTGCCATGGGGGTATTTACTTTTACCAGAAAGATGGAAGGTAAGGGACATGAGTCGGTGGATCAGGACCTTCTGTTCGCCTCAGTTCTTGACGATCCGTGGTCGACTGCTGCCGTGCATTCTTCTGGGCCAGTTGGTCCATCGCCACAGTACGAACCAATGCGGCCGGGGTTTCCCAGGAGGGGGTGCGGTCAAACTGACTTTACTTCTTTCTTTTCACAGTCAAATCATTCAGTTCACCTGGTCGTCGGAACAAAATACGACTCCAGAAAAACTCCTTTTCAGATGCAGCAATAAAGTGGTGGCAATAATGATAGTACAATTCAGAATTTTTTTATAACCTAAAAAAAATACTACGCCATATCATGTGAAATTTTGACATAAAAACCTTATTTCAACTAGTTACCTATTTCTTATCATAGTTTCCCTATAAACTATTTGCTTAAACTTTTATGATGAAAAGTATAAATTTGTGTTGGAATTTGGGAGGAAATAAAGATAGCACAACTTGAAAAAAATTACATTTCCACGTTACTACATCCAGATTAGAGAAGAAGAATATCAAAACAAAAAGGCGTCGCCATATTGGACAGTTGCTCCCCCCCTTGTAACCTCTATATATGGATATTAACTCATTTCTTAGCATGGGAAGACAGTGTGGGTTATCTGAAAAGGAAAAGGGTCAAATAAGCGCATTAAATGAAGAAGGATACACTATATCTGAGATTTCTAGGAAGGTTAGCAGATCTAGA
>LQNS02278170.1:14169177-14192933 GCA_001587735.2 Parhyale hawaiensis | reverse complement strand
ACGATCGACGGCGGTCGTGGCGCGCTATGAATGCAAAATGATCTTCAAATGGTTTCTGCCGCATGGAAGCAGGCCGAAGTTTGGGTGGCGTGGCCAGGACTCCAAACGATGTTGCCTAAGAACTTCGGTGGGAGCTAGGCAGAGCTCGGAACATTTCTACGTGGCTGAAACATGCGATATAAGAGTGGTAAGAACTCGCAGGTAGCTAGAGGTTTGAGCATTCCTACACGGTTGAAAAATACTACTGGGAAAGTTTTAAGAACGCTCTCAGACAGCTAAGCAATTTCAATTAATTTAGGTGAAGTTCTGAACTCTCATACACGGTCCAAAATGCATTAATAATGGCGGCAAGAACTCAAACAGAAATGTAAAAAGGCGCTACGAGGGCATACAGACCCTGCTATAGGACGTGACCAACTAAATGGCGGGAAAATGTATACATGAGTGTGAAAAACCGCAATGATGGACCCTATGTTTTATGCTTATAGGCAGGGTTTTAATACTTTTAGGTGACGTGAATGGTGACAGTATGAAGGCTTGAGACCAGTAAAAAAAAAAAACTCTGTCTTAATCTAGTTAAAGTTAACGGGTCGACTTAAGTGTTAAGAAATTCGACAAGAAGAGTTGTACGTACAACATGTGAAAGTGCTCATGTTTTTGATTATTGATAAATATATTCTAAGTGAACACACTCCACTTGTAAGGAACGTACCCAGCAGTGACTTTCATTGCACGAAAATTTCATTAAATACTTTAAGGTGCGAATGATTTTACTCTATTGTTTTTAACTTTCGTGCTCGGAAATTTTTCTCGCCTGATATTTTTTAATGTAATTAGGTCAGTAAAAAACTATTAGAGACTCTTTGAATTGCCCAGAAGTTGACAAAAAACACTAGGCTAACGATCTTCCTCAGGCAGCAGGTCAAAGTTCTCTATTACAAAGACTTCCCTTACTTGCTCGGCAATTGTCTCTTAGAAGAACTCGCACAAGCCAAGCGTATTTTTTACGCAGGCAGGGCCGTAGCCCAAGAAAAGGTACGTACCTAAGTAAGCTAACGCTGCGAAAGATTTGACTTTTTCCGACCCTTGTATTTGGATGCAGGGCGCCGCCTAAATAATATTGTGCCAGGGGCCTCGCTTTTTAAGCAGACTAGCAAAGTCATTAGCTCTCCTCGGCATAATAAGGCACAAATTGGGTGACGCCATGTTTAGGCTTGTTAGCCCGGCTCGCATAAAGAAAACAATGCAAAGAAAATATTTGGACATAATTTGCGAGTATTTGTTGAGCAAATTTTGCAGGTGTTATGGAGAGAGGAGAAGGGATGTCCGTTCTGGGAATGGGTTACGTACGCTTCACTTGCTCGTAAAATAACAAAATGATTGCGTTTTTGCAACACTGAGGCCAATGAGCCGTCGATGCAAATTGGAACCTGGTAAAAAAGTAAGATATGTTAACATTTAAGAAAAAAAAGATGTGCAAAAACTGACTTAGAAAAGGTGATCTAGAGAAGTACTCTGAGAACGCATACTTTTGCTACACAACACAATGTTAACAAAAAATTCAAATTTGTCCTGATACCAGAATTTTTTCTTGATTATCACCAAGAATTGGTCAATCCTCCCTCTGGACAATCTTAAGAGTTCCTTTGATATTCTTAAAGATTCCTCCGTAACTTTTTGAGTTATGTTTTGACAACCATAAGAAAATGATGTAGTCAAACACAGAAACGGACCAAGAAATCATCACCACATAGTTTTTATTTCTTCATTTCAAGATTTCTCACAATTTCTGTAATTATCATGATGACATGATGATAACTTTTTGGGCTAAATTGCTAACATATGTAAAACAAGCATAAAAACAATGAAATAAACGGACAAATAGGTCAACACAAAAATTTAGTACATTTCTCTTAGTAGCATCCCTAACATTGCCTGCAAATTTCATGAAGACCTGTTTTAGCTATGGTGCAAAAAAAACAGTTCGATAAACAACAAACGATTGAACGGATCTTTATAAAAAATTAATCATCTGTTCTTCTTGAATATCTAACAATCTCTGTAAATTTCATGAAGATCCGTCCATAACTTTTGAGTTATCTTGGTGGCATACAGACATCCAAAAGCCTACAAAAACATAACCTCCTTGGCAGAGGTAATAAACGGAAGTAAAGAAACCAATTTTTATATTTACATAAATGAGTAGGATGGTGTTTAAAATCTCTATATGAAAAATTGAAACCAATGAGTAGTAAGCGGATATCATGGTGTTGAATAAAAGTGATGTTAAGTTAATATTTAGTAATTGCAAAGAGTATAAAAACTAACTTGAAAAAGATAAAGCCAGTGAGTAATAAGTATAACTGTGGTGTTTATGTATCATAAGCTAAAAGCAAATGTACAATTAATTTTATACTATCTGGGCCAGTGAAAACATTCACGGTTTACTAACTTTATTGTGAGTGTTTGGAAATTTCCTGATGCCGGTATGCTTGTTATTGGATTTTAATGTAATTAGATGCACATCTAAGTTTATCGTGTATCTTAGT
This sequence comes from Parhyale hawaiensis, assembly GCA_001587735.2. Taxonomy (NCBI): domain Eukaryota; kingdom Metazoa; phylum Arthropoda; class Malacostraca; order Amphipoda; family Hyalidae; genus Parhyale; species Parhyale hawaiensis. Next base: position 14,190,384 of record LQNS02278170.1, on the reverse strand, counting down.
AAAAATCGGTAGTTGCCCTCCCAGTAGGTAGTTATCCTCTTAGGGGTAGCTAACTTCCCAGGGGTAGTTATTCGCCCATTGGGTAGTTGTCCTTCCAACGGGTAGTTAACCTCATATGGGGATAGCTGTTCTCCTACGGAGGTATCTGTCGTCTACGGGACCCGTGGATATTCTACAGTTGGTAAATGTTTTCACTTACCACAGTTTAACCTGAGGTAGTGCTTCTAATTCTTAATCCAACCCTTCTGAGCTAACGTCCGTCGCTTACTCCTGTCTTTCGTTACGCAGTCCGTGTACCTTACATCCCGCCTAATCTTTTCTAGGATATTTATTTCACCACTAAAATTAATCACGAATTTGCTCCCTCAGCAAAGACTTCGCACTTGTGTCTTGATAAAGACAGAAACATGACGGTGCTCCTGGCATTGTTCTCCAATGTATTTGAACACCTTTGCTAAGCTCTCTTTCCCACAGCTTACAGGTAATTTAGCACATCCTAATCTTACGCATTTAAATTTTTGTCAGCGTATTCGATTTTTCTCACTATTTTGGGACCCGTGGATACTGATCAATGGCCCATCATTGTTCTGCTTTGTTTAATGCGACAGTGGACCCGCGCGCTAAAAACTTCACCCAATAATCATCAATATATTTGTTTAATATAGGCCGGTGCGGAATCTACTCTGACTTGCTTCTTCTTCATCACACTTCTTCATTGATTGTACTTTCCTTTCTAAAACGCAAATAAAGGAAAACGCTACTACGGCCAACTCAAATTATCGTTAGAGATACTTGCTTTCTTCTGAGCAGTACACTTCAATTCGGCTGCAGCACACTACTCCCCCCCACCCCTTAGATGGCATGCAAAAAAGAAATTACCTGAATTAGAATCCGCTAAAACATAACTGAATTTAATTTCCGCTGCGTATTCAGAATACACAGTGAGATAGTTTCATCAGAGCAAAATTTTCGCCCCCAAGAAATTTGAAGATAGAATTACTACGTCTACTAAACCGGAAAAAATCGGTTCCTCTACGCTTCACTGATTTTCTGCTAAATGTATACTTCGTAAACCAACAGCGAAATATAATTTCGATGTAGTGAAATGTAATCAATGTCAGACGCCACGGGAAGGGCAAGAGAAGCTGGAAGAGCAAGAACTGCATTTCATTGTCAATAACGATAAGTGCCGTATTCCAAATTTAGCCTTCTTCTGCAATATGGTCTAATTATTAGGGAACAAGATCGCCAAAATGCCCAGCGTTGCAAGAAATGCATTCAGATAATAAAGGGATAAGGATTTCACTTTAGCCTTCTTCTGCCACCTCGTCATCGATCTCCATAGAAAAGAAACTTGATTGCGAAATCTTCATCATGGCGGAATTCCCATTGTAACGGCAAGCAATTATACAGATTCTAACTCGCAATCACAGAACAGCTCAAACGCATGAAAATAACTAGAGCACTCTGAGAGCGCATACCTGCGCCAAGTAAGGCAACTTTAACGAAAAATTCAAATTAGCTCTGAAACCAAGATTTGATAGCATTAACAGCTTCTGCAATTTTTTTTAAGATCCTTTTATGACTGTTTGAATCATGCTGCTAACAAACATTATGACAAACGTAAGTCAAACATTCAAACGAACCAACCGATCTGCACCGAAATTTATTCATCAATATCTTTTAACATTATTAACAACTCCTGCAAATTTCATAAAGATCCATTGAAAATATGTTGAGTTATTGCGTAACAAACATTAAGACAATCACAACTCAAACATAGAAACGAATCAACCGATCTGCACCAAAAGTTAATCATTCATGTCTTTTAACATTACTAATAATATCTGTAAGTTTCATAAAGATTCACTCAAAACTTTTTGGGTTATTGCACTTACAAACATCAAACACAGCAACAAACATACGGATGAACAAACAGATCATCATGAAAATTTGGTCCTTTCCTCATTGTGATATACCTAACAACTCATGTATATTTTATAAAAATCTGGCCAATACCTTCTGAGTTAGGGCATTGAGAAAAATGAGGTAGCCAAACAAACAAACGGATGGATGGATCTTCACCAAAAGTTAATCATCTGTTTCTCCTAACATATCTAATAATCCCTGTAATTTTCGTCAAAATCTGTCCATAACTTTTTGAGTTATCTTGGTGACAGACAGGCAAACCCGACGAAAACGTAACCTCCTTCGCGGAGGTAATTTTTAGAAAAACCTTGCCCTGTTGCATCCGATTAATGATCCTTGCCGTATCATAGATACATACGTAAGCTTCATAATGCTGCCTGATTCAAATTATTTTAAAGATTTTGCCGACTTTTTTCCAAGGTATTTGAGCGATGACAGCTGCTGAGCCTTAAAACTGTTTGCTCCAATTTTCTTCTATCTATTACTGAAGAGCGTAACACACGAAGGAACGAACGAACGAACGAATGAACGAACGAAGGAACAACGCTACATATAATATAGATATATATGGAATATCAAATTCCTTTTTAAATGGCAAGAAAAACTTAACAACAAATGGAAATAAGCGTTTAGTAAAACTATAGATTTTAGTGAGAAGAAACACAACATATACTGTATATACGGCAAGAGGTTATTCCATAAGCAAAACACTCCTTACAGCAAAGCATGCACTCATAGAATATTAAAAAAAAAAAAATGTTGAGCCGGCATCTTATATAAGATAATGATAGACTTATGTAATTCCACTAAAAACTTCAACCTCATAGGAAATTAGTACTATAGGCAATACCCGATCGCCAAGTTTCATTTAGTACAAGCTTTTGTTTGCATAAGATATAACCTTTAACAACTGCTCTTTTTCTTCTACAGAAACCTGCTTCTGACCTCTAACCAACTAACCGCCTGTCTGAACGAAACTCGCCACTGTACCCACCTGTAGCAAACTGCATCGATACACTCAATTTTGGCCAACAACTGCAGCTGACCAACCAACAAATTATTATCAGAATTCGGTTGTATGAGAAAACTAATAAATAAGCTTTTTAACAAAATGTGGCGTTCATTTTAATTAAACATGTATATATTCCTGCAGAATAGTTAAGCAAAGGCATATTTCAAATAATAAATATGAGGTTGATTAGTCTTAAAATAAAATTTGACGTTTCGGGACGTACGTCCTACTAGCTCTGATCACTCTTCTGATTGACTGTACCCGGCTGCTTCTTCCTAATCGCCCGACTACATAAGCATTTTCCAGAGTCTGGCAATGATGGCCATCACCGATTATACGATGGCCATGGTGTGTAGACCATGGCCATCGGAAAACTATAATGTTACGATGCAATATCGCAAAAAAATCCATCGGCGATAGCGATGGTCCGATGGTTCGACGGAAATCGTATCAAACAATCGGCGATGGCCATTTTCTCCATCGGCGACGGTGTTATGAGTAGAGTCCTGATTTCTAGCATTTATGGATGCAAATAAAAATTTGCATTTATTGCAAAATATGCTACTATACTGCAAACGATATTTTTACCAGACAACAAAGCCAAAAAGTAGTCATTATGCTATAAATGACTATAAGACCTGCACAAAGTAGTCCGCAATTGTACCATTAAATATAACATTATCTAATTATTGGGAAGCGCTGAGTCAATAATTAATAAATAATTAAGTTTGCCCTGTTTCAACTTTATTTAAATTTCTTATGAAAGAAAACAAGAGGAATTGTGCAAGTCACTGTCATTTCAGTTACATCAATAGCAGTTACACAAGTGCCGGCAGTAGACGAGTGTATTGATACGACAAGAGGGCAAATTACGACAGCAATAATAGGCACACTTGAATTAAACAAAGACTCTGACATATTTTTTTGCTAAATTCCTCTCAGTTTGAACGCCCTAGTAGTACAACAGTAACGAAGTTCATTGCATCATTTTCAGCGCTTCTTTGGCCAGAATCCATGAAGTATAACAACATATTGTTGCTTGTGACAGACGCTGCAGCAAAAATGAAGAAAACCGCTGCTTCTCTACAAATTATGTACCCCGATATGCTGCACCTTATTTGCCTCGCACACGGCTTGCACAGAGTTGCAGAAAAGGTATGGACGCAGTTTCAGGATGGTGTTAAACTAATATCAAACAAAAATAAAATATTCCTGAAGGCCCCAAATAAACGCAAACTCTTCAGAGAAAAGGTTCCTGATGCGCCCCTTCTCCCAAAGCCTATTCTAACGAGATGGGGTACTGGGATAACCGCAGCATTATATTATGCTGAACATTTTACAGTCGTGAAAGTAGCACAACTATGCATTCTGCAATCAGTTCATGTTATCTGTAGAAGCAGTGTATTTATGAGACACAACAATAAGTGCAGTATGAATTATTTTCTATTTCATTTGAAACACTAAATTAATGTTTGGTAAGCTCCTAGAACAGTCTAGCGCTGGAGTTATAAGCAATAATATTATCAAACACCAAAGGGATGAATTTAACTACTATGCGTTCGAGATGCAAAGTATTTGTGGAAATAATTTCTCGTCTTTGAAATTACCTTAAGCAGTCTTCTGTCTACCGACAAAGTCAGGCGGTGTAATGGAGGTGATAATATGTTATCAGAAACATCAGTAACTTTTAGCCAGAGGTTGTCCTTTGATGTGAACTGGACTCCTTCATAAACCCTCACCCTTTCAAAATTGACCAGTGCTGTTGAATGGGATTAGGACAGGAGAGTAAGGTGGCCAAGTCATAAGACGCTCTCCTCTGAGGCCCAGAGTTCTAAGGAATGAAGCGGTAATCTTTGCTGAATTATGGAGCACTGTAGTGTATACGCTGGGCACGCTTCACTCATAAGTTTGACACCCTCTGACACACGTAATGGTCCGATAACCTCGTTACCTATAATACAACCAATGACATAACTCCTACACCTCCCTTGTGAGTGTCGCAGTCGATGCAGAATAGGAGCCCCAAAAGGACTCCACATTTTGTACCCACCCATCAGAACCATAAAGGGGTAGCTCTAGCCTCATTTTGTACATTTTGTAAGTTCATATTAATGTATTTTCGTACCCCAAATCATGCTGAATGGATTCTGAAACCTCTAATCTATTATTAGGCTTATTGTAAGCAGCCAGCAAAGTAACATCATCAGACTAACCAACAAGTAAATTATTAACAAGCTGAGACAGAGGCTACAACGGGGACCTGACAACAAGCTTAACGTTACACGCAAGTTCTTTCTTGACGTATGGCATCAGATTTGTCTAGACCAAGGAGCGATGCCAGCTTTGTCGAATATAGCTGCTCTTGTGTTGTTTGGATGATTGCTGACTTGTCAAGGCATTCTCGTATATCACGGGATAAAAGTGTTCTTATATTTCCTTGGTTTTTGGTGTTGAGGTCTCCACGTATCAAACAATAGTTCTTCAATCACTCCCTAGCTCCTCGGCGAAATCTTTTACAACTTTCTGCAGAGCCTGCGAAAATCCGTTTTTTTCGGTAGCCGTCCTTTTCTAGGCATTTTCAGAGACCTGCAATAGAGCGATTTATCATTAAAAGTGATTCACTATACAGAAACTTTCATAACGTTGAGAATTTTGTATGAATTCAAGCAAAATTTAATTACTTTAGGTACCTAGTTTTTTTTTTTTTTTTTGAGAGGGGCACCAATTTTCACTTGTGTGATTATATTACTTCAGAAATTTGTAAAATCTTGACCTGCAGTAAAGTGAGTTACAGTTTATGAAGCGTAAAAAATGTAGACAAATACATACTCAAGCTTTTTATACTGATTTGACCTTTAGTAAGTTTTTCTTAACAGACACAGCGATAAAATTGCTACAGTTTACACGACGCAGGGCCATTGTGGCCATACTTCCATTGTCTTTCCACCATCGTGCTGAAGTTATTCCCGATCGGAAGATCTTGGCAGGCAGTTGTTATTGGTCGAGGCTTTATCTGATGAATGCTCTGCAGTTGTTGAGTCTCAAGGGTTCGTATTGACATCTTGTGAACATTTGAAAATAACCAGCTGCTCAGCTGAATTGTTTTAAAAGATGGCAGTTCGTATTGATAGCGAGTGAAAACTTGAAAACTGCAGCTCCGAAGTACCATAACTATGTTAATTCATAGCAATATCTAGTGGGAAATTGAAAATAAAAATAGCTGCGGTTTTAAATCGCTTTAAAATGTCAGTTGATATCAATCGCCGGTAAACATCTGAAATTAGCAGCTGCTACTTTGAAATATGCCGAAAAATTAAGTTAGTTATAGATTGCTGCAAGTTTCCTGCTGCTCTTTCGGGAAATTTTTGAAGAAAATACGAATTATCTTTGACATCTTATGCACACGTGAACATAGAACCAGCTGTAACCCTAAAAAGTTCCTTTGGAGCTCAGGCCCGCTTATAAATTTTTTAGACGACACAACGCAAGGAAGTTTGAAATCATTTAAAAACCTGTACACTTTAATGTTGTTGGTGCATCAGAATAATCGTTAACTGAATCTTACATTATGTTTATCATACAATATCTGACACACCACTTTCTTTTAACGTAAAGTTTAAAGCATTTTCTGCTCACATATCAAAGTAAACTCTAGGCACGTGAAGAGAAGAAATCCTAGTGGACTATATTAATAATTTTCTTTCGTGCACTCAGTGGACTTAATACCATAGCCAACTCATTAAAAATATTTTGCGTTTCAGTGTTTTCAACCAAGTAGTTGAGTTTATGTTATGTTATGTTAAGCCAGTGATTATGTCAGAAAAAAGATACGTAATAGTGGAACACTTTTACTGTAGCGAACTTCAAAGTCGGGGTCTGGAGTGTAAGATCCATATTGCTATCTGCCTCTCTTGAATTAAAATGGAATACCGTATTTTACAGATACTGAAAAGTAACTGGCAACATGCATAGCTTATCTTTAGTGGTACCCACATAGTAAAAATTTGCTTTAGAATTTACAAGTTCGCCACATTGTTCCATAATTCGATAGGGGTTTTGAGTGTCTAGGGTAATAAAAAATGCTCCACAATCTATAGTGTTCCTTCCAACCGACACCGTCGCACCGCTGTACGGAACGATTGCAAAACAGGATTTTCTTAAGAAGCGCAACAAAACTAAAATCAAAGTAAGACTGAAACGGGATTATGAAAAAAAAGTTGAATAATTTTTCCCTTGCGCATCAGTAATCCAAAAGTTTAATAAAATATAGTACGGTATTAAACAACTTACATGTAGCTGTAGTTTTTTATTTTTGTAATTTCTTCAGAAGCTCTTAGTTTTACCGCCCTGTTCAAGCAAATACATGTTAGCCGAAAAGCACTGCTTGCTAATTTCCTCCATCTTTGGATTTACTCGGAAAACTTTGCGGGATCGATCGCCCACTACCACTGAAAAAGAAAAAAAAAACAAGCTTGCGACGACCACGCAAATAGAACAGTTCAGGGCGTGGTTTTTTTTTAAAGCGGCACTCGAATAAATTTATTAGTTTGGTAAGTCATTGAAGCCCAGTGAGTTCGAGCGAATGTTTCCACCTCACTGATCATATTAACGACATTCCCGTCAAATCTATCAAATCCGAGGGAGCTTTTTCTCGCGTCTGTAGCGGTTTTTCCCCCCATTCGCTTTTTGCGCCGTGCCTTGCTAGGGAGATCCACGCAAGACGTGCGGTATATTTTAGATGTTTCTGCCTCGTTACAGCGTCGTTTGATTGGAAGGGGGACCAATGGAGGGAGGAAACTGCAATTTTAGTCGCTAACTTCCGGCACCAGCGGAGTAAGAAAGTGAACTTTAAAACTCCCAAGATAGAGCTCATTAAGCACTGAAGTGACGTGCAAAGGTACTTTTATTGGCAGTAGAATGGCAGTTATTTTTAGGGGGGACTATTATTCCTTAGGAAATATTTAGAGCTTCTGGTGTAGCATATCTGATACTAAAACGCAGTTAATAAACGACTAAAGTTTTGAAAGACTAAAATAGAATATATATGGAAATCAACTGTTGGAAAGCAAAAAATACTGATAGTATAAAAGCATTGACAGAAGTGCACAACGATGTAAGCATATTTTTCGTTAAAAGCAAAAAAAATTAAGCAGAATGCATGTCAATAAATTTGATTAGAATTATGTAACATTGTCGAGTTTCAAAAATGTGTAAACGTTGTGTAACATTTCATATACTAATAGTTATATTGGGTACATATGCCATAGCTTATTGAGAACTGCTTCGCTGCACAAAAAGAGTGGGAATGAACCGAGTTTGTGCATGGCACTCACAACTAACATATCACAGGTCATCAGCAAGCTGCATGTCGCGTATAGTGATATATTTCGGCGGTTGGTGGGTGTTCCCAGATACTTAGGGGCTAGAGATGTCAGGGCCTCATGTGTTGCAGAATAACTCACTATTCTTGTCCGTAAATGTGCATATACCCTGCAGATGAGAGTGAAAAATTCTGATAACTCGTTGTTTCAAAGTATATGCTCTGACCGACAATATCAGAGTTTATACCCACAACAGCAGCATGCAATGCGTGCCTGGCGCATGTGCTCGAGGTACCAAGTTCAAGCGACTAGCCTGTCAAGGGATCTTTGTCGCGTCCTGAGTCGGTAATTGTTTGGTATGCGAAAGCTGGGTGGGGGCACCAGCCTGACCGGTAATGGGAGGGTGGGGGCTCGGGTCGTTGAACCTTCCGTTTCGGCGCCATAGTTCTTAGCGACCCGTGGTCGGTTGCTGCTGTACTTACTCCTCTGGGGCCAATTGGCCTATATCTGCAGCACGAACCAGTGCATGTGGGTTTCCCAGGGGAGGGTACAGTCAAAGGTTGACTTTACTCGACGCTCAAGCAGCGGTGGGTTAGGAGTCCGTATGAGACCGATGACTTACATGATAGGAATGACCTTTTGCTGCTGAGTCACTTACCTATTGCTGCTTAAACGTTCTTTGTTGCCGTATGATGCAGTCTTGAGTTGATGTAGTCTATGACTCGCCTCACTGTTTCCCATACGTTAAATTCTATTTAGCTGCTTAAATTACAAGACGGTGCTGTACTCAAGGTACACCAAGCCTATCTCTAAGCTTGTTATCACATTAATGATAAAGTTCTAGATAAAATACAAGTATATAGTACAAGTAGTGTAACTAGCCCCTTTGCCAGGCAAGTTACCATGTATCGGTACTCTCTCAATACTGACTTCCATGAAATGGTGTTTTCAACCGCTCGGTAAAGGGCTAAGAAAGTGTCACTTGTAAATCTCTGCAAGATTACTTCAAATTGTCCTTGCTTAGTTCTCATTAGTTTTGCATTTGTGGGAGTACAGACTGCTTAGTGCTAATGAAGCCCGCAGGAATAGGCTGCTGCTGTTCATGTAGTATCCCTGTGCATGGCCTCCTTTTTATGTAAATGGGCCTCATAACTATACTGTAATAATACTGTTTACTATGTGCTTGTCGGCATATTTGTAAACCTATTGTGTTTTTAATAATATTATTATCATTTTTACATCGTTATGCTAACCATACTCCACTCTTACTGAAGCACTAAACATGCTTTACAAATTTCGCTGCAGAGCTTACGATGCGTTTCTCTTTGATCGACACCGCTATTTAGCAGAGCACAATAAAAATTTTACACAGAGCTTTCGGTTTATTCATTAGTAAGGAAATTCGTTGTTAAGCTTAAAAAATCAAACAAAATTACTAGTGGGGCGTAAACTCCTTAAGTTCTAAATTTACCTATATTCACATAACTTCACATAAATCATAGTTTCTCTTAAATTTACAAGTATACTAAGCTCAAATAAATTCACGTGCATTCGAAAATGAACAAAATTATAATTTCAAGTTATATCGTTTGAATTTAAAATTCATTATAATTCTGTATTCACCTAAGTTCACACGAATTCTGAATTCGAGTCACCTAAATTCATTTGCATTGTAAAAAGCGTAATTCTGAATTTACAAGAACTCGCCTTAATTTTAGAATCGCTTTTGTAAGCACAAAGCAGGTCTCGCACCAGGGACGCTGGCACATCTCACTAGCAACTAACATCGTACTAATGTTACTCCTAGCTAGTGCAGCCCTACACATAGAGAGATAACTGTAACAGCTAATTTACATTTGCCTTTTAAAGCTGGTCAATCACCTGCTTAGATTTACTTCTGTAAAGGTAAATATAAACACGCATTTGCAGAGATTGCACTGTTTGCAGCACTGCACTGAACTGGGAACATGTTTTAGAAAATGCGCTGTCGTTCGCTGACGGAGTTTGTATTACGTTTCTCTTCAATGGATGCTGTAAACTTTACCTGAGCAGTTGTAAAAATTTCACTCAGAGCTTTTAGTTGGATTGCTCAGGTATTCAAGTTGCATATCAAAAGAAATTTTTTTTCCAGTCCCAGGACAAAATGTTCGGTGGCTGCGCGGGTCCGCAGGACTCAACTTTACAGAGCAAACAAAGAGTGAAGCCCTCAAAGGACAGCGTACAACTTGACTTTTAAGTTGTTTTTCTTTTTTTTGTCAGTTAAATAATTAATCAAAGTGAGCAAGACGGCCGAAATATATATACCCTATATATACTCGAAGATACCGATTATAAGCGCAAGCAAGCAACGACTTATGTGCCTGGAAAGCAAATATCTCAAAGTACACAAAGTTTCATCAGTTCTCCAGATTTTCGTATGTGATATTCTCCGTCTTGTAGGACTTGAAACATATATTTTTAAGTCATGGAAAAATGGAACAAAGTCACTTCCGAACAACTTCCAAGTCATCAGCGAAAAATCAATCAGTTGCATGTCAGCGATGGTATCACTTTTCTTAGCATTTTAAATTTTTATCTAACTTTCTTAATTGTACATTTGCTTTTCTCAACAAATATGGTTCATGTTTCTTCTATATCACTTAATGTCCGATGAATTCTCTATGCAGAAATTCAAATTTTTATAGATTTGCTTAATACGAAATGACGGAAGATGACTTAATGAAATGTTATAGGAAAAGATTCTTTTATTGATGACAGTTACATTAGTATTGTAAGCTCCTTAACTGCATTTCAGCTGCTGTTCTCAGGAGTGGAATATAAAATACACAGCAAAGAGATCGCTTGTGCCTGCATAATAATGGCATACAATTTAAGAGACAAATTTTAGGAAAAAACTCAAAGATTTTTTTTTATTAATTTGCGCGTTGATTCTAGCTTATTTCTTTCATAGTTTTTATATAATAAATTCATATTAAGGGAAAGTAGCTTTTGGTCCAACCTTGATAGCTACTACCTATTCTCTCTCTAGAACTACGATCACAGCTTCTAGATTTCATCCCATCGTCCAATTTTTTTTTTTTAAATCTGCTGCTACCCACCGCTCTGCTACTACCCCTATTTTCCGATGGCCCCTTATTTGGAATTGATTTATTTTATCAAAAATTCTGCTAGGGTAATGCCAGCACAACCCATAATTTTCAATTCTATGCGTTCATTCCTTCCCAAACACGCAGTTAAAACGCTGAAATTCGTTGAAGTTCATTCAAGAAGGCAATCGTCCTTAGAAGTGAGGACCAAGTTGCATAGCAATGCTAAACAAACGGACAGAAGACAGACTCAGGGCGCAGGTCTGCAGAGGCGATCACAGTCTGCAGTTGTTGCGCTACTTCTTGTAAAATTCGGAGACGAATAGTTGCGAATACGAAAATGCTGTGAGCGATTGGTCGGCAGTTGCCGATTTTATGTAACTGTGACTGATGGAGGTGGTGGTGGGTGTGAGTGATGGTGGTGGTGGTGGTGGGTGTGAGTGGTGGAGGTGGTGGTGGGTGTGAGTGATGGTGGTGGTGGTGGTGGGTGTGAGTGGTGGAGGTGGTGGTGGGTGTGAGTGATGGTGGNTGTGAGTGACGGAGTTGGTGGAGGGTGTGACTGATGGACGTGGTGGTGGTGGGTGTGAGTGATGGAGGTGGTGGTGGGTGTGAGTGATGGAGGTGGTGGTGGTGGTGGTGGTAGGTATGAGTGATGGATGTGGTGGTGGTGGGTGTGAGTGATGGAGGTGGTGGTAGATAGGAGTAATGGAGATGGTTGTGGTGGATGTGAATGATGGAGGTGATGGTGTTGGTGGGTGTGAGTGATGGAGGTGGTAGTGGTGGGTGTGAGAGATGGAGGTGGTGGTAAATAGAAGTGGTGGAGATGGTAGTGGTGGATGTGAATGATGGAGGTGGTGCTGGGTGTGAGTGATGGAGATTGTGGTGGTGGTGAGGTTGAGTGTGAGTGATGGAGGTGGTGGTGGTGATGAGTGTGAGTGATGGAGTTGGTGGAGGGTGTGACTGATGGACGTGGTGGTGGTGGTGGGTGTGAGTGAAGGAGGTGGTGGTGGGTGTGAGTGATGGTGGTGGTGGTGGTTGGGTGGGTATGAGTGATGGATGTGGAGGTGGTGGGTGTGAGTGATGGAGGTGGTGGTAGATAGGAGTAATGGAGATAGTTGTGCTGGGTGTGAATGATGGAGGTGATGGTGTAGGTGGGTGTGAGTGATGGAAGTGGTAGTGGGTGTGAGAGATGGAGATTGTGGTGGTGGTGATGTTGAGTGTGAGTGATGGAGGTGGTGGAGGGTATTAGTGATATAGGTGGCGGTGGGTGTGAGTGATGGAGGAGGTGGTGGTGAGTGCGTGCGATTGAGATGGTGGACATGAATAACGCAGGCAAAGAGTATAACTGTAAGGAGGCCACAGCAAAAGAGCTAAGTGAGGCTTGAGATGAACCGCGACCAACATCAGACGAGGGAAGAAGAGTTAGCAGAAACAAGCCGTCCAATTTCTGATGCTGGTTCATGGCTCCGCGGAGCGAGAGAGGGCTGCCGGAAAAGACCGGAAGGAGCTCGTTACATTCAAAGCTGCGGTTGCAGCATCAACAATATTTACCTGAGCTATGTAAGAAGCAATGAAATATTTAAGAAACTTCAAAGATGTACTTGCATTTAAATAGTTCGCCGATGTAAAAAGAAAATGTTATAATTTCAAAACAGAAATAACGAGAATGTTCACTCTCAAAAAGTTGGCGGGCACTGAAAAAGTATTTGAAAACCTTCACCTAATTGAGGAAAACGATTACTTTTGAAAACTCGGCAAAAGTTTAGAAAAGTTTTGCTTTAAATTAATTTATCTAATAAACGAAAATTTCCTCTTTCAAGGAATTCACGGAAGCCTCCTGAAATTGAGGGAAAAATTAATTTCACTTTCCTGGTTTCCTCACAAATGTATTATTTTCAAGTGTGCAGTAGCTTTCTCCAACGGTTTATTTCACCAGCGCCAATGTAATTTTGAATCGCTTGGGCAGGACCTTTTGAAACTGATTCAAGTGAGCCTGGTGAAGGCGTTCCACACAATTCGTGAAAGAAACACTAGAGTGGAAAATTTTGGAAATTACCTACCAGAGTTGCGTCTGCCAGTTGCTGTCACTTGAAAGTGAAAGTCTGAGTTTCTTTTATATCCCAACTCTAGGATAATGAATCTGTGGATGAACTTGTACCAGCTATGACACTGAAGCCCCTCTTATGTAGGTGCCAGCATTTGTTATGGACTGAAGTGTGGCATGCTCCTATGCAACTGTTACTCTATTTTATTATATCATCTTTGATCCGTAGAAGTCTTACCTCAGATTTAATAAAGTACCAATAATGTTTTGTGAAAGTCTTATCTCAAGTTTATTAAACTAACATTCATGTCTCATACAATTCTTACATCAACTTATAAACAAAGCATATTTTCATAATAATATTTGATGCCTTACAATAAGAGTCTCTTAAATTCTAAAATTGGCAAACACAGCAACTAACTACGTTTTCATTACATGCCTAAGCGCTGCATAATTTTTATGTATAAATTTAACTTAATAAAAGCCGAAAAGGAGTGGAAATATGTAGGCTTCATAATATCACTATTACCTCTCAAGCTCACCCATACTGACACATCTGTTCCCGTATCTGTGCGGAAATTTCTCACGCTTATTTTTCACCTTCTCTACCTTTCACCTGCCTATAGTTTCACTTTCACTCTTCAAAATCATGCACATATTCACACAACACTGGACTATCTTTTCTTTTCCGAAAAACAAATTTACTTACTTTTAACTTTCAGCAACATTTACACACAACACTTGACCGTCTCTTCCTAAGTCTGTTTGACACCATTCCACTTACATTTCACGTTCATCAACATATACACAAAACACTCAACCGTCTTTTCTTGTGTCGGACCGAAACAATTTTACATACTTTTCGCGTTCATGAACGTTTACACAAAACACTTAACCACCTCTTCCAAAGTCTGTGCAACGTACAGTAGTTCTACTTACATTTCACGTTCACCGTACTCGACCATCTCTTCTTACATCAGGACGGAGTAATTTTACTTACTTTTTATACTTTTTACATGAAGCAACATTTACAGGCAACACTTGACCGTTTCTTCCAAGACTGTGCCGAACAATTTCACTTTTACCCCCCACCTTACATATCTATTAAGTCTCTAATTGAGCCCGAGGCCCACTTCTGTACGACTCGAGATAGGCTTCCGTTGCTCTCCCAAGGATCCTAATGGTCACCGAATGAATTATACGGCTGTGTGGGGAGCCTAAGAGGAATGAAGGATGCTCGTTTAAGACGCTTCACTGCCGTATTTCCACTTTACCGCCCTTAACCGGCCATAACTCGACCATTTGACGCCAATAAATGTTCCGTCTCTCATGAGAAATGATCAAGAAATTCTCCAGCAACGGCTATGGTCTTCCTTTGAATGTCCCTGGCTTGAATTTACCACGAGAAGGTCAAAAGCTTTAGAAATATATATATATATATACATTTAAATATAAGAAGTTGACTCGGGAGTCGAGCTGGGAACCTACTTATTCATAAATTAATTTTATTCTGTATCATACCTGTAAAACAGAAAGGGGGATCATATACTGTACTACATTATTTGCTGTTTTCGAACACGAGTTTCCTTATATCTTGTAAACCGATTTTGGTATGTAATAGAGATCGAAAAAATATCACACTGCCATACACAATACGTACAGATACATTCAGTGTAAACCAAGGAGTCAGGAAACTACTTCTGCTTGTTTCATACACCACACAAACTCTACATTACTTCTTTCATTCGTCATATATCATATATTTGTCACAAAAATTTCCCATAACCATTTCACAGACTGCACTATACTTAGGGCCCATTTAAAATGCCACACGGGTCTTAAATCTGATCAATGGAAGTTCATGAGGTCTTCTGATTAATATCGTTACCTCAAACAAGACGCGAGCTATCCATGGTGAAGCAGAGAATGAACTTAGCAACATAAAGAAACGCAAATTTGCAAGAAGTGGATGACAATCATTGTATTCTAGCAATAACGCAAAGTTGATCTAATTTAACTTGACCTTTTGCAGATGTCATGTGCTGATAAATATCTGTTTTTTTTTTTCTTCTTCTCTTTCTTTTTCTTTGCATTTTCTGAGCCCACGATGAAGACGTCATGTTCTGTTTAGGATGCCTTTGCTACATAGGGAAGATCGTATCGAAGGTTCATCAGTCAGCATTATTCCCTATTTGCAGGCAGCGAGCCACCAGGGGTATTGTAGTCTCTATGACTAGTTTTATATTCTTCTCAAACTGTTTATTTGGAATTTAATACAACGTAGAATTGTTCCACTGCCATGCCCATCGCTTTAAATACATTTAATTACATAACTGTAACATTATTTTATTCATATGATGTACCAGTGTGTTGGAAATTCAGATCAAAGCTATGATTTTCTGTTGAAAAAGTTAACTACACTATGCAAGAACAAAATAAACATTTCACAAATAGCTTCTACGTCGCGAAATTTGCATCGAAATAATTTCTCAGGGGAAATTTATTCAATTTATTCTCAGTTTTCGCAGTAATAACAAGAGATGTCGCTACATTTTATACAGAGTATTGCATAAGGCTTCTTACGTCTGCTTCAACATCTACAATAATACGTACTACAGCAGACTCTCTTTTCAGTACCACAAAATTGATGTATGTAAATTTCGACAATGTTATGCTAGTCAATATTGTGTTTGTTTGCTGCTGAAGACTATCTGAGTCGTAAAACATTATTATTATCATCGTCATTGTTAATAATAATGTGTTTAGTATTGGCAATATAACTTCTATTATTAATTAAATCGCCATGCACCGCGAATCCATCCTAAACATTATTTACATCACAACATCATCTTGACTTCACTTCCACTCTTGCATTAGCAAGAGCCACGGAGTGAAGAGCAAGACTTTCATTTCGCAAAGACCGAGCGAAACAACAATTTCATTTCAGGCCCTAACAATTGCATCACAGTTAACCGAGAGAATAGCTACGGCAGGGCTGATGTAACAGTTAAACTCTATGGTCTTCAGAAGGCACTTATTGCATATTGAATGGGGCACGTGGGCGAGCAGGGAAATAGCCGAACGTGTTGCAGACATGTCTTGTTCTGAGCATCACCCTGTCCCATATTTTGTGATGCTTTCCTCTTTCTTTTGTCTCCTGTTGCAAACTCATTAGCATTTACGATCTCTAATGGCATTTGTGCTGAGAACGGGATTGCCTCTCTTTTAATAGTGACAGCAGTAGGAGTTAGATGGCGTTTTATTAAGAAATTGCATTACTTTACTATGTTTAACAAAATGTTTCTAAACATAGTGGCAGTAGAAGGCAGATGGTATCCCATTAAATGATTACAAATCTTCATTTTGGTTAGCAGCTATATTCCTGAATATGTATAGTGAAAGTCGAAGGCATGTGGTATCTTATTAACCGGCCACGCATCTTTCCTGAGATTAGCAATCGTGTTTATCAATGGTAATATTAGTAGTAGATAGATGGTTCCTGGTTAACTCTGTACCAGTGATTGCAAAGTTTGTTTCTAAATATCGAGAAATATGCGTTTCTTACACGAGACTTCAACTACGATGTTTCACCGTACTAAATTCTTGAAAAAAAGAAAATCACTGAGCTGAATTCGTCTGTCGACTTATAAATGTGCTTCTTTCCTGCTATATGTATTTCAGTCGTTATTAAACTTACACAACGCGCGACAGGCTAGAAATACTGATATCAATGCCACTGACGGTAGCAAGAGCGAATGCTAACCTAGGTAAATGAGCTCTTGCGGCGCTTGATACGCTTACTAAGCGATTGTCTGTAAGTCTTCTGCGGAGGTACTGACCATGAGAGAAATTTGGAGGGATTGGGGGCACGTATCGTTGTATAAGAGCCTTCCGTTGATGACCCCATTGCTCTTGGCGATATGTGGTCAGCTGCTACCATATAGGCCAGTTGGCCTATGTGTGCAGCCCAAAAATCTGTGGTTGTGGGTTTCTACGAGGTGGTGCAGTTAAGCTGACTTCACCGGCCCTACCTTTACTTTACCGTTATCGCGTAGTTCTAATTAACCCTTCAGTTCACAGCATCCGCATTTGGCAAAGTAATGTGTTATTCCTTGCGGGATGAAAAAGATTGATGAATATGGTAATTATTACACCCAGATATTTCGCAAGTAAAAAACATTAAATACATATAAGCCTCACCACCCATAACTTGTAAAGTTCAGAAATATTGACTAAAGTAATTGACTTATCAGATGCAGAACTCAATGTGCCAGATGAAATACAGTTAATTCACAATTGAGTAATATTTTCCATTATTGCAAACACAACTGCAAGTAATTTTTCTTATTTCAGTTCAGCAAAGAATTCTGTTAAAGAAAAATGTTAAGCGTAATGTTTCACATAAAAAAAATATAGATAATGTACTGATTTATAACCTTTCGCTACTATAAACATCGCCCCTAGCAATATTTCTTGCTTCACTTCTATTAAGAAATTTGTGAGAATCGTGAACAAGATACTACTTACAAAAAATGCAATTAATTTGTCAGTGTTTTATTTTTACTAACCTGCCCACCGACAAATTATTAATGAGCGTGGGGGTAGCGGAAATCCACAAACTATTTACTCTAAAAAAAATTCCAAATTGCTTCATACTCCTCATCATCATTTCCCTACCACGAGTTAGATCAAGTACGGTGTTCCTATAGATGCCTATTTCCCGGCCTCTGTGGAGCCGTATTTCATATTCATTAGACGTTTAAAAGCGGCAGGCTTCTTGGGTTGTAGCTTACAGTTCACAGGTATTAAGGAGTCCGTCCTATTTAAGGAAATTATGACTCGCTCTTTAAGGTGTGACGCTTGTCACCGACAGATGGCGTGGCGTGAGTAACATGCGCAGCAGGTGCGCGTCGCGGTAAGATGGTCTATGGTGCGCAGCTTTGTAATAGACGAGCAGTTCTGTACGGATGGGAAAGGAAACCAATAAGGCTGCACTCAGTATAATAAGTTTTTCTGTTGATGATTTTGTGGTGGTAGGAAACTGAGACTCTAAACCAAGCTGGTAGAATATGGAGTAACAATTTCGATCTTTCCGACACACTAGGGAAAGTGGGAAAGATAACAAATCAGGATGTAGTCAAGAAAATAAGCTCTCTGATGGTAATTTTGTTCAGGTGACAAAGGAAAAATTTTTTCTAATGANGACTCTGAATCAAGCTGGTAGAATATGGAGTAACAATTTCGATCTTTCCGACACACTAGGGAAAGTGGGAAAGATAACAAATCAGGATGTAGTCAAGAAAATAAGCTCTCTGATGGTAATTTTGTTCAGGTGACAAAGGAAAAAATTTTTCTAATGAGTCACAGTTTCAGAAACAAACCGTACATGGGATGATGAACCGATGAGGCAGTATTTCAAATGGGAAGCCTGTAGTAATCCCGTCGCCAGTAGGACCCAGTAGAAGATGAAAAACTTTAAATTTGTTCAACGACATAAGTTCAGAAGACGAACAAATGACGCATTTGGAGACAAAATTTCCCTTTTTTCCCCTTAAATTTTCTCTCTCGTTTCACGCCATAATATTATTGAATCAAATGGTTGGTTTTATTGAGTGAAAGTGATAAAATCTTTTTACTCTTCTCTCACCGATGCGACCTTAGCTGATGTTTTGTTTCTACCTGAATTGGGACTCGACTACGAAGTATTCTAGTAATTTTTTCGATAATTAGTTGTGCAGGCAAGAAAAAAAATGCGTCAGATCTTTGAGGTGCTAAATGTATTGCATTTTCTCCAGCTGCATCCAAGATCGTAATTAATTTAACGGGTGGACATCGTGTGGCCTTTAAAGGCCATTGAGTTACTGCGACATTTGTTGTGACAGTAGAAGAGCGACTGTTTCTCATTGTCTTTGCTACCTGTCATCGGCCTCGTACTTTACGCAGGTAGTACAAACTGTGAATAAACTCCTGTAATAGTATGTACTACCTTGACATATATACATGGATGCCGAGGCCGCACCATAAAATCTCAAGCCCAAAGAACTTCAATACAGAGGAGGGAGCCAGGAGCCTTGTCAGAGAAGCTCAAGAGTCGGGTGCGGCCGCAGCCATTCGCATATCAGAAAAGAATCTGGTGTGGCTGCAGCCTGTCGCCGTATGCACCAGTAGCATATCAGTACGTCGGCTTGTCTGCTGCTCCCCCGTAAAACTCACTGCTCCCCCATCACTTCCACCAATGAGATTCATGAACGCGTCTCACAGCCACACCTGATCAGGCTGACTAGCTGGCAAGCCTAAGTTTTAACGGCATGCTTCCCTCCTCCCTATTGAAGCTTCTCGCTCAAGCCCATCTTCTGAGGTGAGTTTCAGCTAGAACGTCGTCCCGTTTACACCGTGAGAGTCAGTATCCAAGATACCACTCGGTAGTAGGTACTTCACTTAAGCGACTTGCAAGCCGAAAGTATGCTCGTAAGTTGAAGCAAGGATTGCTCAGTGCAGCCTGGCATCGCAAACACTCACGTTGTCTCCCTAATGCCCATATTACGATAAAAAATTACATGCACGTACTTGGCCCAAAGTATTACGGTACAACGCAATAGTTGCATTCTTGTTGCTGCGATTGCTGTGAAAAAGGACGTGGAAAAAATCTTCCTCAATAACTCTTCTCCAGTCGCATTTGCGACCGTGCATCTGCATCGGAGATTATTTCACCTGTTGCTGAATTCAAAGCATCGCAAGAGTAGAACGAAGTCAATTCCATGTTGGCGCAGCTTTCCCATCCTTCTTCCCATGCTGCCAACAATACTGGTCAATTATTAGAACAATTTTTCGAGTTGGCAAGAAACTTTCCTGTTTCATTTTTAGAGACCTTCCAAAAACTAATGAAACAATGCACTTGTTTAATTCGAAATTTGTAGCCAACTTGCATCTAATGGGAATGGAATACACTCCCCTCCGAGGTTGTCGATGCAGAGACACTCATTGGGTTTAAAATTCGTCTTGACAAAAAATGAGAGCAACACCTTCCACAGCTACGGACACCTCCTCCAAGAGTCATAAACTCTTCAGAGGCCACCTTAAACCAATATCTTTCGTGCCCTAACTAACTTAAGTCTCCCAGCTCCGTGGATCTGCAGCAATAAATCGTGCTCTTACGACCATCTCTTTAGTTGAGCATATTCTCTCCTTTTCTTATTCAGAAATCTAAATGATGCTGATATAATAGCAATAGTTCATAGTTCATAGAGGCTGATTTTTGGGATGGGCTTGTTGATCCGTTTACTGCCAGTAACCTAATTCAATCTAATGTACATAACTTGAATTATTTTGTAATTCGCGGAGCTGTTGATTAGAGTTTAGAATTTCCTGTTATCTTATGCCTTATTCTAATGCTGCGTAAGTCATAACGAATGATGCTGTACCCTTTACAATTATGTACAATTATATATAGAGAACTGAATTATTTAAACTACTGGCAACACTGCAAGTTGTATAGTATGGTGTTGGACACAAGGGGGATCCTTTACGATCTTCAGTATATCCAAAATACCATCTTCCACTTAATGTCTCTAAGTGTCTAAATACGTATGTATACTTTTATAAGCATGACTGGGCCTAATAGATGATCACTTGTCTCTTTGGCAATCACTCTGGTCCACTAGCCAACAATTTTATTTAAAAACTAGAGCACTCTGAGAGCGCATACCTCCGCCAAGTGAGCCAACGGTAGCAAAAATTCAAATGGCTCTGAAACCATAATTTTCTTTGCATAAACTCCAAAATCTGATCATTTGTGCTTTTTTATATCAATAACAG
>LQNS02278170.1:14138032-14161815 GCA_001587735.2 Parhyale hawaiensis | reverse complement strand
AAATCTTGTGAAATTTAGAGAGGTTATCATAGGAAGGTGTAACTATGATACCGGCTGTTCCAAACGTATAAATGAAATTTCCAATCAAGCAAATGTTTTGTCAATTTTCAATTGCTTCTAATCGATCTACATCTATGCCATTTCAAGAGAATAATATATATATGTATATATTACAAGTTTTCAGTTCATCCGTATCAAGTAAATGCTGGAGTAGTCCTTTAACTCTCTTGTTGCTTCCCATTTTCTTTCATCTGCTCAGTAAGTTACTCCGAATGGCGCAAATGCGCAAATGAACAGCAGATATATTCCCTTTCGTATGGTGAATATTTGCAGCTGATTCATTATGTATATTTTGCTCCCAGTTATTAGTTTTTCAATACTGCGTGATTAGTGGATATTCCCAGAGGGCGTACTGCATGCTCGTATTTCCATTATAGAGATGCTGAGTTCCAAATGTTTAATGAAACCGCAAGACGCATTTTTTTCTGTTCATTATTTACAACAGGTTATATTTAAGCGAAACTGTTGCAGCATTAGTAGGTGGTTTTACTTGCCTACCCCCTCCCCGCATACAGTATCTGGTTTGGATGGCAATAGGGTGCAGTGGCATAAAGTTCTGCTATGCTGCGGGCTGTAGATATTTGCGGTGACTCTAGTTATAGTTTTTCACTCCCGCCATATCCAGGATTCACACAAACGATTTAATTCCGTCTTAGCGTTTATTTTTCATAACTACTGCACACGCAACGATACTGTATATAGAACGCAGACACAAATCAATTCTGAGTAATTATAGCTCTACGCAGTATTCCATTGCTGTTCTAGTTGGAAATAAAAATCCTAATATAATAAAACGCTTGGCGTATGCATTTATTTATAATTTAAAATATTTATACCGTGTTCGCTTTGAAGGAAATAGGCGAAAAATAAGCCAGGTTGAACATTTCGTAATTTATTACGTTTTCGTTGATATCGATGACAAAATTGTAGAAGATGGTGAAACTTGTCTCCTTATCTCTTCATCTGGATGCACTTCTTGCTTGAAACACTTCTTGAAATCGGGACAATATGTATGGAGCTTCTGGAGTCCGATTTTCTAACTTTTTCTCTCAAGTGACGACGCATAAATTCGGCAGTTAATCAACGGGGCACTCACGAGGTGATGATTTTACACGGACAGTAGACGATTATTTCATCCAGCCTACTATCTTTCTTATTAAGCTTGGCGATATAGCTTTCTCTTGAAGTATTTCACGGGCAGAAGACAACTATTTCTTCTAGCTTACTGTCTTTCTCTGAGAGTGCATATTTCGCTTCAGATGCCAAAATTTGAGCACTTCAGTGAAGCAGATAGTTAAGCATAGCAGACAGTATTTTGGACACGGCGCACTCACATTACATATAAGCTGAATGGTGGGGCATTCAAGTTCATTACAGTGTTTTACTTAACTAAGAAAAAGGATAGAGAACGTAAGAGAAGAACGAGACTATTTCAGTCTCAAGAACGAAGAAGAGCTATCGATGGAGAGATGAAGCGGCTATGCGGTACAGTGACAAGAAAGACTTGAAGCAGAAGGGTTTACAGTAGGGAACTAGAGCACTCTGAGAGCACAAACCTCCGCCAAGCGAGGCAACGGTAGCAAAAAATTAAATTGGCTCTGAAACCATTATTTTCTTTGTATAAACTCCAAAATCTAGCCATTTGTGCCTTTTGATAGTAATAACAGCTTGTGCAATTTTCTTGAAAAACTATTCAAAACTTTTTGAGTCATACTGCAAACAAACGTCATGACAAACATGAATCAAACATACAAACGAACAAACCTATCTGCACCAAAATTTAATCATTTAAGTGTTTTAACATTACTAACAACCCCAATAAATTTTATAAAGATCCATTCAATGTTTTTGAGTTATTGTGCTAACCAGCATAAAATTAACAACAGTGACAAACCAACGAAGAAACAAATAGATCATTACCGAAATTTGATCATTTGCTCTTTGTTATTTACCTAACAACTCATGTTAATTTCAAAATCCATTCATAACTTTTTGAGTTATGGCATTGAGAATAATGAGGCAGACAATCAAACCAACAGATGGACATATTTTCATCAAAAATCTTTATCATCTGTTTCTCCTAACATACCAAACAATCTCTGTAAATTTCATTCAAACCGGTTCATAACTTTTTGAGTTATCTTGGTGACAGATAGCCAGACAATCACGACGCAAGCATAACCTCCTTGGCGGAGGTGATCAGAGTTGCCAATAAGCGTGAGTGGGAAAATGTGGAAACGGCAAGTCAAAGAAGATGGCAAACATATCGATTATAGCATGAAGTTTTTCCTTCACGGGTCCAGCAGTGAAAAGATAATGCCTCCGCCAAGGAGATTATGTTTTAACTAGTGGACCCGTGCGTGAAAAAATTCACGCAACAATAGATACATAAATTTTCTTAATATAGGCCGGTGTGGAATCTTCTCGTTTTTGACTTGCTTCTTCTTCATCACAAGAAATTTGTGATTACATTTCTTCATTAAATGTATTTTCCTTACTAAAATACATATAGAGGAAAACGCTACGACGGTGGACTCAAGTTAGCGTAAGAGATACGTGCTTTCTACTGACCAGTACACTTCAATTCGTCTTCAGCACACTCCTTCCCTCTCTTACATAACATGAAAAAAAAAGAAAACTTCATTAGTAAGCGCTGAAACATCACTGAATTTTATTTGCGCTGCGTATCCACAATACACAGTGAGATTGCTATAGCATAACAAAATTTTCGCGTCCAAGAAGTTGAAATGAATAATTACTACGTCTACTGTACCGGAAAAATGAGTTTCCCTACGCTTCGCTGATTTGCTACATAATGTGTACAAGTTGTAGAGTGAAGTACCGTAATGAATATCAGGCTCCACGGGAACCTCAAGAGATCGACCTTCTCGTTCTTGACGTAAGTAACAATGATTGCTAATCGTTATAAGAAACGGGTGTCAGCTACAACGAAGATTGCTTATATAACCAGACATAGGTTCTATGAGCTCCCACCGTATATCGAGAGACTCGGAGAAAACTTGTTCTGTTGAAAGAAGAATCCAAAATGGAGAAAACCATTGGCTGCCAAGAAATCATCGTGGTTTTTACGCACGTGCTGACCACTGAAGATTTAATATCTTGCCATTGGCCTCGATAATTATGCATTCAAATTAAGACGATCAGTGTAAAATAAAGGCGGCTGAAGCTTGGATGGAGAATACCTCAGATACGAGTACACATCGTAATGGAAGTAATTGTTTAGAGAAGCTGTATGCATCTGCATCGAGTACACTTCACTTTATCATTATCAAAGAAAGACCGGAATCAGATATCCTATTCTGTTCGAGTGCCATCATCAGCAACCTGGATTATTTTCAACCTATCAGTTTCCTATAAAGTTGGGCAGAATCAGTACAGTCATTTAGCCGAGAAGCCCAGGGCTAATTTTTGCCAATCTATTTCGTTAAGAGCGTGATACCGAACATATAATAAAGAAATATATATATTATATATGAACACACGACGGTAATTCTTAGTGTTAGATTGAGTTTGCTGCTTGTCTGCCAGTCTCTCTGTCTGGTCGTTTGTTTATTTGTTTGTTTGTCTGTCACAAAGATAATTCAAAAAGTTATGGACGGATGTTTAGGAAATTTACAATGATTCTTAGGTATTAGGATTTCTAGTAAGAACAAATTAATTATTGACTTCTGGAACAGATCCGTTCAATCGTTTGTCTGTTTATCTCTTTGTCTCGGCGGCACAACTCAAAAAGTTATCGACCGATAATTATAGAATTTACAGGAGTTGTTAGGGTTACTACAAGGAGTAAATGACTTAAATTTGTGATGATCGTTCGTCCGTTGGTTTGTTTGTTTGTTTGTTTGTTTGTTTGTTTGCCACTATATTTGATTTTATGCTTATCGGTTACATAATCCAAAAAGTTATAAACGGATCTTTATGAAAATTGATGGAAGTTTTATACATTTTCAACGAAACATATGACTGAATTTTGTTGATGAACTGTTTTTTCCGTTTGTATGATTGACTATTGCTTGTCAAAATGTTTGTCAAAAGAATGACCCAAAGAGTTATCATGAATGGATCTTGATGAAATTTGCAGGAATTGTTAGAAATGTTAAACGATACAATTGTCCAAATTTTGGTGTTAATCAGTTTTTCAGTTTGTGTATTTGACTAATATTTGTCAAAATGTTTGTCAGAACATGACTCAAAAAGTTATGAACGGGTATTTTCAAGAAATTTGAAGAAGCTTTTATAACTATTATGAGGCCCAAATGACCAGATTTTTGTAATGATATAAATGAAATTTTAATTTCTGAAACAATTTGAATTTTTCAATGACGTTGCCTTGCTTGGCGAGGGCATGCGCTCTCAGAGTGCTTTAATTTTTTATTTTCTCTTTCCCTTGGTCATGAAACTGATATATTTAAAGGCGGCCGCAAACCGCCCCTCGGACGGCGGTATCGCGTGCAAAGCCAACATCAGCCGTCCTTAACTAGCCTTAATCTGCTCCCTCCTCTTGCATTTATTTTAATGATGATTGCTGCATTTATAACTATATGAAATAATGAAAGTAAGGGCTTATCACTTTTACTTGCTTCAATACTTTCATGCGCAACAGAAAAAAAGCTTCAAACTATATGTGGAATTATTTATTCACAATAATGAAGGAAGGCAGATGGACCTACAAATTTTGTGCATTTCAGTTGTTTTATCCGCAACAGATAAGTAAGCTCCAAATGCCACCAAGATAACTTAAAAATCATGGACAGATCTTTACGAAATTTACAGGGATTGTTTGGAGGAAGAAATTATTAATTCGTTAACCATAATTATTGAACATTATTTAAAAAGTATGAAATTACCAACTTAGATACAACTGCTACTTGCTTCAATGAGTAATCCATATAATATAATTATAGTGTAGAACTTCAGTGTGATCATCGAAGAACGATATCGATTGTTATGCATAAAAATATGCAGTAACTTATTGATTATTAAACGGTTTAATTAACAATATCACAATATATGGTATGATGCACGAAAAGCATTTAGAAATGTTATGAAATTTAAACATCAGCAAATAACTATTAACATCACAATGTCAATTCATACACAAATATCAAATGCACTGGAGTAGCCTACATTATGTTGGGGAGCATGAAAAGTGGCTTTAATGATAACTAGTCTATTTTCATCTTCATAACATAAATCACTGGAAAATGAAGCAGTATCGTAAATTGAAGCATCAATAATGCAGTAGAGTAGATATCGTGAAAGCACGTTCCGCATGGCAATAACTTTATTTCATAACATTGGTACGCGTTGTGATTACCCAGAAAAATTATGATACAATGGACTTATGGTGAATAATTTCACTACTCTTTTTCACATGACGGTATCCTCAACTATCAGCAATTTCAATTATGAACTTCATTTTTTCTCTTGAAATTTTGATGACGTTTACATTAGCAACCCCAAAAGCTTTGACGTTTTTGCTCGCATTTTGTAATAAGTCTTAAAATATAGATGCCGTAGTCTAACCCATACAAAACGTTTTCGGTATGAGCAATTGAGCATATACGGCATAAATAGCTGTTTCATTAGTACAGTTCCCACAGCAAATGGTGTTTGTGGTCTGTACACAATGCAAGAACTTGAAACTGCCATAAGTCGAATCGACAAGCAAGCGCGTTAGTCCCCCGAAGAAGCACTTTAAAAGAAAGGTGTTTTATGAATTGAGTATATCACCCAAAACAAGTGATCTAAATAGAAATACAAGATAAATCTTTCATGAGCGAAGCTGTTTTAGCCAAAGCGTGTTATATCTGCATACAACTACAATAAAATAAATCTAATCTTCCTCTGTGTCCCACAGCTAATGCGTTCATCTATATAAAAGTTATTCGTTATAAGTATTTTGCAACATCATTTCAACAGCTGCCTTTCAAAACACTTTAATTTATTTGAGTTTTTAGTAACTACTTCGTTATTCAGAAGACACATAGATGATTAATAGTTTTATACGTAGTATAATTTCATAAGGTAGTTTGTAAAACTAATTAACCGACCATTCGGTGACTAAGTCTTGTGTACAAAGACGAAAATTATAACACAGACAAATATAGTACATAAAAAACATACTGCAAACATTTCTTCGAAGATGGCAGTTTCATTCTACAGACAGGCGTTCGTCCATACAAGTATGTTTCCCATGTACAGTATTTCCGTTAACGCTCAGACAATAAATTCATAACTTGATATTAATCTCTCAAATTATCACACTTTTGACAGCGGAAATTACCTCTATATCTTGTTCATTAAAACATGTTAGGATGCACTGGAATTAAACATACACCAAGCAGATTGAAACAAAAATATGTTATATGTTCACTAGCAGGTCGTGACGCTGCCATCGTCATCACCGGTAATAATAATAACGATACTAATGATGGCAATAAATTTATTGACGATGTGAGCGTAAATTACAATATTTAGCAAAAATATCGGGTAAATAACAACTACACAAACTTACCGAGGTGAAATTTTGTCTAGGCTCTTTATAGATTACAAGTTTTTATATTGGACATTGTATTTCCATCAATAAAATGCATTTTTCGTTATACGCTGGGACAAATTTCGCAGACTTGCCTACATCATGCATTTTCTGAAAGCCCCTCATGTTCAAATCACACTGACAAGCTTACCTCCTTTTGTATCGGAACAAATACCACACAATATTAAATTCAGAATGTGCAGCAATACTCAATGGCCATTGCCTGAGCATTTTAGTATTCCTATAAACAGCCTCCATCCGACTGATGAGTTAATTGCTGGCGAAATTGTCTGGAGCAATTCTGCTCTAATGAGCTCAACACGATTAACTCCACAACTGCATTAGCTAACACGCTCAAATTTTGCCCTTCCTAATTCAGTAACTGGACCGATAATATCCACCGGCACCTCTCGGTCTGCTGCCTACCATCTCTCTTGGTGCGATGAACTGCAACCTTTCAGATCGTGCACCTGTGCTGCTCTGATGGAACGCATGCTATGAAAAGGAAGGTGTTGTCTACAGGACAGTGTGTAGAAACGCGAACGTTTCAGGAATTAGTTGCATGAGTACTGTGAAAGGTAAAGAATACCAGATAATGGTCAAGGATTTTGAAAGGTTACTGTTAGAGATACTTCTCAGTGTCTACGAACTATAGCGAGATCAAGATAATTTTTAATGATTATGACCAAAACTATAATTCTACGTATAATGATTAAAAGGAAAACTATGAATGGTTAAGGAAATCAAAGAAAATTTAACGGTAAAAGTTTTATAGTAAAGTTTATCGCTACATTTTATCCACTCCACTTTCAATGAATTATATGAAATCAAGGAATGGTAGAAGTAAAATTTAAGTCGACTTGACCTAATACACCAATTTGGAGACCCACCGGGACAAGTTCGTGGGGCAGATACAGTATATCCCCGCTAGGGCGGAAATGAGTGTACGGCTGCAGTCGACAGCAGATTATCTAAGTTACGGCCGGTATTGGCGGAAGCATATGACAACTGCGTCCCCCATGATAAATTCTGTTCTCTCTATCCTCCTTCTAGTACATAGACTACGAATGACACAAGCACTGATCCAGCACTGCTAAGCATCAAGATTATCTTCCCTGATTTGTCGTAGAACGTTCGGCTTCCAGCAGCTGGTAAGACATTCTGTGAGTGCCGCACGTAAAGGCATTAAAGTAACTTTAATTGACAGGTAAAGTTTGAAGTGTACAAAAGGGTCTGATACATATACTAAAACTGAGCTATTATAACAAGGTTTCATTTTACGAGTAAGGTGAAGTTCAGACCTGAGCAAGTGTCGAAATAGAATCGTGCCAGTAGCTGCAACCGTTACAATTCTTTCTCCAACTCAACCATCTTCTGCAGATGCTGTGAACCTATTTGGTATGTGCAATGTTTTTTTTAGTCTTCATTATTATGAAAAGAAAAGACTTGGGTAAGATATGTAATCTGGCACATGTCAAAAAGCTTAGCAAGCTGTAGAAAGGTGCTTGGAATAATGAGTTTACTTTTCATCATCCGAGAACAGAGTGAGAGATGATAATATTTTTGTCTGTATGTGTTTATGTAACTCTATATTTCTATGTACATTTTTCCACTCAAAAATAAATGCTAGAAGGAATTGAGGTTTTATCACGATCTCTTTCACGAGGTCAGCTGGGTTGACTTAAATGCGAAAAACGCTAAAACAGCTGACTCAGCACTCTCAGTCCATTCCCCCACCCCCTCTTTCATTTTGCGGTTGATGGTTTTACTGTACGCTACGCGGCGTTCTAGTAATTTTAGAAACTAGTACATGCGGCTGTTAATGTCTCACAGCCTAGAATTTTTATGATTACCGTAGTATAGTTGCATCGTGGTTGCTGGAAAATCATGGCAGTACGAAAGAGCGGATAATGGAAATATAAAGTGGATTTGTTAATATTGCCAAAATATAGAAATTTCCAATTAGAAAAATATCTATACTTATAGTAATGAAACACGATGGAACGTTTGTGATTAAAAACATATCGTTCAATATTAACCTTATTAAGTCATAAACGCTAAGGTTGCACGCAGCAAAAGCAAAATTATATTAACCTTTTAAAAGGTAAGTCTAATCAAACCCCTGCTTAATTTAGCTCTTCAAAGGCTGTTTTAAGATGAACAACAATACACAGGAGAAATTATTTTCAAAGAGCACTAGACGCAGTAGTTATTTTTTCAGCTTGCTTTCTTCTGCGTGCAACAATCGAGACCAGTATGTGCTATGTAATAATGCCAAATGTCAAGTCTTACCAATAAAAATTGGAGTCCCTCAAGGAAGTGTGCTTGGACAACTGCTCTTTAACATTTTTATTAATGATATAACCACCCTTGGTATGAAATGTGTTCTGTTTGCAGATGATACAGTGTTCTATACTAATAGATGCAATTTACTCTCAGCCATAACCGATATTAATTACAGTATATCTTAAGTAAATTGTCGGAATGGTTAACTCAAAATAGCTTGATTGCCCATGATGAGGATACCAAGCTTTGTTATTCACTCCATGTTCTCGTCCTGAGCTGCCGACGGTAGATTTGAATGGGAAAGAGTTGAAATGGGTGTCTCGGTTTCGATATCTTGGTATAATTCTTGACGATAAACTGAGCTTCAAAGCCCACATTGAAGAGTTTGGTCAAAAGCTCAGTAGAGTTCATGGTATAATCTACGCAGTGTCTAATTATGTCGATCATGATTCGTTGAAACAAATTTTCTATGCACGAGCTTATTCCTTGATAATTCAAAGTATCATCATCAGGGGCGCAGCCCCTAACTGTTACATACGTAATTTAGAAGTTGTATAAAATAAGATACTAATCCGAATACATCGTGTTAAACGAGACAGGAATAACATACCGTTGATGCATCGTAATGATATGTATACCGGGAATTACAAATGTTCAATTTCCAGATGTGTATAACTATTCGTTGCTTGTATTTTTCCGTTCATTCATACATAACCATCTTCTTATCTTTCAACAATATTACGGCTCAGTCATTACCCAACAAAATTACGAGATGAGACGCCCCATTCTCAATCTTCCAAATGCGCGTGTTGATGTAGAGAAACGGTCAACTTTTTCCAAACTTCGCCTCTTGTTAATAGAAAACCATCGTTCTTATAAGATCCACTATCTAATATCGCTTTCAGAAAGCGGTATGAGGATTACGTCCTGCAATTGTAGTAGTAAAATTACTACTTGCTGCCCAATAAGTTTCACAACTTTTCTATGGGTTATGCAGATATATTACTGTATGTGTACTGTAATTCGAAAGTCTTCAGTATTGTAATGTATATCTATCAAACCTAAAAAACCTTTGACAAAGCCGTTCTCGTTTGAGCTCACAAATTTGGATGCACTGAAGTCGTATCATCCTGTATACAGTATATTCGCGGTAGGGAATTTAACTAATTTCAGGGATACTTCGCTGCCTGCTAATATAAATTGACTTTTGGGCAAGTAATCTAAGTGAAGGAAGGAGTGTGCAGCACAAAACAATTGTAACAGAGAGCTCTCATATCTTATGAAAATTTAAGTTTGCCGTTAAAGTGTATCGTTCACAATTATATTTGCAACGAAAGTATTATCATTGGAGGAGGGTCGTTACAAGTTCCTCGCTGCCATTTTTGACAGCGCGGCCACTCTAGTAAATATACATATATACGGTATATATAGAACTCATTAAGTAGTGCCACTATACATTGGGTTGACCAAAAGTTCGTTTTTATATTATCAACTGTCCAATATTCTAATCATTGTTGCTGTATACTTCTTCGTTGGCAGCTGTGTTCGGTAGATTTACCTATATTAGTACCTATATTAGTGGGACGTTAGGTCCCGATGGAGGAAGGTTCTAATATTTTTGCTGCCATTTGAGCCCCTGAAATGAAAGATCAGGCTGAACACTATCGACATCGTGTAATTTTTACTGCAATAAATTAAAGAAAGCAGCAGAAACTGGCAGAAAGATACGCAGTGTACACAGAGAGAGGGCTGTTTCAGAGCGGCTGTGCCAGGAACGGCTCACCCGATTTCGATCTGGGAATTTTCAATAAGAGCTGCACCTCGCACAGGCCGGCCAGAAGAGATTCACATCGACCAACTGAAAGATGTAGTCGAACACACTGCAGTCTGACGACCAGACAAATTGCGGATGTTTCTTACATAGTCAAAACAAAAATGGAGAATGAATTTGCACCTAAAAACGGAGTTTTCGGCGAACCCGATAAATATAATATGCGTGTATACACTATAGCTTTCTACTCTATTCAATATAGGAGCT
Source organism: Parhyale hawaiensis (assembly GCA_001587735.2). Classification (NCBI taxonomy): domain Eukaryota; kingdom Metazoa; phylum Arthropoda; class Malacostraca; order Amphipoda; family Hyalidae; genus Parhyale; species Parhyale hawaiensis. Next base: position 14,150,872 of record LQNS02278170.1, on the reverse strand, counting down.
TTGATAGGTCCATTGATCTCTCTAACTGATCCAGATCTAAATTGAATAGATAGAAATGCACTTAATTGTATACAAGAATACAAATATGTATACTTCTGGTTACATTTTATGCATTTTTAACATGAGAAATTTGTATGGTTTATTCCTCTGTTTTCAGCTTTTGTATTATAAAAATTATATTAATATCTTTAGTTACCAAAGGCGTGTGTTTTTTTCCCTTTGCGATTCCATTTAGCTACTTGAAAATTTTTCAATCCTTACTTCTCTGTTTGCGCCTTTTCGATTATGACGATTATTTATTTAGTTACTGGACGCGTAATTTTGCAGGCCCTTTTCTTCTGTACGATTTTCTTCCACCGCGCATTTTTTCTGCTGGGGCCCAGCACAACTGAGCTCAGCTCTGCACTTCCTTTTATTAGGCGTCTGATAAATGCCAGCGCAGGCCCCATAAAGATAATTCGAACCATAGAAAAGATAGAAGGCTAACAGACGTGTTGCTTTGGCCGGCGGGTCTGCAGGACGTTGCCGTACCACAGAGTTCCAACCGCACATAGCGGATGTGTCTCTGTTTCTTTTCGTCACGTTCTGTTGACCAGTAAGTATGGTGGTGCCGTGGTGAGAGTATGGCGGCATGTTACCTTTCGCTGTGCCGTATACCACTGCATATTATAATACGTTCGGCTTCGTAAGTAGGTAGGTAAGTACAGTAATGATGCAATGGTAAAAGCATGGCAAGATTATAGCTTTTGTTAGGTTGCACACAACTGAATTGAGCAATGCGTTTGGCCATGCTTTAATCAGCAAGTATTATTACAGTAGTATTAGTGCAAAATTTTACTAGCGCATCAGGGACACAATGTCTATATCGCGACCAACTCTTCCTGTGGATTAACACAGGCCCGTGCGGCACTAAGACGCGAAGTACGTCTCGCTTCCAATTATCATTGATTTTTGTCTCCGCTTTTCTGCAGGTAGGTCTCAGTGGTCAGTGCGCTTCAGACAGGAAAAAGCCGCAAGTTGAGCATCTCCAACCCCCGGGTAAGGCAGAACGCTTCGGCTCAGCTACTCCGCACAGGGGAAGGAAACGAAAAACAAGAAGGTAGAAGTCTAGCGGGAATAGGTCGGCCACCTCGATCAGCGGCCCACCTCCCATAACAGAAGAGGGAGTATTGAGAGCCTACTCAACTTTACAAAACTAACCTCGTCAGTAGGAACTGCGGCAATCTGCAACATCTCCTGCGGAAAAGACAATAGGGACCCTTAGGTGGGTGGTAAGTAGTATTACAATGATATAACTGCGTCTATGCTATGGTTGTGCCGTCATTACACAGTACGATGATAGTACGAGTATAAACGAGCAATATCGCTCGTGACTAGGAATATGTTGTCCGTTTTCACCAACGGCACTGGCTCTCGCACCCAACCAAGCTGAGACCCTCTTGATTTCTACTGTCATCATTGCATCATTCTTTCTACGACAAATCACTCCACTCGTCACTAATACTACGTCCTATGTGCGCATGAGCTGTTCTTTGATTACCAATGTCTTTCCTTGTTACCATTTAAGACTAAGTAACATCTCAGGAATTTCTGCGTTCTAAAGCGATGAAAATCGATCAATATGATAGTTAGAGGTACAGTCAACTGGAAGGCAGACCCAAGCAGGGAGATCCACATTAACTGTTTCGTGCTGCCGATACATATGCCCGCTGACCCCGGAGGCGTGCGCGGCTGCTTTCGACCGTAAGTTATTACAGGTATGGTATCAGAGACGAAAGGCTCATGCGACAACTGTGACCCCTCCTTTTAATCACCTCTATATCTGAGTAGGGTCAATACCACTGCAATGGCGTCTGAAGGCCGGAAATGCCGACTCAACAAGCCAAGCACTGCAGAAACGCACCTGTCAGACAAACAGACTCGACCTCACGTCGTCTCTTCCTCTTCTGTAACATCATGACACAGAAAGCAATAGTAACAGTAGCAATATTTCATTCATCGGTTATAGCATTTTCAAAGTAGAAGTACGACGCCTCTGTTAACAGTAGGACATGCGTCACTTTTTATTCGTCAGTATAAAAAGGGTTGCAGTGCTGCAGTGGGGCTGACTAGCTACATATTAGCTGCAATTGAGCTGTCAGTCACTGCACGCTCATCACCATCACTTTGGCTCTCTGTTCGTCAATAATGGCGTTTCAGCGGCGGTTATACTATGACCATACATGGGTTATACTTGGTAAGCTATTATTTCGAACTACGGTACGTTTTGCATTCTTTTCGTCAATAATGGAATAATCAGTGGCAATACTTCGGCTATGTTAAGGTGCCATTTCACATAACGAAGCACATAACTTTCTCTTCGAGGGCAAAGCTTTCCTGTATGGAAGCGGACCCTTTGCCGTATATCTACAATTGTCCAGGCCATGAAGCATTGTGCTATTTTTTTCTATGATGAGAATAAGTGAAAAATATCTCTAATGTTTGCTGTACCAAGTTTGTGAACAAATTCTGCCAACAGAGCATCTTTAGAAGAACTTTCAAGACCCCTGTACCGTTGTGTTAACCGTCGCATGTAGCGATTCGTTTCTCTTTCCACTGAGAACTTTCTGCTGCTGCTGCGTTGTGCTTCTGTGGTGAAAGCAAAGGTACCGTCAAATTTGCCGTTCACAGCAAATAGCAAATGCACATGCACTCGTTCGTGCCGTAGATGAATTTCTCTAGACCCAGAAGAGTGCATAGCTGCAGTCAACCTTAGATCATCAGAGCTACGGCACCGAAGATGGAATGCTCATGCTTAGACCGCAACCGTACTTGACTCTCAGGTCTGACGCTGGCGGCCAAAAGTCGGCAACGGAAAAATGGGATTTTCTCAAGAGCTATTCATTCCCCCTATCTAATACTGAAGAAAAAAAGTCTAAGGTACCCAACATTTTTCTTGCGGAGAAGGTATCGTGGATACAGCGGGGACGCACTTGGGCGTTTGCCTGCATGACCGTGTCTGGACATGTCCATAATAGCTCTTGAGAAAATCCCATTTATCCCATTTTGCCCGCTAGCTTCAGAGGCCAATACAGGACCTAAGAGTCAAGTGCTGTTGCGGTCAATGGCTCATGTATAACAACTGCGGTTTTCAACCGTCCATGTTGGTGCTTGGTTAGCGCCCTCGAAGTGGACTTTTAATGCTAGAAGAGCTGGGACTGCATTGCAGAGCATCGCAAGGCTTCATCTTCCAAACAAGGAAGCGAACTTCACACCTCGAGACAAAAAGCCCAGGGCTTTATCCACTCTGCCCCTGCTGGAGTAACAGAAGCAATTACAACACAACTTGATACATACAGTTTTCCAGTACATTAGAAATTATCAGAACTGTGCCGCGAGAAAATGTGATGATGGGCGTCTCCTTGATGGCAGATGATGACAATGGAGTCGACAGCAAGAGCGGTGGTCGCTGGCACCAGCCTCACCTCTGACAGCAGGAGGCTGACAGGAGAAGCACGAGGGATTCATAATTTGGCCCTCGGTACTTGCTACTTATACTGTTGAAATTCGTTCGGGAAAAATATGGAAACCCCGCTTGTATAATCTCTGTATGTGAAATGTTAAGGAATTCTTTTCATCATTAGCTTAATTATGATGTGGGTTAGTGCGTTGGTAGGTACTGTAAGGTAGTTACTTATCTAACGACTTTTGTTAATACTTATTCAACGGCAAGCTAAGTCTGAGGACAGTGAGAGCACTTAGAGTAGAGCACTACTGTATTTTATCCAAAGTACAGTTAATGCAAATCCGAATGGCAAGCAGAATTAGTTCACTTTTCAGAGCCGTACTGCAATATAGAGATGGCGTTTTATTATCGTTCAATGAGCACCAGTATAGTAAGTTATAGAAACTCGTTTAGTCAATACAGTGTATATTTCAAACAGAATTATGCTGGAGAAAAATTTATTCAGTAGTAGGCTCACTAACAGCTATAAATGATGATTGAAAATTGCGCATTAAACTGTATGTTGGTAAAATCTAACAATCCCTACTACTAACAAAACAACACTTGGGCGTTGCTTCAGTACCTAAGACATGCACTGCTATCCGTGACGTCATTATAGTCATAGTGCGTTTTTGTTGCGTACTTAAGTTAAAGCTAAATAATTTATTACCGCTGGTTTAGCAAAATTCAGTTATTCTGACGTTCGCTAATGACTTGGTGCTGTTAGCATATCCTTCAGTCTGTTAATTAACTGTGAATTTAAGATAGGATTAATATCGGATATATTGCAGTAAATTCTGTGACTGAGTTAATGTTTGTATCACTGAATACAATTAAGATAATCGCCCCTCCGTTTTCGGCAGTATGATTTACGACAGCACTGATACTATCTGACGCAGTGCAAATAACAAACAAAAACTTATTCAGTTCTTGCTGGCTCCTGCGCCCTAAAGACTGACCGGAAATGTACCACAACAATTTGACTTCGCCGCAACACTGCCACAGCAGAAGGAAAATTGCACTCCACGTTCCGCCTAATCGACCGCTAAGTGATGCGCAATCGATGAAATTGCCCAATAATTGTAGTTGGTTCCTGCTAATGAACTAATTAAGATAGTTATTGTGACAGGCGTTACGGCGGAGGTATTCCGTGACGGACGTTACGTTAGGTAAATTGTAGCTTGCGTTATAAAAGAAATTGTGACACGCGTAACAACGGAAGTACAGTGACAGATATTGAGTTAAATAAATTAGTTAAAGTTATGAAGAACGTTATGAAACATGTTGTGACAGGGATTACAACGCATGCGCAGTGAATGTCGGTATAAATCATGGCGACAGACGTTGTAGCGGAGGTAATATGATGGACGTTACATACAAAATATGGCTGATGTTATGCAGATCCTGGTTGGGATAGGTGCTACACCACGTTGCCTGTGCGCTGTCACAAGCGTTGTAATAAACGTATTGTTAGAGACGATCAGTGGATCGTCAAGTCAGTGGATAAGTGAACTAGCAGTAAATGATGCATTTTGAACGCTGCACAGTCAAAAGAAGTAACGAAACGATTATTCTGGAAGTCAATATTACAAGCAATTACATCATCATTCAAATTATCTTACTTATCCAATTAGGTAGCAGAATACGACACCATTTTAAAATCAAGGTCAGATCAGCGAAGACAATTGATATAAAATACATTTCTATTAAGATTTGGTTCGAACGTTTCGACCCTACAGGTCATCATCAGCAATCTGAAATTACAAACATAGAAAAAATTATACAGTGGTATATTCAAACGTAGCAATTCTAAAAACCTACGTAGCTGAAATTCATCTAATGGAAGCTATTTTCAAAGGGTGCGATGACTGCATATCGTTAATGTTTCAACTGATCTTGATAATGAATAGGCTCTAATATTCTGAGGTCGGAATATGAATTTGCAGAACCAAGGATGGAAAAGTTTTTTAACAGAATAGGCGTATTGCACTGTTCTGCATGCGTACGTATAGCTGAGTGTGATGGTGTAGTTGAGGGGTTACCTGATCTAAAGCTCCTACCTTTATGCTCGAACACTCTAATCCTAAGCGCGCGCATGGATGACCCCACGTACGCCGACCCACACAGTGGGCAACAATATTGGTACACAATAGAGGAGATTTTATGGGTAGGTAGCTTATCTTTAAATGAAAATATTGTACTAATCCTAAAATTGTTCACTAATACAATTTGAAGGTCAACGGCGGGAAAAAATTATTTACTAGTGATAATACATCAGTTCTTAATTTCTCTGACAGAGGGCCGAAGAAGGGGAACGTGACAAAAACTTCCTTTTCTCTGAGTTCAGCATCCCTGGTTTGGAAGTGAACTTGTTGTCTAAAAATTTTTTAATGAAGTCATGAACTAAATAGAGTGAATAACCATTTCTTACAAAATAATCCTTTAATTAATCAAACTCATTATGCAGTGATAAGTAATCGGAACAAACTTCATAAGCACGAAAAAGCAGAGTCTTAATGCAAATTAACTTAAATCTAAAGGTACAGAAACTAAAATAGCTGAGTCCCAAACTAGTAAAAAAAATTTTTCCTGTGTACAGTGGCACTGAACCTATCACTGTTACGTTGAACTAGGCAATCTAAAACTGTAAGCTTATTAATCTCTTCTGTCTCCATGATAAATTTTATGTTTTAATGTTTTGCATTCAAGTTATTTAAAAATATAGCTACATGAGATAGATCAAAAAATAAAAGAAACGTGTCATCAACATACCTACAGTACGATAAAATACAGGTTTAAAAGAATCAGGGCATTCCTTGAGCCAGATTTGTTGGTGAAAGGACATAAATACATTGGCGAAAGTTGGGCTCAAAGGCACCCCCATCCCCAGACCTTCTGTCTGCTGATAATATTTTCAATTGAATAGAAAAAAGAATGCCGTACTGCAAGTTCTAACAGCGTTTAAAAATGATTTTAGTCATACCGTAAAATATCGTATTTACGTTAAAAAGGTGATTTATTCATACATCAATTGTTTCTGTCAGTGGAATATTTGTAAATAGATTCTCAACATGAAACGACGCCATATAATATGATCTCGCGCCCTGAACAGGACAAATATCTTTAACAAATGAACCAGGATTGGAAACGCTAAACTCAACCGTTTGTTAGTATGTCTGCCACTTTAATGTTAGTGCCATAATTCAAAAAGTCATTGAGGGATTTTTATGAGATTTACATCGCTTTTAGGTTTATTACGATGAGTAAATGATTTAAGTTTTGTGATGATCTGTTCGTCTCTATGTTTCATTTTATGGTCGTTAAGAAAAAAAAACTCACAAAGTTAAGAACGGATCTTTACAAAATTTCTAGAAATTGATAAAAATGTTATAAGACATGAATGATCATCTTTTCATGATGCTCGGTTGGTCCGTTGGTGTGTTTGACTGTTTGTCAAAATGTTTGTTAGCAATATGCCTAGAAAAATTATGAACGAATCTTCAAGAAAATTACAGAAGCTGTCCGTACAAAGGAATTTATAGTTTCAGAACATATTTGAATTTTCCGTTGCCTTGCTTGGCAGAAGTATGAGCTCTCAGAGAACTCTAGTTTATAAGTAACTTTACTCATCTCAGAGACAAACTCACTTTTGAAAATCACCACTTCGTGCACCCAAACGCATATGGTGCGTTACGCTTTTACTTACAAATACTGTAAATTTACTCATCTCGGGGCCTTCTTGCAGATAATAACAACCACCCATGGCACCCTCGAATGCTGCATTACGCTTTCATATACAAATGGATTCGCGTGTCCATCGAAGATATCGATTTTGATGTGAGTTGAACACGTGCAGAGCTATCGTAGCTCATCTATGATGACTCCAGACCACGCCTGCTGTTGTACGGAGATCGATAGCACGTGACATCGTGGTAGGTTTTGTTCAGCGGATGTTACCAAGCAGGTAGAACTATTTTAATCTTATTTTATCTAGCACGTGACTTAGGATATGTTTTATCGTACTTAGTTATCTGCTGAGCACATAAAAAATTGCTAATATGTGCCATGTAACATAATATCGAAGTAGGTTTTGTTGTTGAATAAGCTTGCAAAGAAGGTAAGTTTCCTTTAGTGTTTTTTTTTTCTTTTTTCACACAACCCGTAGCTCCGCCATATCAATCCAGAAAACTGTACCCAGGCATATGAACCACGATTTCTATTCAGAGCAGCGAGTGACGTGAGAACCAGTTTCACCAGTCAACCCATGCTTTATAATTTATTTCTAGGTTTTCCTAATGTTGCCCGTCTTTCGTTCTTATTATTTTTAGCCTTGCACTTCATACGATGATGCGTTAGCTGATTCACAATAGGCCTATATGTGAACCTATTGCTATCATAGAGGGTTGTACAAAATGTAGGTTGTGAAGTACAGTAGAACAGGATTTTGTACCCTAATTTATATGACTCATTGCTATAATATTTCACTCTAACTTACTGAACATGTATTGTAATACTATTATTGTATGAATACCTTCCTACGGGGAGAATTAAAGGATTTCAGTTTCTATTTCAATCTTAATAATTTTAGTGTGGTGTAGCACGTGGCCCCTAATACGTTTTATCCAGGAAGCTACTGGAGACTGAAATTAAAAAGAACTGTGGTTGTGGGTCACCTAAGCTCAATATAGCTCAATGTCTTTTATTTAGGTAACTGCAGACGCAAAACAGGCACATCCATTTTTATTTTTCACAAACACGTGACTCAATATGTTTTGTTCAGGATATTTTTTCTAGAATATATTGCATTTCTTGAATAGAATATTACGTCATAGCTATAATAAGTACACAGTGAATAAATACGGTAATTTATTTTATTTATACAAGCTATACATAGGATAATAAAAGGAGACTGTGAGTCGATTTTACCAAGTAAACGAGCTGCTCTGGATTAGCAGATAAATATTAAATTAAGAAAATTTTTGCTACAATTTGTAGGTGAAGCTGAACTTACTAACTGGCTATAGCTGGTTTGTATTATTATTATACACGCTTCTAATATTTCCGTTTCTTGTACCGTAAGCGTACAAAAGGGGAAGATAAATTATAGCTATAGACGAAGCGATTCGTCATACAGCGCCCTTCCCTGCAGTAACATTGATAACCAAGCGCAGGAAATAAGAGTACAGAGTCTTTTTTTAAGCAAAAACATCGGCTGTCTGTCTTGCCATCAGACTACAAGTTTTCGTTTCTACCTTTATTCGAAAGTTATCTTGAGAAGAACCACTGAAAATTAAAAAAATTATGTAGACCGGTAAAAAAGTTATAGTTTTTAATAAAAAATCTCAATAGACGTTATGGGTACTTAAGAAATTCCAGGTAAACCGTTACTAGACTATGTCATCGACATTTTTTTTATGTGTGTTTGATCAATTAGGTTATTTTACATGTGTTGACTAGTTAAACATATGTCAACGTTTTCTGCTACCAGATGGACGATAACGCCTATAATACGTGCCATGAGTTCTAGATTTTTAAAAATTAAACATTCACATTTGTTGGATTAGATAGGCAAACAATGGTTCAAAGTGTAATAGACTTGGACGCTTCTTCCGTTTTATGTTTTGACTGGCATGTTTTGACCACTGTGCTGATAAGCTAAGTTTTAGTCACCATGGTTCATTAAACCAATCAAATCCACTGACATCCATCTAGGACGATTCGAGAATTTCATTTAAGAAAAGCTGAAATAATTGTTTTTCTTTTAAATGCCTGGAAACTAAGAGAGACGCATTATAGCTGATTCAGTGCCACAATACCTAACCACTTCCCTCACGGCTTTCAATGAAGCCCGCCTGGAGCAATGTCTGGAAGAAGTTGCATCTTCATTTTCCCCACGCCATGATCAAATTTCATCTTCTTTTGCTTCAGAAGAACCAGACTCTTAATGTTGCATCTTGACTTTTCCCTGGCCATGATCAAATTTCATCTTTCTTCCTAGAGAAGGTCCAGGCTCTTGAAGTTGCATCTTGACTTTTTCCCCAAGACATAATCAGATTTCATCTTTCTTCCTAGAGAAGGTCCAGGCTCTTGAAGTTGCATCTTGGCTTTTCCCCAAGACATGATCAGATTTCATCTTTCTTCCTAGAGAAGGTCCAGGCTCTTGAAGTTGCATCTTGGCTTTTCCCCAAGACATGATCAGATTTCATCTTTCTTCCTACAGAAGGTCCAGGCTCTTGAAGTTGCATCTTGACTTTTCCCCAAGATATGATCAAATTTCATCTTTCTTCTTTCATAAAGTCCAGACTCTTGAAGCTGTATCTTGACTGTCCCAAACTCCACGGTCAAAATTATTTTTTCTTCTTCCAGAAATTCCAATTTCTTGATGTGGCAGCTTGACTTTCCTCAGCTCAAAATGCGAATTTTATATTTCTTCATCTAGAAGATTCATGCTCTTGAAGTTGTAACTTGACTCTCCCGAACTCAATGGCCGAATTACTTTTTTCTTCCTCTAGAAAATTCAGGCTCTTGAAGTTGTTTTTAGACTTTTCCTCTTCATTGTCGGATATTCGTTTTCTTCCATCCTCTAGATATTCCAGGCTCGGCTCAATTCAGTTTTACGTCACTTGCATGGGAGTCTCACAAATTTCAAATGGAGCCTCTGTCGGCGGTATTTGGCTCTGAATCAATTAACCCTAAACAATATTTAGTTTCTTTTAGTAATTCCAACGTATGAAACGCTAGGGAAACTTCTCATCCGCCAATATAGTAATGAAATATGCATTTCAATAGTGGGTCGCAATGTCACAGACTGACGATTTTTAGCACTTCAGTACTCTTGTAGTTAGTAAACAATATTTTCATTGCAGAAAAATTAATTATAGTTTTCGTATTGCAGAACATTTACCTTTAAGAAGTAACCGCTTCAGTTCTTTTTCCTCCGTTTAATAATGCCCGTGTATGAAACCTCAGCCATACATTGTTGGTTTCATTTATCGGTAGCTGGATAAATGCTGGCGATTGCGAGGTTATCCGACAAAATTGCTGTCGGTTATCGCGTTGGTAGTGACTCAGGTAGCTTGTTGTTGCGTGACGAGCTAGCGTCACGCAGACGTCTTGTAACGATCGTTGCCGGGCGTGACACGATAGTGTGGGTGGCGCCGGGGAGACCTGCACTCGTTGCTGTACTGTGGGTGAACTTTGATTTTGGCGAGGCGGTAGGTGAGCCTAAGCTGGGCTGTGGGTGATCTTTTGCTGGGCTACGGGTGAGCCTAGTTGGGTAGAAGGTGAGCATTTGATGGGTCGAGAGTAAGAATTTGCTGGACTGTGGGTGAACATAATATTATATTGCAATGTTCTTTGGAGTGAGCCAGATAATTGAAACGTGGCTTGGGTTGTCCGTGGAGTTATAGAAAACTAGAAAATACCTCGCTGCCAAAAATGGCCGAGACGAATTAGTGATGACTCTTCATTATTGATCACATTGTTGTCACTAATGTGTTTATGTAAGATACAGTACAACAGCCGACTCAAAGTATTATAAGAAATAAGTGCTCTCTGTTTCAGTTTACCTAAGCACCACAGTCCTTCCTACCCCTAAAAGACATGCTCAAGCAGTGAAGCATCATTGAAGTTAATTAAATTTCCCGCCGCGTATCCTATCTAGGGCATGATACAACTTCAGTAAATTGAAAATTTCCCTCAATCGAAAACCTCTGTCACCGGAAGAAGGCAAGCTAGAAAAATAATTGATGCTTTACTGCACCGTGAAAAAACTTTTCGCTTGTGCTTCGTTGATCATCTACGCAATTTGTACGTCTTGAACTGAGAGCAAATGTGTAGAGAAAGTAATGCAAGAATCTGATTCCATCGCGAGGCTAGGAGAAGCTATAAAGCTCTGCATTGTCTGAATTTCAACATTGGCTGAGCAAAAAGAGCATTCAGTTAAAAGGATAAGATGTCTGCAGCTCTGGCCATCTTCTGCGGCCTGGTCTAAGCTTCTCTTATCGACCTCCATCAGAGTGCAGCATAATTACAAAATTTGCATCCTGGCCTATTTTTACCTATATATTTCACTTAGAGTAGAGCGCAGCTGATTTGGAGCCCGTAGCAACTGTCGTCAGTTTGCGACTAACTCGCGAAACTCAGTGTACCCTGGCGAATACAGCAATTACCGTCGACGATCGGGGTAGGTTGAGTAGATGAACTCATTGCAAGAGTAGATCAGCTCATTGCAAGAGTAGATCAACTCATTGCAGGAGTAGATCAAGTCATTGCAGGAGTAGATCAACTCATTGCAGGAGTAGATCAACTCACTGCAGGAGTAGATCAACTCATTGCTGCACTAGATCAACTCATTGCAGGAGTAGATCAACTCATTGCAGGAGTATATGAACTCATTGCAGGAGTAGATCAACTCACTGCAGGAGTATATCAACTCATTGCAGAAATAGATCAACTTATTGCAGGTAAACAATATAAAAACACGTTTAATCTAGGAATACTTCCTGAAGCCAATGTTCAGGCCTTAGAATAAAGCTAATTTTCTGAAGCTGGTGTTAATGTTTCTGGATGGGCGAAGCTGTGGAGCCACTGTTAAGTTTTTTTTTTTTTTTGAAGAGGCGAATACTTCTACATAGACTTTACCCAAGGTAAACTAAAGTAAGCGATGCTCTTTACAAAAGTAATGCCCAAGATTCTCTATGTGAGGTCTTTCTGCGACTGACTTTATGCCCAGGAGAGAAATATTTAACTGATGGTAGTTATGGAGAATATGTTGATGATCCTTATCATGTAGTTGTTGACTGCGATGGATTTTTAGCCAAGGGGAGACTCAGCTGAACTGAAGAGAAGTGGCTACTTGCGAGCGCCTGGAGCCATTTCTCGCCCGAGCACTGGAGAAAAAAGGCGCGAGAGGCAGCGAATATCAGCCTTTTTCGCTCTTATGGCTGAGCGGCTAGTGTGTGGCCGCAAGCGCCCGGCTCTAAAGCTAAAGCGATGTTATCTACCGCTTCAGGAATAGGGTTAAATGCCGGGTTCCCGTTAGATTACCACTGCTTCTAACATTTGTGAAACAATAGCATTGTTTGTGGAGGAATAGCACTGTTTGTGAGACAATAGCATTGTTTGTGGAGGAATAGCACTGTTTGTGAGACAATACCATTGTTTGTGGAGGAATTGCACTGTTTGTGAGAGAATACCATTGTTTGTGGAGGAGTAGCACTGTTTGTGAGAGAATACCATTGTTTGTGGAGGAATAACACTGTTTGTGAGACAATACCATTGTTTGTGGAGGAATAACACTGTTTGTGAGACAATACCATTGTTTGTGGAGGAATAGCACTGTTTGTGAGACAATA
>LQNS02278170.1:14098955-14127357 GCA_001587735.2 Parhyale hawaiensis | reverse complement strand
ACTCAGAGTACAGTGTTGCTGCTTTACCCAGTGTACAGTGTTGCTGCTTTACCCAGTGTACAGTGTTGCTGCTTTACCCAGTGTACAATGTTGCTGTTTTACCCAGTGTACAGTGTTGCTGCTTTACCCAGTGTACAGTGTTGCTGCTTTACCCAGTGTACAATGTTGCTGTTTTACCCAGTGTACAATGTTGCTGTTTTACCCAGTGTACAGTGTTGCTGCTTTACCCAGTGTACAGTGTTGCTGTTTTACCCAGTGTACAGTGTTGCTGCTTTACCCAGTGTACAGTGTTGCTGCTTTACCCAGTGTACAGTGTTGCTGTTTTACCCAGTGTACAGTATTGCTGCTCAACTGAGAGAACAATATAGAACATCCAATCTAGTTCTTTATATAAGCGGTGGTATGCTGTTGTTTTAGACAGAATAGTATACATCCAAGGCCTTAAATCAAACACACAGTAGATTAGATAGGTGGCAGTAGACGAACCAAGAGGCCCATTCCCAAAGAGACATCGGAAATTACGCCCCAGCCTTCTATTAGCTAATTCCATTATGTTAGTAGGATGTCGAGGACTTTGGAAACGAGAGGAGAAAAAATAGAAGACGAAAGGAAAAGGAAAAAGACGGGGGAGGAGAACCTCAGCCAAAGAGATGATTATGAATGCACTCAAGCATGATCGATAACCACTGATATGCGGAGCTTAAAAATATACATGGAGCGGAAGTGAAAACAAGTCGGCTTAAGATGGCCTGGAAAGCTTTGGCGGTTAAGTGCTTTCGACTAGTGGAGGAGGAGTTCTTAGCTGTGGAGGATGTCCCCCAATGTATGTCAAGACTATTTTTAAACTAGTTGACCGTCGGAAGGGAGTCTATTCCGAATGCTGACTATAAAATAGGGAAAGAACTGCTGACTTGAGGTTGTTCTTTGAGCTTTATGCTTGAATTTTTGACCGTTGTTTCGCAAGCGATCATTAAGGTCTCTTTCAAAGAGTCCCGTTGTAGCTACATCGTTGAAGCCATTGAAGTACTTGAATATTTCTATTAGTTGCCCCCTGAGATCAGACCCAATTCTTTTAGGCGACGTTCATACGACTTGTTTCTCAGCAGAGGTATCAGTTTCGTTGCTGTGCGTTGGACTCTTTCCATGTTATCGATATCTTTACAGAGATGAGGCGACCAGAATTGAACAGCAAATTCTAAGTGTGGCCTCACTAATGCCTTATACAAGGGAACGATGATGTCCTTGGACTTGTATTCAAAGTTTCTGGTGATTAACCTCAGTACTCTGCTTGCCATTTTCTCACTTTTGTCAACTTGCTGACTGTGTTGTAGTTTGTAATAGTAATTCCCAAGTCACGTTGTTGGGTGACAGTAGCCAATTCCGTACCATTCATTTTCAATGGGGTGGAAGGGTTCACCAGCCCGACGTGCATTGCTGAGCATTTTTCGGCATTAAAGTTCATCTGCCACGTTGCGCTCCATTCCATGAGGCAGTCAAGGTCTTGTTGGAGCTCTGCTCTTTTCTTTTCCTGAAGAACTATGTATAGTGAGCCACTATCGCTCCCTGGAATAACTTCAGAGAGCCACCATCGTTTCTTGGAAGAACTATATTGTGAGGCACTATCGTGTTGCACGAATAGTTTTTTTTACTATAGATGGGTTTGAAACTATGGCGCTGCAAGTTATTCCTAATTGTTAGAAGAGTCAAGCTCACTGTGTAACTTCTCTGAAATTGTGTATTTCTTGTTTTTCTGGTTTCAATAAGTATTATTTTCATAACTATAGAGAGCCGCTTTCAAATTCCTGGAACAACTAGAGTGAAGCACTATCGTTTCATAGAATGACATTAGAGAGCCACTAGCGTTCCCTAGAATAACTCTAGAGAGCCACTATCGTTCCCTACAAACACTTTGTAGAGACTCTGTCATTTCCTACGATAACTTTTTAAACGCACTGTGGTTCCCTATATTAACTTTAGAGAGGGCCACTTCATTCCCTACAATATTCCCTAATATCTCTCTGAGTGGCTAGAAATATTCTCTACAATAACCACTTGAGAGCGCCAAAGCACACACTTTCCCCTCACAATAACTATGAGGTTCTAGAGCATGCAAATGAAAGTCTCTGGCAGCCATAGCGCAGCTCTGTCTGTCACCCGCCATACAACAGACAGCTTGTCAATATAGCTAATGTTAGTAGCAATATCTGAATGTCTTACAGCCAATAAGGGCTCAAATTCTCTCGGCAAAGCTTTTTTTCCCTTTCCGCTTGCTGTTGATTTCGAGAGATCTTTTGACGATAGAACGGATGTATTGATATCTAGTTTGTAGGTGTTTTGTAGCAATTTCTGAGGATCTTTTATAGATAAAAGTGATGTCGTGATATCCAGTGTATAGATATTTTGTATAAATTTGTGGAGATCGTTTATTGATTGCATTGCCAGGCTTGTAACTAGTTTTTAGGTGTCTATGTATTAGTATTGGGGGATCGTTTGTCAACAAGAGTGCTATTTTGATGTCCAGTTTGCATTGATATAAACTTAATCGACTTTTGAGCGGATTTGGAGATGTATTTCACTAACGGAGGTGAATAATCGCAATCCAGTTCATTGATCGCATTGCTGTTAATTTTAAAGGAACTCTTCTCTGTAAACGTGACAATTTAAAATTAAAATAGTGTAATAAAACTGGCAAATACAATTAACTATAATTTAAATATAGTATGCTAAATGCTGTAACGAGGTAATAATCGAGTAATGAATTGTAATGTGTTAACACATGTACCGTAAGACTAACATCAAATTAAACTCAGGGTGTGACCAACTCTCGCCGAGATTGAGCATATTCAGTTGTGCATATAATAACAGGGGCTTAAAATCTCCACGTTCTTCGTTATATCTTGAACAATGTAACTTCATGGAACAATATACCAAATATCGTTTTGCTGACTGGCACTCATATTGTAAAAAAAATCTATTTAATTCAGTAGTTCTTTACTGTAAATTTTTGGACATTCATGGTTCTTAAGAACAAAATACTAGTCGATGGTCCCCAAAGTTTTGAGAGCACTGATTGGTGAATTAATGCCAACTGCACACGAGAGTCGAAACCCAGAAACGTTGCTCCTTACTCAGTCGACTGAATTACCGCGGGCATGGATTCAGCTTGTCTAGTATTACACTGCTAAAAATGGCTTAAAATATCAGCCATCGCTCCAGGTTCCCCCCTACATGCAACAACCGCCAGTTGTTTGAGCAGCTTCCTTAATTTCGAGTGAGCTGAAATTTGAGACGACGTGAATTTTAACGCGGTGTTCAAACGCGTTAAGTTATTTTCTCGGTCAAAGGAACTCTTGTTCCAAGAATGTTAATAGTTCCGGAGTGTCAACTCTTTTGCGTAGCGGACCTTAGAAGAAAATGATTAATGCACAAAAAATCCTAATCTTCTTCTTCACTTATACCATTCAAAAATAAAAATTTGTGGAATTTTAGTTTTCTCAAACCTAAGCCGACGATTATGAGTTAGCGCCTAAAACTCGAATCAACTGGTCAAAGCCACTACATCTGTCTGAGTTTCCGGACAAGCTAAGTCTAATGGGCTTAGCGTAGATGGACTTTGATGAGCAATCGAACGAGTCCTACGATGATTCCCTAAATTTAATTAGACCTGTGCCACTGAGAAATACATTAAAATCCCTAAATATTTATTTTTAGCGTGGTGCGAGCAAAGACGAAGACAAAGATTGGGATTCCCTAAGTTTTTGTTCTCAGGGTGAAGGAAAAAGGAAGTAGGTAAAGAATTCAAAAATTTCAAATTTTACAGTACTTCAAGCGAGCTAGTACATTAAATTTTTTCTAATTTTTAATTTTTAAAGTGGTGCGAGCGTAGGAGAAGCTTAAGATTCGTCAAGTATTAAAATTTTGACTAGCACGGGAGATGAAAAAGATTAGGATTCCCAAAATGCTCATTTTCCGAGGGGTGCGAGAATCGAAGAAAGAAAATTTAGGTACCCTAAAATTTGATTTTAGAGATGTATGAGTGAGGAGCAGGATTATGAATCCCAAAACTTTCATTTTCCTAGTAGTACGAGCGAGGGAAAAGATTAAAATTCCACAAATTTCAATTTTTGAGTAGTGGGAGCGAGGATGGAGAATATGATTCTCTAAATTTTAATTTTTAGAGTAGTGCGTAAATGAGGAAACAGTTTTTGAATCCCTAAATTTTATTTTTTGAAGAGGTACGATCGAGAGAGAAAATTAAAATTCCATAAATATTTCTTTTTCAGTGGTAAAACTGAAGAAGACGATTAAGATTCCCTAAATTTCATTCTTAGAGTGGTGCAAGTGAAGATCATAATTAATTGAGATTAGCTAAATTTTAAGTCTTGGAGTGCTGCGTGAGCGAGCAAAAAGATTAAGAATAATTTAATTTTACTGACTATAACGGTACTATCTGGAGAGAAAATCAAAATTCCATAAATTTTAATTTTTGACTGGTGCAAGTGAGTAAGAAGATTAAAATTCCCTAAATTTTCATGCTTAGCTCCGCGTAAACAAGCAAGAATATCAAGATTCTTTAAATCTAAAATTTCAGAGTGGTGCAAGTAAGGAAGAAATTAACCCAATTATGCTTAGCATTGCATTTGAGCAAAAAAAAAAAAGCGCTAGGTACCCTATCAGACATGGAAGTCATACTGTGCATAAATGGGTTAAGATCCTAAATTTTAATTTTCGGGGTAATGCGAGAGAGGAATAACGAGAATCCTTGCTATGCACTGTCAGCTCAGTGCAGTGCTTGCTACGGAACACAGTTCTTACCGTACGCTTCGCACGAGTCGAGCTGTAGACTTCATAAAGTACTACACCGCGCCGTCTTCTTTGAAATTTAACCACTTTTGTGCGACGTGCAAATAAGAGGGCGGACGGTGGCGAGCGCAGCGTTTAGCTGAGTTTTATCGCACTTAGGATCGGTCGAACACGCACGTCTACCGTGCAGATGGTTGGTAGACTGTACAGCCTGGCGCTATTGCCTGAATTAATGGCTTCCATCCCCGCATGCAGATGGTTGGTAGACTGTACAGCCTGGCGCTATTGCCTGAATTAATGGCTTCCATCCCTGCATGCAGTTGGTTGGTAGACTGTACAGCCTGGCGCTATTGCCTGAATTAATGGCTTCCANAATGGTTTCCATCCCTGCATGCAGTGGGTTGGGTCTACAGTGTGGCATTATTTCCTGGATGAATTCGTAGCTTCTATCCGTGCAGTTGGTTGGTGTACTGTAAAGTCTAGTATTTTTGCCTGAATGAATTGCTTCCATCCCTGTAATTGGATGGATTTGCAGTTTTATTTTACTTTTCGCAGTATTTAACCTAACTGTAAACTTGCAGTTGGTTGACTGACAAGCTCTAAAACCTAGTTTGTAGCTATGACCCAGTCTCTGTATCTGGTCCCAGTTCGAGTGCATAGACCCTAGCCTCGACGTTAAGATCTCGTCTCTATATAAGACCCAGTACTAGTGTCAAGACCCTAGCCTCTATGTTAAGATCCACTGCATTTACTACGACCCAGTATGTGCTAAGACTTTACCCTTTGTGTTAAGATCCAATCCGTATACTATGACCCAGTCTTAGAGCTAAGACCCTAACCTTTATGTAAAGGTGCAGCGTGTCTGCTAAAACCTTTGCCTCTATGTTAAGATCCAGTACGTATACTAATACCTACTCTGCGTGCTAAGACTCTAGCCTCTATGTTTAGATCCAGTCCGTATACTATGACCCAGTCCCAGTACCAAGACTAGCAGCTGCAGCAGAACAAACCTATAATGCGTTGCCCAGAAGTGGCGAGGTGGTTGTTAGGGCGTCTGAACTTTGACTGTTGGCCATTCACGGCACTTAGCCGTTGCGTGACCCTCAGCCGCAACTCCCACTGCTTTATTCCCACTGCAGAAATTACAGGGAATGTTCCAGGACTGAAGCAGCACGGATTGCAGGCCGTAAGACGTTTCCGCCTGCTCTATAATTAAAGCAGGGCTTACTAGTCATGAAAAATTCCTGCTTGTTCTAGAATGAAAGCAAGAATTGCTATGCGTAAGACGTTTCCGCCTGCTCTATTATTGAAGCAGGGCTTGCTTGCCATGAAAAATTCGGCGTACTCTAGATTTAAAAGAGCAAGAATCGTTAGCCGTAAAGATTTCCACCTGCTCTAGATATTATTGGAGCAGGCACTGTTTGCGTAACACAATTCTATCTGCTCTATAATTATAATTAAAGCAGGGTTTACTAGCCAAAAACTATGTTTGTTCTCCAATTATATGAAAAATTCTTATCTATGGGACATTTCTTTCCGCTAGCTTTATTAAAACAAGAATTGCCTGCAGTAAAAATTTCCACTTAGCTACTTTATAAAAAA
The DNA here is from genome assembly GCA_001587735.2 of Parhyale hawaiensis. Taxonomy (NCBI): domain Eukaryota; kingdom Metazoa; phylum Arthropoda; class Malacostraca; order Amphipoda; family Hyalidae; genus Parhyale; species Parhyale hawaiensis. Next base: position 14,120,952 of record LQNS02278170.1, on the reverse strand, counting down.
CAAAGGATTGCCTGCAGTAAAAATATTCGCCTGCTCTATAATTAGAGGAGGGATTGCTAAGTGCTAGAAAGTTTCGTTTGCTCAGCTTTTACAGCATGACTGGACTTCCCGTGACCCGGGCCATTGGGTCATCACGATCGTCTTCGCTGTCGCTAAAAAGGTGTTATTTAGCTGGTCGCCGACCACCCGCTATTCGGCCGCCCTCTTCTGCCCGTCAAGGAGCGGCCCGTTCGGTTCCTTATCAACAGATTCTTTGCTTCTCTAACGAATATTCAACACCCAGGTTGTAAGCAAAGTCAAATTATTAAATGTTACGTATTTCAGTTGTATTGCCCGAAGAACCGCTGAATTGATCATGCCCGTTCTTGAGGCCCAGCTGTATCACAGATACAAACGAATTAAAGAGCTAATCCATGGAAAGAATGCGACTGCCCCCCAGTACCTTGAATTTCTTCCCGTACAAAAGCGGAGAATCTGTGTCAAACAAGACAAGAATGCAACTGCTCCCCCCCCCCAATTTCTTCTCGTCTAAAAGTGAAGAAGATGTGTCAAACAAGACACAAATAAATAAACAAGACCGGTTCACAGAGTTTTAGTATAATATAGATTGTCTAGCCATATCCTTCATTACGTATCTGCAGGTAAACACAAACTCGTTCGATTTACAACAAAACTCAACCCTGTACGAGAGATCGTTCTTTCCAGAGCTGCCTTTGCCACAGTGGAGTATATCGTTTTCTGTTAGGTGTCCTGCGGACTATAAGAATCTTCATCATTACTGATATTCCTGCTGGAGATGTAATCCAAGGCATAAAGCACTACAATGACTTGCAGAGCTCCAGCTCCAGTTGGCTTGATAATGCAGAGTACAATCTTCATCATTATTAGTACCGATATTACAATCGAAGAAGAAAATTTTCATTTTAATCGGTAGAGCAACAGTTCTAACTGGTTTCATTGTACAGTATTTAATTAGAAACCCGAATTCTACGTCCTAGCATAATCTCCTGGACAAGAGTCTGAGAGGCACTGAGCCCCAAACACGCAGTGTTTTGATCGGACACCGCCCCCCCTGCTGAGTGTTGCCCATTTTACTCGTTACAAAAAACTGTGATCTGTACTGGTATTACTGCAGAAGCGAAAGCAAAAGTCCTTAATTCGTACAGCCTACCAGGACATGCAATACAATCAATGCAGAGCAGAACCTCCTTACGTCGCCACTATAGCTTGCAACAAACAAGCGGGATGCGGATACACAGACTCGTGCAACTACCACTACACTGTTCCCGATATGGCCAGCTTTCCCTGACGCTACAGAGTCTCACAAAAACGAACGTAATAAACCATCAAGCCATCACATTCGGTAGCACAGCTACTGCCCTTAAGCTGGGTCGATAACCTGTACGTTCAAACGATCGTGGCAGCTCACGAGTTCAAGAAAAACACAAGGAAAAAAAAACGCACCAACCAACCCACGCATCAGGAAAATCAGGCGGCTGTCAGAGGGCTGCAATTGACATGAACGTGTCGGACACAAAAGGTTCTACGATTTTTGTGATATGTGGCAACTGCCGCACCTAAGGTAGGTCTTTAGGCGTGTCTGTGGCTGGAGCATTGAGAATTAATTCGCTAGTCAGTTTGGCCAAATAATGCAGCGGAGTGCGTTAGGGCGTGAAAACCAAGACTGGTAGTTTATTGCACTACTTGTACCACACACAGAACTGTTGGGACAATGTAGGGAATTAATGCTGTCGAACACGAAGGTTGTGAGTACTGAACATAAGACGTACAGACAACTTTTTATATGTATGTTCGAAGCTGTGAAATCAAATAATGCAACTCGAAACATTTTGATTGGTCCAGCCGAGATACCTCGTTATGTATAGGCTTGCCTTAGATTAGATAGGCGGCAGTAGACGAACCAATAGGCCCGTTCCCAAAGAGACACCGGAACTTACGCCTCGGCCCTCTATGAGCTATTGCCATTATGTCACTAGGATATAGATGACTGAATAAAAAGAGGAGGGGAGGAAAGCTCAGTCAAAGAGACGACCATGCATGGCACGCAAGCAAGCTCGCTTTGGAAATTCAGACTAGGAAGCCTGGCTTTACCAATTCACTAGAGTTTCAGGTGGTGACCCTAAATTGACTACCCTAAAGTCTTCCGAAAAGTAAACCTTGCTCCGTAAAATGTTATTTTAGCCGTTTCAAACGTAATCGGGTTGCTTCTGTCACCTACAACAGGATTCGAAGTGGTAAAGCCAAGGCTACACTCTAATGTCCGGATAAGTCCAACCTTCCGGACTTCACTTAGCTAGACTTTGGGTGCGCTCGATTGGGCAGGAAAATTAAGGCTTAGAGGCTTGACTCATCCGATTTTCGAGACGCCCGGTGCCCTAACTTTGACACGTTGATTCGAGTTTAAGGCGTTGACACGATAGCCAGGAAGACTTTCAAGTACTTAATTTTGCTAGCAATAATTGCAACGCGATTCAGAGTGGTAAGATAACGCTCCTGCCTACATGAAAACTTCCATTTACGGAGCAACATTGAACTTTTGGGAGTCTCAAGGATATCAAACCTATTGAGGGTCAGCTCCTGAAACTCAATCCGAGTCGAAGCCAGCGCACCTGCCTGTAGTTTCGGAAGATTAATTTTACCTCTCACTTGACTTTCCAATTGGCTCTGAAACCATAAACCATAATTTTCTTTGTATAAACTCCAAAATCTAGTCATTCGTACCTCTTGATAGTAATAACAGCTTGTGAAATTTTCTTGAAGATCCGTCCATAACTTTGTGAGTTATACTGCTAACAAATGTTATGAAAAACATGAGTCAAACATACAAACGAACAAACCGAACTGCACCAAACTTAATCATTTACGGCTTTTAACATTATTAACAATCCCAATGAAATTCATAAAGATCCATTCATTATTTATTGAGTTATTGTGCTAACAAGCATAAAATTAAAAACAGTGACAAAAGAACGAACGAACCAACGGATCATTGCCAAAATTTGATCATTTACTCTTTGTTATATACCTAATAACTCATGTTAATTTCATAAAAATCCATCCATAAATTCATAACTTTTTGAGTCATGGTATTGATAAAAATGAGGCAGACAAACAAACTAACGGATGGACATATCTTCACCAAAAGTTAATCATCTCATCACTGCTGCTTTGAAATTCTTTATATGACTCAGGTTAGGTTAGGTTAGGCTAGATTAATTTTGTTCGATTCAGCCACGTCAGATAAATTGAAGTTAAATTAAACTAAGTTAGGTTGAGATAGGTCCCGGCTAAGTTAAGCTAGGTTCGGTTTGAAAGTAGAATTAGAGTTTCATAGACGACGTTGGCCGTCTAAGCGAATAATTTAACTGTTTTTCTTCCTTATAACAAAGCTTGAAGCTTATAATATCATGTTGTTCCATCCTTGTCTTTGTGTGTCGATGGCTGGAGCTATCACCAGCAGTAGAGTTTGACGTGCTGCAGCGAGCAAAAAACCACACTCGCTTAGCTTCAAAGGAACGTTAGTCTCCAGGGCTGACGTTCGCCTGATAGGCTGAAGTTCTTGTCGATATAGAGAACTGTTTCCTTATATTAAATGCATTTACGTTGCTGAAACTGAGGATAATATTATTATGGAAATAGGGAATTTTATTGGAAAAATGGATTTTAGTGAAGAGTAAACACGAAACTACAAAGAGTAGCGTACAGTGTAGCGACAAGGAAAGATTGTTGCAAATGTGATCGGGTGAAGAAATGGAAATGGGTAAAAAGTATTCAATCTATAGCTTGAATTAATTCCCAATATTTCATTGGCTTTTCTAATGTCTTTTAAGCTTAATAGCCGTGTGTTAAATCTAGTTCTATATGAATGAACATAGGTTAGATGAGATTGTAAGCTGTGTTAAGTTAGTGATTTGTGTTCTGCTGCTGGCCTCAAACGAAAAAGTTGTTTTTGACTTTAATGAATTCAACAGTTGCCGGTTTGGGGTAAATACCACTTGTTCGCACACCCTGTTGTCAATTAATACCACTTGTTCGCACACACTGTTGTCAATTCAACATACACTGGTTCGTCCAGTAGATGGATGGCCACTAGCCATCTGAAGAGTAGAGAAGTACACGGCTGCAGTGACTGAGGATTATGGCGTCATAGACGGAAGGATGTAGTAGTAGTAGTAGTAGTAGTAGTAGAAGTTTTTACTAGCGCTTCAGTGGCACACTGCCTATATCGCGCCGAACTATTCCTGTGTTTAACCACAGGCTCGTGCGCCAACTAGGGCGCGTNAAGTCTAGCGGGAATAGGTCAGCCACCTCGATCGGCAGCCCACCTCCCGAAACAGAAGGAGAAGTATTGAGAGCCTACCTAACTTTACAAAAATAACCTCGTCAGCAGGAACTGCGGCCAGATGCTACATCCCCTGCGGATAAGGCACTCGGGATAGACGGAAGGATCATGTGACGACTGTAGCCCCCAGAGTTTTTTTTTTTTTCAATCTGGTAGAGTCTTTTCGACACATTGTAAATGGACTTCATGATGGTACGTTGCGCTTCCGGCTAAAATAAGAGAAATTGAATGAGTTCCTATTTCAAATTTATCTTCCAATTAAGCTGCATCTCATACCATTACCTACGTGGTGTCAAGTACTAACAACCCATAGCAGTGTTATGTTGCTCGTGACCCACTGCTGCTTATTCGTCTATTCCAAGTCACTGTTCCACATGGCAGCGCTATGTTCCTGATAACATCTTCATGCACCTCACGCAGCCGCAACATACCTATACAGCTACATAAGAATCTAAATACACTCACCTAAACGAACACTCTGACACACCCAATACACACATGTTCAGATATTAATATATAGCTAAATACAAACACACTCGGAGAGCTACACTCCTATAGTACACTCACCCGCTCTCTACACTCTCACCAACACATTCACACGCACACTTCCTCCTTAATAAAGTATCACCGGCAGGTTCCGTACGGTATTTTTTAAAAGTCATTAATTAGGCAATACGCAAGGGAAATAAGCCTAACTAATGACCGCCACCAAACATGTTCACTGCTTCGCTGCGCACACTTTATTGCTCAAGCCAACAACATTATGTGGCGCTGCGAAAACATATTTTGAGCGTCTAATGAAGTAATTACTTGTGAGTATTTGAGAATACCCGGAGGTACTGGGCGTAAGCAAAGCGCCAGCGATGTGTTGTACAAATAAGGTATTATGATGACCTGGGAATTCGTGCGTGTACTGTATCTTGTCATTGGAAAAGAACGGTTGGTGTGTCAATTATTGTCAAGGAAAAACAACAGAGTATACTGCCTATATGAATTTTATTAATAGTATTACAACAGGAACCAGTAGAAAAATACGGTAGTATGTCAGCAAAGCGGATAACAATTAAGCAAAATACCGTGAAGGTCAGCGAGAGTCAAACTAATGCGAAATATCAGTCTAATTACTAAAAACAAAATTAAGCAAAATCACACTAAATGGGTGAAAAAACTGTAACAAGAAACACAATGCAACATATCAGCAAAAATGGTAACAATTAAATAACACAACGTAAACAAATGTCAGCACAACAAATAATATCTTTAAATGTTATTTAAACTGGTCATGCTAACACAACATAAACAAAGTGGTAACTCTAAAACAGAAAATAAAAACATTATGTACATGTAGTTGGTATCGGTGAAGCAGTGCAACTGAAAAATGGTCGCAGAATTTGTAACAGCACAAACTTAGAACAAAAATTATAAAATCCATCCCTGTATTTTCAGATGTAACACAATTTGTAGCACTTACCACACCTGGCAACGGTAAAATTAACTGCAGCAAACTGGCTGCACAGCTCGAGGGGCCACATAACTGGGAACAACAACAAAGGGGCTACAGCAGCACAACTGACAGCAGTTATTGCAGCTGGTGCACCAGTTGGTTTTAACGGCTTCAGCTGGGTGGCACAGGTGCCGCTAATGCTGGACTGGTACGCCAAGAGCGGCAGCTCTGCGCTCGTACTGCGGCACTGGATGATGAGGGGGGGGGGGGTTGGGCTGGGTTGGATTAGGTTAGGTCAGGCTGGATTAAATTCTTTTTTTTTTTTTTGTCACGTATTATTATTATTTGTGAAGTAAGGCTGGATTAAATTCGTTCGAATTCATGAAATAAGGCTAGCTTAAATTCGTTCGAATTTGTGAAATAAGGCTGGATTGAACTTATTTTGAAGTTGCGCGTCAATCAAAGTTGGTTAGATTCCTTTAGAAGTAGTTAGGAAAGTAGAATTAAATTCTTTAATTTACAACTGGCTATGTTGAGCTTGATGAAGTCGTCACATTCTAGCAATAACCGCAACTACAACTTGAATGAAAACAACAGTACAGATTGCAAAATTGCCTGTAACGGTTAACCCCTATGCCCAACCACCCCCTACAAGTACTAACCCCAAAACCCAACTGCATTGGACAAATTATTGACCCAAAAGGCTGGTCATTGTGCGCGATAGTGCGCCTCGGGCGCTCTAGCCTTTTTGGGGCGCAAAGGTTCAGAATGAGAGGCGCATTACGTTTTCTTGCACCTCCTTTGCGCCTCTCTATTCATCAACATCAACTACATTCGCTCTGGACTGCCACCATCGAGTTATTTCCCAAGCTCTTGGGATTTCACCTCAACCTTTGTCTCTGGAATTTCGTTTGGTAAATGATTGAAAATATGGGTATTCAATATTGTTCAGATGCAAGTACATTTTTATATACATTGCAATTTCAAATCCATAACCTCAAGCGAATATGGTGATATTTCTTCACCAAACATCTAACGTATTGGATGCTATTGAGTATTTCACAAACGTTCGTGTTTTCTGTTTAAAATTGCAATAGCAATGATCAACATGTTTTTGTGATTTTTAAAACTGTTTTTTTAATTTCATTTTATTGTAGGCACATTAAAATTTAGAAAGACGACCAGATAATACTGGATTAGAAACTAAATCATTACCTTTTTTCAATAAATGATTTTACCTATTAGGTCTTTTCGCATGAATAGCCGTGTTTAGTCGTTCCATCTGTTGAACATAGAATTCCGCATTGACTTCTTGATTTTGTTCAAACATATCGTAATGAATTAACCCCTCCCAGTCCCACCATACACACAACATCGTTTTTCGTGTAAAGAAATCGTTGTTTTTTCCATGAGCTAGCGGTGACGAACAAGCAAACCAGCGGAGATTTCGGCTCGTTGATATTTGTCACTGTCACTTAGAGCATGATCCATACTTCTGAACCTTTCCCATCGAGTGAAGATGCTTTTCCACCGCAGTGTAAAAGTATTCAATTTTCTCTGCCAGTTCCCTCGTGGTTTGATGAGGATTTTCGTGCAAAAGATGGTTTAATCATTCCTCATTGATCTCAACTGGACGACCAGGACGAGCGGAGTCTTTTCATTCATTTTTTAATTTGGCATACCAATAACGAGTGGTCCTTTCAGCTATGACACCCTCTCCGTACACAGCGCAAATATCGTGAGTAGCTTTTGTGGCCTTTGAACCTTGGTTGAAAGCGTAAAGAAGGAGATGTCGAAAATACTCATTTTTTCCAGTTGACGTTCCATTTTCGAAGGCTGAAGATAAACAAAAATTAACTAAGAGTACTCAAAACAATAGACTGTAAATGTTTTGAAAACATAATTTTAGGAAAAATAGATTCCATATATAATTGAAAAATACAAAACATTCCAAGTTATTCAACAAAACGTCAAGAATTTAGTATTCATCCCAGCATATCGCTAATGGCGCAGTAGCTCTGACCCTATACGAGGTCACAGTGTATTTTTTATATCAAAAAGTACCAAATGTAGAAAAAAAATTAGCATCCGTCGTTAAATGCAAGTCTTTCTATTGTCTCCTCCTGTTCTGCATGCAACAAAGTGTGGAGAAGTAAGACGTCACGTTCACAAGAACATTCTGGTTTGAGGTTTCCATTTCAGAGAGCGACTGGTGAGGTACATCATAAGAACTTTGAATAATAGTGTTGCAAACCGGATTTGCGTTATGGATATGGTTGTCAATTTAATTATTAGCGAGCAAGTGACTTCCGTAAATCTGNAACATCAAACGGAAGCAACTCACACCATGGATCATATTAATTATAAATTTGTATTAGGATTAAAATTGACCAGCTAGAGTGAATCAAACGCACGCAAAGCTGATATTTAAAACCGGTTTCCGATTTAGCGCCTACAGTCAGCGTTGCACCAAGCACACTACCTTTGATACCACAGACGATGTTCGCAAAACCGTCTGTCTTTTGAAAATACAAAAAGACTGCATCAAAAAGCCTGCCCCCATTTTGCTTCTCAGAGACAAATGGCGGGGTGATCAAAGCGTGCGGGCTGCAGAAATATCTGCTTTTAAAGTACACAAAAGGCGATCACAACTGGACGCTGAAAGCCACCATTCTTTTGTAGATAAACAAAAAGAATGATCAGGTATTTGCAGTTCTATTGCCTCAGTGAACAGAGCTAGTGGATGAAACATGAAAAATGGTACTTCCTTCTCCAAAAAAGCTGTCATAATTTCGGCATTATTTAGGTTTTCATAATTTAATGCTATGGATACATGTATTATTTTTACCTGTGTATCATTAATGCTTAATAAAAGATGTGGCATGGGGGTGTAGAAAAACAGTTTACTATTAATTGATTAAAGTAGTATGAAAATTTTAATAACAAAGCTCAAGCGATTCTGAGCTTTTTCGAAACAACGTATTGCTTGGTGTACAACACCAGCTCTACTGGCTTGTTTCAGGGAGGCCGCGTTATAGTCGTTTGTTCTCCGTACGCAGTGCAACGAGTTCGGGCGTTTTCAAGTGTTCCTGCAATTAAACTGGTTCTCTATTACCGAAGTGTTAGCAGTCATGTCAGGTGACCTATGGCAAGTGTAACTAGTGAAGTTGTGCATAGTCCTTTTAATTTGAAGTAAATTTACACTCTAAAGCTGTGCAGTTTTCGTTGTTGACGAAGAAGCAACAGCACATGCGGGTGTGCGACCGTGAAAAACACTGGAGTGAGAACCCGGCTTTACATGGTAGAACTCTTACTGAGTAGTAGGGCCCATTACCACCCCAACCTCCCACCTCACAAAAACACTCACGCACGGGACGTTAGTTATATTCGTTAACAGTTGAATAGTTCAGACTTGCTGGGTGTCTGGAGGTCAGACGTTCTACTCCAGCCTCAGCGTTTCTGTCAGTCAGTGTCGGTGAAGAAGGGGCAGTGACCTTATGGTCAAGAGGGTGTGGATGCCACAATCGGGCCTTCCGTCTATGACGCTAAAAGCTCGGAAACTCTGTGGTCGAGTGCAGCCGTACACTCTTCTTGGCACCTTAGTGGCAGCACGAACGAGTGCAAATGTGGGTTTCCTATCTAGTGTACGTGGTCAAGACCATTTAACTGTTATACCTCCTTTTCTTTCACGTCAATATTTCGACTGACTCCCCCTTAAAAGGCCCGGAACCCCAAAGTTTGTGAAGAATCACAGAATTAAATCAAAGTTATGCCTTTAAGGGGTTTAGAAAAATAGTGATAGCCAAATTTCAATAGATAAGAAGATGTTTGAAGACGTAAAATAAAGAATTAAACAACCAAAATTAACAATCGACTTTGAAATCCCAATATTTTGGAAAAATCCCAAAGAGTGATAGCTCTAATGAGCAACTGCTTTGTATCATGTAATCGGGTGTTTGACGCTGCAAGACATGAATGCTTAAGACATAGACCGCAACAGTACTTAATTGACTCTTAGGTCCAAGTGGCCTCTGACGCTGGCGGCCAAAATGGGAAAATGGGATTTTCTCATGAGCTATTATGATCATCTCCAGACACGGTCATGCAGGCAAGCGTCCAAGTGCGTCCCCGCCGTATCCAAGATACCTTCTCCGCAAGAAAAATGTTGCGCACCTTGAAATTTTTTTCTTCAGTATTAGAAAGGAGGAATGGAATAGCTCTTGAGAAAATCCCATTTTTCCGTTGCCGACTTTTGGCCGCCAGCGTCAGACCTATGAGTCAAGTACTGTTGCGGCCTATGCTTCAGAAAAGAAAGTTTAGCTAGATCCCACTTCAGGTCTCACCTCACTTAGTCTCCAGCCAGCACACTGAAAATATTTACATAGGATTCATTCGTTGTTATTGGAACCCTAAAACATTGACAGAAACATGCATTGTCTCTTTTTCGAGATGAGAAGTTCTGTGGTATACCTGTTTCCAAGAAACTTTTTCTCTACTAGCTGGCACCATAGAAGGTTAATAATTTGTGCGGAAGTATAGCCCAACACTTAGCTTTTACTCCACCAAGCCATATTTCGCAAGGGACAGCGCTGGCGAGCATACTGTAAACGGTTCTAAATTTACGCACTTTCGGGAAATCCCAGCTTCAGGAACTTTCTCGATTTTACAAAGTTTCCGTTTGAGGAGTTCTGCTGTGTCTTTAATGAATGTTTTCGAGTCTCTGCAGAGCTTAGAGCCACCCATCTTCAATCGGTCATAGACCATCCCGCAAGTATTTACCGTCGAGGGGCCATTTTCTGCTCCAGTTCTTTTCTCAAGAATATATATTTTCTCACTCAGTTTTCTATTCTACATTTTCAGATGCATTTACCGAAAATGGCCTATGCAACTCGAAACCAACTATAGTCTGAATATCTAATGCTTGCAGAGTTTTTATCTCTTCTTTAGTGCTTTTTATTTAGTTTTGGGGGTGATTTTGTGGTAGAGCATATTGAATAAACTCGCTAGTTTTTTTTAGTTCAATTTAACAATTTCAAAATTTTTGCACGTTAATTCCAATACTTTCTCCATCCTAAAATAATTTCGGATCTTCAGTAATTTGCAGTTATTATAGGGTGTCGGCGTCATAAAATGACGACAGAAAATAAAAATACGACAGCCAAACTCTCGTTTTCTTCCCTCCTATTTGCGCTTATGTTCTGAACTACATGTTACCCATTTCACTCGTTGATCCTCGGCTCAATTTAAGCGTATAAAGCTGTGATGTGGGAAGGACGTGAAAATCAGGCGTCTTCAGTTCTTCAATGTCAGATTTGGCAAAACAAGACGTTCATCTGCTCTTGACACTTCCTTAGCCTGACCCAATATGCCCTTAGCTGTTTTCCTCAGTGAGACAGAAAGTATATATCAATATACGTATATATTTAATGTAAATTATTATAACATAGTGTTGATTTTCTCAAAGTAATTTAAAACAAAACTTTTGGTAAGCACCAGAGGCGCCGCCATCTTGCTAATTTTTTCATGCAAAAAGTTGTCCCTCATGCGCCGATAAGACTATCCTCGTTTTATTTTTCTGGCATTCTCTGCCTCTGAAATGCCTGCAGTCGAGAAGTTGGCAATGGGAGGCAGTCACGCTACGACATATGAAGCGTTAGCTGCCACCACACGCAAGCCATCGACTGCTAGGGACCCTGTCGTCGAGACACTGCTCCCGTTCGATGGGCGGGACTAAAGCTGACACGTCACTACCGCAGCCTCTCTCTGTGACGTCACTGAACCCGTGACTCTCCTGGCAGAGCATGAAGCATCCAATGGACCGACAGACTCCTCGATGACGTCACCTCTGGTCACTTACGGGTATCAGGAAGTCGGTGGTTGGCCGCGCAGTCTTTGGTGACTCCGGCCATTGGCGGAAGTGATCACGTGACGTCATTATTGTACTTGTCAATCCAGTGGATGTTCTATGCTCTGCGACTAGGCTTTGTTTGGCCTATTCACTGTCTAGTGATGGGTCGGATGTCAGTTTTTGGATATCCACAAATGCGGATGTTGTCATCTTGACATCCGCGGATGCAGATGTCAAAAAAGGTGCGGATGTTCCGCGGAAGCGAATATTCGCCCCACCACAAACACACACACACCCTTTCTCGACAGCAGTTTGTATAACACTTGGGAAAAAAAACTTAGATGTGCTTTGTTGACAGGCACAGCGCTTGCACACATTCCAATCCAAATGAGAATTTGCAGTTTTCAGCGCTGTGGATGAGTTTAGTGTACAGTGATAAACCTGCACATCCGCGCCTCCTTTGCTGCGGATTTTACAGTTCTGACATCCACGGATGTGGATGCAATGGCGGATGTTAACATCTTAGCATCCGTGGATGCAGATGCGGATGTCAAAAAAGGTGCAGATGTACCGCGGATGTGAATATTCGCCCCATCACTATCACTGCCCGGACAACTTAAACATAGGGTACATCCTGAACTTCAGTATGAGCCTCACTTCGATGACGTCACTACATCCTTGGCCATTTTCATCTTGGGGCTCTTGGCAGCACACGACTGAAGCCCGCCCGTCAGGACTGGTTTTCCTTGGTGACGTCAGTGTATCCTTACTCTCATATTAACGTCGAGCGAGAGAACTGGCGCAGTTCCCCACAGCTAGCACTAAAAAACTGTCTACGTTTGCAAAAAGGAAAATTCCTACGAGAAGCGGGAAATTTATTGTCATTTTACAAGGTTAATCCTGCGATGTACTAAGTACCGTGCGTGGCACATACAGTATGTACCGGTACCATTCCTACGGGAAGACCAAGGTTAACTGGAGGGCTTTTATGACTCGTGCAGTAACGTCTCTGAATAGATCTAAGCTATTACTGGACTTGGCAAATTGGCGCTCCAACTGTGCATTGAAGTATAATCCTTCAATGCACAAACAAATATTGCCGTCTTTGTACGAATGCACTACTCGACACTAGCATGGTTTCCGTGAACCGCACTGTACCACAGTGGCAGAATGTTAGAGTGGCAGCTACTCTAACATCCACTTCTCCAGAAGTGGAGATAGTTGTGGGTTGCAATTGGCGCACGAACCTTCCGTCTCTGAAGCCATAGCTCTGACGATCTGTAGTCAACTGCAGCTGTGCACTTCTATGAAGTGCGACTATCAGCAGCACGAATCAGTGCACGTGGATATCTCACTTCAAGTATAGGGTCAAGCTGACTTTCCCTTTACCTTACCGACTGGAAATCCTGCACGTTCTCGTGCAGAGCGAAATTTGCACTCTTCGTGTTGTGAACGGGCCATAGCTGTATTTGCCATCGGTACAAAGGACTCCGTGCTGGATATAGAACAACACTTTATTTTCATGGACATTGTGCTCTCACGTAACTAATGCTACAGATTTCAGTCTTGATAACACATAACAAAATTACAGACATAGCAAATCTCTCAGCACTTTCAGGAAAGTAAGGCCTGCTAGGGTCTCCAAACAAGTAAGCTTTACCTAGAACTGGCCTAGCGATAATACCTATTTCGGCTCACAGAGTGCACGCCAAGGTGCGTTTTTTTTTGTTTTCTTTTTTTTTTTTTTTTGGGGGGGGGGGGTTGGACAATAACACGCCTCACACTTCTGAGGCTAATTTCGATGAACGTTNGCGTTTTTTTTTGTTTTCTTTTTTTTTTTTTTTGGGGGGGGGGGGTTGGACAATAACACGCCTCACACTTCTGAGGCTAATTTCGATGAACGTTGTAACACAGACAACTGTGCACGTTAGAACAATATAGAACACCTGCTTGAGACACTGCGACAGTCTGGCGTAAGGCACCATTTATATTACAACTACTCTCGGTGTATACCGAACTGGTTTCATCGACTGTTTCCCCTGTTCTACGTGGTTGCAGTAGTGGAATGATCAATTCTATTGTCACAATGACTGTAAGATCTAGTAATAAAAAAAAGACACATTTGACGAGTGCTACTTCGGGAAGCAATTCTTTCAAAAAGGTTGATACTTGGAACAATACTGAACACTCTGCACGATTGCACGATCGAAGCTAACGTTCAGAGAAGGCTACAATCATTTTTCCTGAAAGGCGATGGTATAATTATTCTCCGACAGGTCAGATCGATGTAAGTAGTCGGGTCTTCCAGTTGCATTAATTCTGATTTCCATGTACTAACAGAAGCAGCCTACTTGACAGGTAATGGTAGTTTCCGAAGTGAATGGTAACAAAAGCGTTGAACTACACGCAAGGGCTTTTCAAGTAGTCGAGTCACGCATTCCTAGTCAGGAGCTCACGTAGCCGTAAAACTAACGTAACTTCTCATCGATTAAAGCAACGGTAAATCCCCCTTAATCGTCCATCCTAACGGGGCAACGCACATCCACTGGTTCGTGCTGCAAATAAATTCCGTCTATAGGATCCAGAAGAGCGTACTGCTGCAAACCAACACGGACTGTCTGAGCTATGACGTTATAGAGTCGGATTAAATATAGACTGAAGGCGCATGTGACAAATGTGCCCCCTGATCGTATGGACAGTAGCCCGCAAGAGACTCTGAATGAAAGAACTGCCAATGCTGCATGGCCGAACACAGGCAATTTTTTCTTTAAATTGTAGTAGAACGTCCAGCGTCATGACAGCAACTGAGGCAATACATCTAATTACCCGAGCTACTTGGGGCATGAATTATAAATTTGTACTATCTTAAAAACCTATTATAAAATTAAATTTACGAGATTAGATAGGCGGCAGTAGACGGAACAACAGGCCCATTCCCAGAGAGACACCGGGACTTACACCCCGTCCCTCTGTGAGCTATTGCGAGCTTACCTGCGAGCTTGAGTATTGTCGGGTACAGGTACCGAGCGGTTACCTGCGAGCTGGAGTATTTTCAGGTACAGGTACCGGGCAGTTACCTGTGAGCTGGAGTGTTGTCAGGTACAGGTACCAGGCAGTTACCTGTGAGCTGGAGTGTTCTCAGGTACAGGTACCGGGCAGCTACCTGCCAACCAGCCCCCGGTAAGGGGATATCGATCCCGGCCCAATAACTCTTGCCTCGGACGCTCCTCGGTAACAGTGGCCGACCTGCGGCCAGTCATCATGCAGCGGCAATTTCAGCTTATAACAGCTCCGTGCCCTCTGTATCGATTCCATGGTACTTATAATGAACCCAGAAGTTACCATGAGCCCTAAAATGACAAAGATATCTGCAGTTATCTGCACGCCTAGAATTACATTTCTGCCAATAGTTATCAAGATTCCGAGATTAACTACATATATACGATGGATAAATTTTAAATGCTGCCAACAGTTACCGCTATACCCGTAGATCTACCAAGATATACCCTATGCCTAGAGCTGCAATGATGTCAACAGTTACAATGATGTTGTACTTTATAATGAAGCGAAGCTTAGTAATGGTCCTGAGGTCTATGACTTTTTTGTACTGTGCCGTAATAAGAGCATGATATGCTCATAAAACGTTTCATAATTTCTTGATAATAGCAGCATATGCTTTATTAAAGTACAATGATTAAAGCTAAACAATATTTGGCGATGAGTATTTATTTTTAAATCGACGTTTAGTTGATTATGACTCAAAATATTAAGTCGACTAATCATATAAAACTTAACGTTTCGAGAATGACTCCCATCTTTAGAAGTATAAAATATCTAATGTAACGCCGACCCCTCGCAAAACCTGCTCATTCTGCTCCCCGTCTCCATCCTGAACAAATTAATCATCCTATCAGCACGGCAGATTTCTCAATCATAGACTTTTCTACCCCACTCAAACTCACCACACTGGAATCTCTCTATATCCATAGAGCAAAACCTAGCCTCAACATTATGACCTTGTCTGTACCTCTACACACGGTTCGTTCTCCGACTGTGCAGACGTCGACATCGGGACCCTCCAAGCTCGGGCCATTCAGTTGCATTTTAGACCTTCCCCGAACAACATCTCAGCTCCCCACATTTTCAAATAAAAAGAACTGTTTTAATGTGATAGGTTACATTAGATATTTTATACTTCTGAAGATGGGAGGCATTCCCGAAACGTTAAGTTTTATATGATTAGTCGACTTAATATTTAACATTTTGAAAATTTTCTGCGTTTGGTCTCCTTTTTCAATTCTGACTCTATTTATATTAATATATATGTAAATTAATATTTATATTTTCGAGTCAGGCTCAAATGAAAACTGAGAGGCAACAACAACAAAACATACGCCAAGTTGCAGATGATAGCAAAAACAAAAGCTAGAACGTCTCGTGGCGTAAGACCATCACCCGCGAGGAAGGAGCAAATTACATCGCTGTCATTTTGATAGCCAGCTAATCCTAGTTTTTTTGGCAGGGGTCACATCCAGTGTGGGAACACCTTCGTGCATGGGTTCCCCGTTTCTATCGTCATAATTATGTCCTTTGCTTCTCCCTCTGTTAAATCGCCGTTGTTAAGGAAATTTTATTCCCTATATTAATAACATAAAAACAGAACGCCTCGACGATCTGCCGCGGTGGAGAAAACTCAACACCGTAATTTTTGATGGCCAGCTAGGCCTAGTTTTAAACATAGGTCACATCTAGGTCAACCCACCAAACTCCCTACATAAACTATGAAGATTGCTCAACTCTTTCAACCACTTCTTGGGTGGACAGATAAATATACAAATATATGTACTTAATTTCAACGAAAACATTATCGTTCGCGGGTGATAAAAAAAGCCGAGCTGTAGCTGAAATGCTCTTCCTTTACCAGTTTTGAAATATACGCATTGGAAATGTGTGAAATGTCATCTCTTAGCCTTTTGAAGGCAAATTACCACTTTCTTCCGAAATGAAAACTCCATTTCCCCTTAGTAGAACGATATACAAATTATGTATACTAGCTGGACCCGTGAAACTATTCACGGTTTACCAACTTTATTTTGAGTGTTTGGGAAATTTTCTTCTACCGGTATGCTTGTTGTTGGATTTTAATGTAATTAGTTGCACATCTAATTTAATCATGTTTATTTTTGCAAGTCGGTTGTTGGCCTCCTGGGGGTAGTTGACTTCCCAGGGGTTGTTGTCCTCCTAGAGGTCTTTGTTTTCCCCGAAGGTAGTTGTCCTTCCAATTTAAGGGGTAGTTTACCTCCTATTGGGACAGTTGTCCTCCAATTTAGGTAGCTGTCTTCTGTGGGACCCATGGATATTCTACGGTTGGTAAATGTTTTCACTTACCATAGTTTCACCTGAGGTAGTGCCTCTCACTTACTCCAACCCGTCTGAGCTGACTTCCTTCGCTACTCCTGTCTTTCCTTACGCAGTCCGTCTACCTTACGTCTCGCCTAACCTTTAGTAGCATATTTTTTTGTCCTCTAAAATTAATNGCGCGTGAAAAAATTCACCCAATAATCATCAATGTACTTGCTAATATAGGCCGGTGTGGAATCTTCTCTTCTTTGATTTGCTTCTTCTTCTTCACACTTCATTGATTGTACTTTCCTTACTAAAATTCATATAGAGGAAAACTCTACGGCGGCAAACTCAAATTATCGTAAGACATACATGCTTCTTCTGAGCAGTACACTTCAATTCGTCTGCAGCACACTCCTTCCCCCCTTAGATGGCATGCAAAGAAGAAATTAACTGAATTAGTAAGCGCTGAAACATCACTGAATTTCATTTCCGCTGCGTATGCAGAATACACAGTGAGATAGTTTCAGCAGATCAAAATTTTCGCACCCAAGAAGTTTGAAGATAGGATAACTACGTCTATAACACCGGAAACCATCGGTTCCTCTACGGTGCACTGATTTTCTCCTAAATGTGTACATCGTAAACCAACAGAAAATATAATTTCGATGCAGAGAAAAGTGATGACTGTCAGACTCCACGGGAACGGAAAGAGAGGCTGGAAGAGCAAGAACTGCATTCATTTTCAATAACGATTAATATCATATTTCAAATTTAGCCTTCTTCTGCAATTGCCTACTGAATTCCATCAGAAGGGAACAGGATCGCCAAAATATCCAACGTGGCAAGAGAAGCATTCAGATAATAAAGGGATAAGGATTTCACTTATTAAGCCTCCTGCTGCCACCTCGTCATCGATCTGCTGAGCTTCAAAACTATTTGCTCTAATTTTCTTCTATCTATTATTGAAGAGCGTAACACACGAAGGAAGGAACGAACGAAGGAACAACGCTATTAATATTATAGATGATCAACGAAGTAAAAAGGTAAGATATTCTTTAAAGTACAGCTACGAAGATGAGGGAGAGGACTTTGTTGCGCTGATCACATATTTTCCGTGTTAACTTTCTTCTTTTCATGATACAGGATATCAGTGACGTAATCAATTTGAATCGCAGTAATACTTACTGTATCACGGATACCGAGATGCGGTTCATATTTTGCGCGATGCTTCACTGCCGACTTAAAAAAAAATGGCGTCGTGTGTCATCGAAAGGAGGGAGGATTCTACTGCTTTGCAGAATTATTTAAAAGGACTTCTCTTGCCTCTGTTGACCAATAAAATTAATAGTTGCAGTTCAAGTCTCATAACCAGATTAGTAATCCAAGTATGATTGATGAAAAAGTATCATCGCAAAGTCTTCGCCGTCATTCCTGACTACTGTATAGGCTAGTATTAAGTATAAAATAGAATTCTTCTTGCTATAATAACGAATAATAACGCTACACTATTATTACGCTCAATGACATCACGATTATTTTTGTATTATTATTATTATTATTAGCAATATGGAAATCAATAATATAACAGTAATTGAAGAAGTGCTCTGAGAGCGCATACCTCCGTCAAGCAAGGCAACGTTGATAAAAAATGAAAAATTTTCCCCACCAAAATTTGATCAGTTGTACCTCTTAGCATTCTTAATGGTTCTTGTAATTTTCTTGAAGAACCGCCCATAACTGTTCCAGTTATGTTTTTTATAAACATTCAGTCAAAAATCCAGGCGCTCGCAAAGATCGTCACAAAATTTGGTCATTAGCTCATCGCAACATTCCTCTCATTTCATGCAAATGTTGTGATGATACAATTAAAATTATTACCTCCGCCAAGAAGGTTATGTTTTTCTCGCGTTTGTCTGTCTGCTGTTTGTCCGTCTGTCTGTCACCAGGATTACTCAAAGCTATGAACGGATCCTTACGAGATTTACAGGGATTGTTAGGCATGGCAAAAGTAACAGATGCTTAACTTTGGTGAAAATCCGTCCATCTGTTTCTATGTCTTGTTTTTTTTTTTTAGTGCCATAAATCAAAACATTATTGACGGATTTTCATGAAATTTACATGAGTTGTTAGGTATAATACGAAGAGTAACTAACCAAACTTCTGTGATGATCTGTTTGTACGTTCGTGTGTTATTCGCTGTGATTGATGTTATACTTGTTAGCACAATATCTCAAAAAGTTATGGATGGATCGTTATAAAATTTTAGGACTTGTTAGTAATGTTAAAAGACATGAATGATCAAATTCTAGTGATGATTGGTTGGTTTGTTTGTGTGTTTGACTTGTGTTTTTCATAATGTTTGTTAGCAGCATAACTCAAAAAGTTATGAACGGATCTGCACGAAAATTGCAGAAACTGTTAATACTGTCGAAACATAAATGATTATATTTTGGCGTTGGTACAAAGAATTCATGGTTTCAGAACAAATTTGAATTTGTTGTTACCGTTGCCTTACTTGGCGGAGGTATGCGCTCTTATAGTGACTTTTATTTTGAATTATATTGACAAGAAAAACAGGTAGACTAATCAACAATCCAACGGTTTAAAGAAAACTCAGAAAAATTGATCATTTGTTCTTCTTTACATACCAAAAAATTCCTGCAAATTACATGAAGATGAGTTCGTAACTGTTTGAGTAATGTTACCGACAGAAACAGATAGACAAGTAAACAAACAAGTGGTGGAACAGATCTTCACCAAAAGCTATTCATTAGTTTATTTTAATATGCCTAACAATTCCTGTCAATTCCGTGAAAATCCGTCTATAATTTTGTGAGTAATCGCGTGACAGATAAACTGAATAACAAACTCCGACCAAAATATAGCCTCGTTGGCCGAGGTGACAATAATAATAATCACCTTGATCATAAATCAGCGCTCACCTATTTATTATTATAAATTCAAGTACCTCTCACTGACACACACTCAGTGATGGGCAGTATTTAAATACAATTGTATTTAAATACGTATTTAAATACATTTTGTTATTTAAAAATGTATTTACAAATACTTTCAGAAACGTGCAATTAAATACTGTATTTAACTACATTTTCGAGTATTTAAATACAATGTATTTAAAATTTTTTAAATACATTTTTAAATACATTTCGTATTACTTTATCTGATTTTGCTGTGCATCCTGCCTTNTTGGGCACTAGGAGTGCTTGCAAAATTCAAGGGGGGGTGGCAGCGAGACACAAAAGCTAGCCCGTAAGCAGTACATTTTTTCAAGGCTTCATTTCCAGTGAGTTGCGCGTGTAACTTTTTAGGGAGGGAGTGTCTCCCCACAATCCTCCCCTGGCTACTCCATTGCAGGGAATTAGGGATATTATCAACCAAGAGGATGGACTTAATATATCACACATCAAGTCCCAGTGTTGAAAGTTTCACGGGTCTGTCTGAAAGGCCTTACAAAGCCGTGAAAGTTTCAAGGGTCCAGCTAGTAAAATTAAATTTGCTAGATTAGATAGGCGGCAGTAGACGGAACAACAGGCCCATTCCCAGAGAGACACCGGGACTTACGCCCCGGCCCTCTATGAGCTATTGCAATCATGTTAGCATGATATAGATGTCTGAGGAAAAAAGAAGAAAAAAAGGGGAAGATCTCCGCCCCAAGTCGATCATGCATGCACGCACGTGCAATTTAAAGCCTTTGATCCGCGGAGCTTAAGAGTTTGTGACTCCTGGAGGACGTGTTCTTAGCTGTGGAGGATGTCTTTCCCAATGTTTGTCAAGACGATTTTCAAACGCGTTGACTGTATCCGCATCGACAACGTCGGAGAGGAGTCTATTCCAAATGCTCACTATGAAATACGGAAAGAACTGACTTTATGCTTGAGTTTTGGCCGTTGTTTTGCAGGCGATCATTAACGTCTCTTCTAAAAAGTCCCGCTGTAATTAAGTACGTCATTGAAGCCAGTCAAATACTTGAACGTTTATACTAGTTGCCCCCTGAGTCGTCTTTGCTAGAGAGAGATCAGGCCCAGTTCTAGTAGGCGACATTCCTATGGCTAGGCTACCTATGCAATGCAATAATGAATGCCCATAAAACTGAAGCAAAACAGTTTGTTTAAAACTTTCAATTTTGGCAAAAATTTCGGTTTATTTGCGAATTAATTGGAGGGCCGTAATGCATTGAAAATTCAATACCGGGACGTGTAACTGATTTGAAACTAGAATCCCACTATGCACACATAGGCGCTAGCGCAAGCATTATCGTCTAGACAGATAAATGCGGAAACACAGACAGAGTGACAGACTTGCACGCTAAAATTTATTGGTTTAAATCCTATCACATTGATGTCAAAAGTGAAATAAAGCCGAAAAGTCAGTTTGGACAAACACACTAGTGAGGACATGTACCATCACCATGACAAGACAAATGCGGAAACACAGACGTACGTACACACACAGTGTTCCTACTACTACTGCGCTTTCGCTTAACCTAGAACGGCAATAAAAATATTAGCGAAGCTGCATATAACAGAGATATTAAATATAATAGTCAAGTGAATTTCAACTGTTTTAGTTTTGCGAAACGTTGACCTACTAAGCGCGATTATATTCAGCATTTACAACTTAAGTGCAACTCTATGACATCGAACTATCTGGTGCGCTCTCAGGTACAGGTACCGAGCTGTTAAATGCGAGCAGGTATTCAGGCACATCCACCGAGTAGTCACCTGTGACGTAGAGTGTTCTTAGGTACAGATACCGGGCGGCTACCTGCGAGCTTGAGTGTTGTCAGGTACAGGTACCGGGCAGTTACCTGTGAGCTGGAGTGTTGTCAGGTACAGGTACCGGGCGGCTACCTGCGAGCTTGAGTGTTGTCAGGTACAGGTACCGGGCAGTTACCTGTGAGCTGGAGTGTTGTCAGGTACAGGTACCGGGCAGTTACCTGTGAGCTGGAGTGTTGTCAGGTACAGGTACCGGGCAG
>LQNS02278170.1:14081309-14093425 GCA_001587735.2 Parhyale hawaiensis | reverse complement strand
AAGTATTTAAATACATTTATGTATTTAAGTATTTAGTATTTAAATACATTTCAAAAATGTATTTAGTATTTAGTATTTAATTACATTTTATGGATGTATTTAGTATTTAGTATTTAAATACCTTGATGTATTTAGTGCCCATCACTGCACACACTGTACCACAGTAACTGCTGTCTCTAGAACCACTCGGTGTGTCGCATAGACCACTCAACACATGGCCGAGTGGCAGCAGCAGCAACTGTAGGGGCTAGCTAAGCTCCTGCAATCAAATCGCTCAATCGCTGGTAGTGCTGCATTGATTTGCAGAGACAGAGAGTAAGGTGGACCCGAGGCCCATAGGCTCAACAGCAGGCACGTCCACGGCGTGTCACGCGATCCTGCCTGCTGCAGCCCTCATGCCAGGGTGTGTACGCCAGGACCTAAGGGATCCTGCTGCAGCACTCATGTCAGGGTGTGTATGTCAGGACCTGAGGGATCCTGCTGCAGCCCTCATGCCAGGGTGTGTACGCCAGGACCTAAGGGATCCTACTGCAGTCTTCTTACCAGGATATGTACGTCAGGACCTGAGGGATCCTGCTGCAGCCTTCATACCAGGGTATGTACGTCAGGACCTGAGGGATTCTGCTGCAGCCCTCATGCCAGGGTGTGTACGTCAGGACCTGAGGGATCCTGCTGCAACCCTCATGCCAGGGTGCGTCCGTAAGCAAGCTAGTGCAATCCCTATACCCCATAATAGTTTTGATGTGGAATGTGAAAGAATCTTTAACCAATAATAAGTATTGAGGTCATGGTCAGGAATGAGTCCCAGAGGGAGTATTTCTCACGTTCGCTGCAAAGTGAGGCGGGTATCACCAGTATCATTTTCATGGTATGCTAGCAACTGGAAGGTCAATCAAAAACAGAAAGAAATCTATCGACAAGAATAACCTGTTGGAAACACAAAATTTGAAATTATATAGTAGAGGGGGTTGCCATTGGGAGCGGCCTGTAGAAATACCACCTTGAGTCTAGGTAGCCTAGCCTGTAGGCGACTTTTAAAAAGTCAGCTTCTACCCATAACGAACTTGCATGTCATAGTTGAGTGAGACACTTAACCCTATCTAAACCAGGCTTAAAGCGACTACTTAGTACCGAGGTTCTATTTTCTTTATATCCACAAGCCTTTTATTCTTTTATCTTAAAACATTGATAATAACACACTTAAACTGTCTATTATCTAATTTATTTGAGAAAAAAATTAATGCTTAGCTTATTAGGAATATGTCGATATAAATATATTACTAAGAGTACCCGAGCTGTCAAAAATTGGCAGGGTAGGTACTCTGGTAGATGATCCACGAAGCACAGACGAAGCAATGATTTTTCACTGGACAGTAGACACATTATTTTTTTCCAGTTTGCGCTCTTCCTTTAACGGAGCATTTTCCACTCTAGTACAAAACTTTCGGTGTCCTGGTGTATCAGAATGTAGGTAGAATACGAGGCAGGAAATATATTTAAAATCAGCAATGCTTTGTTGCTTACTAATACTAATATACCTAAACATAATATACCCTTATGATATTTTTGAGTAAGATGCTGTAGCGTATCCATCAGAATTATATTAGTAACAAAAGTACGTTTAATGAAGACAGGTATTCACAAAGTCCTTGCTGCCATTTTTGACAGCGCGGGTACGCTCGTATCTAACTATATATATATATATATTTAAATAAATATGTTGACACACCACGGTGTTTATTTTATTGTTTTGCTATAAAGGACAAGCCGCGGGGACAAGCTTGCCGTCAAACAGATTGATTGAGCACCAATTTATATAATCAGTTCTGATGCTACACTGAATGCAGCGGCGCACCACTGGTTATCTTTGAGAATGTACATACATTGTTTCATGATATTTTTAAAAAGATAATTCTGCCCTAATCCTTTTTTAATTGTATTTTGTCTTCCGTGGGGTGTTGAAAAAAAGACTGTAAGCTCATCTTGCGCAGGTGAATACGCTCGTATTCGGTCTGCTGCAGAAGATACGACGTAGGGGTGAGAAAATTTTGCATTGAAAATTAATAGGAATAGTATTAAAGTAGTACTACCCTACTCCTAAGAGAATAGGCTTTTATTTCGGCAGCTAAATGACTTCTCCGGTGCGAATCCTACCCTAGTTATTGCGAAAACAGCAGGATTACCCTTAAGGCACCTATAGACGTATTGTTTTCATGCCAGTACCAACTCACCCCACCCTGTACTGACGGCAATACCTGCCTTGGGAAGCTCGTGCATGGCTACTGGTTGTTTTGGTGCTCAAAGCAAGTTTTTTCTAATCCAGGCTTTTATCAGTGTATATCCCACACCATTTAATGCATTGTAGTACTTGCTTCCTCAGCACTATTACCAATGAACTCGTATTTTGCTGCAGTTGTGACATTTAATAAGTCAACACTACAATGAATGTACTCGTACTTGGCAATTTAGTACATAGTTTACCACAGTATATATCTAGTTGATGCAATTGTGAGTTTAGGCACGGATTGTGTAAGCGAAAATCAAAATTCGGAAACAGATATTTTTTCCTTTAAGTCCTATTATGTTGTTATCCTGTCTACAATATCAACATAGATTTTCGATTATCTGAGTATTTTTTTACATCCCCAAAATTAGAAAACTGATTTTTGTTCTTCTTTAGTTGCTATCGTGTCTATAATTAAACTTAGGTAGAGCGACCAGTTGGGTTTTTCTCGATACTGGGCTGTAAAATGGATGAGAGCAATTTACTTGATAGGGATATAGAGCACCAAATCATCTTTTATTTACGTACATTATCAAAACCAAATATTAAATACCATCGTTGTTTTTATATTTATATGATTATATAATTTACTAGTTATGTAATGATATCTGTTGCGCCACGCTCTGAAGAAAGTATATAAATTAGGCTAAGAATAGGCCAGGTTGGATATTTTAGTGGTTCTGTTACATTCTAATGAAAACCGATAGGCGAAAATTACACTAGGTTGTAGAAGACAGTCAAAGCTAGAGTCCTTTTTTTCAGCTTTACCCTATCAAAAATCAGGGCTACCGCAGAAGGAAAACTCATAACACAGCTTTTGTTCGGCGCAGCTACCGCAGCGGCTTTAAATTACGTCAGGGTAATATTGAATACACTTCTTGCACTGCCAACGTTGAAATCCTAGCAATGATGTTATCTACAGCTACTTCCAGTAGTAGTCTCATGGATAATAATTTCTACTCACATCCTGCATCAAAACTATAATTATTTTCAGTTCAAGGTGCACAAGCTGAGATGAGAATCAATGGAGTAGAGGGGAAGCTGGATTTCAGAGCGCAGTAGCTGCGGCAACGATTTTTCCAGCCTTCCTTTTTCCTTTTCGCTTGAGCGTAAAAATTTGATCTTTACTGTACGAATATTATCGTGTCTATATAGGATACGTGGCTTAGATTTCCTTTCAGTCACACTTCAGTACTTACCAGTAAAAACCATTATTTTCATGTCACTTAATTAAGGGTAGGAAGGATAGGACCTCTCAGGCGAACAGTAACAGGGAGTCTCGTCTCCTAGCATAATTTACCAAATATCCATATTTAAGAGAGAGATCTATTGACTATTGGAGTGATGTGAAGAAGTGGTGTGTTGACGCGGAAGTCCTGCTGGTGTGGGCAATTAGAGTCATGGCGATAGCAATCGTTTACACATCGTCAGAACGACCTCCAGGTGACCTTATTGATACTCTCGTGTGGTGCCTTTTATAAACGATAGAGTACAAAGGATGTAGTACAAAAGGAATCTTGCAAAAGATGTATTAGAAACGAAATGTTAGAAAAGAAATATTAAAAAAATTGTTATATCAAGGATATAGTGCTAGAGAAATGTTGAAAAGAAATATCAGGAAGAAAATATTACTGAAATATTTCACAAAAGAAATATTTAACAAAAGCAGCATCGATATCACGATAGTAAAAAACCATTTGTATACAAATACATTTTTATATCTCCTGTCCCTCTTCGTGATGATTGACAGAAAGTAGAGCAGACTGACTCGTATATTTACTTCGCATTAAAAAAAGAACTTATATCTCGTGTAAGTATAATTACTTACGTAAGTTACTCCGAGACTTTAGTCACACGAGCAATAGTTTACCGTCTTGAAATTCTGCTTCACTTTCGCTTGAATGACTGAGGTTCGTTTCAAGGGTATCCAAGCTACAAGTGTTACCCTAAATCAGGGGTTCGTCGCCTTTTTACTCCCACACCTCCTTAAGGAAATATTTTTTCCTTCGAGCTCCCTTAGTGTTTTTAGATAAATGTGGCCCTTGCCAAATTGCCCTATTTTATAAGTAAATAATTCCAAATGTAAAAATAAATTTAGATCGATCCCCCCCCCCCGGAAGCCGCTCACGCCCCCGCCTCCCGGGGGGGGGGGGGCAGAGGTGCCCCTCAGGTTAAGAGCCTTTGCTCTCTAAATTCTATAGTAAAATCACGGATGCGGGCATGAACAATATAAACTGCTCACAGAGCTGTCCATGCACTCAGAAACAACGTACATAATGTGAGCATGCGCAGCTCGTAAGCTGTTGATGCCACGGTATGCATCTATGATACCGAGTTGAAATACATTGCAGAATGGAGAGTGAGGTGCCCATCCTCGCTTCCAGTTGTCCGTGAGACTGCATATGTGGCCTCGGCATACGCCTTCATCCCTTGGACGACGTGGCATCCAAGCTGCAGACGAACTATCACTAATGCAGTTTTGTGAATGAAATATTACTAAGAAATATCACAATATCACAAATAATGGAGAAGAAACGTTGCAAAAGATTGTAAAAGCTGTAGATATTACCAACTAAGCAACTTCTTTCTAAACGACAAACACAAGGGTCAACTAAATTGAAAAAATACCATTTCGGAAACTATTCCCATCCTCAGAACATTTGAAAAAGAAAATAAACTAAACAGCCAAAGATCACATATCTTTCATATGAATAATGTATTTAAATTATTACTCATTTATATGTAAGGAACCTATATCTATGTAATGTGTTAACAGTACGTAGTGTAAAATGCGAATGACTGGAGTACCTCAGAGGGTCTGGATGTCAATACCTGTTCAGTCAGAGGATTATCAGTTATGAACTGTACCACTGCTCATATATAGTTCATAACTGATCGTAATCACAGCTTTGGGTTGTCATAAAATTAACCTACCGTACAGGGTGCGTATCTAGTAATACAGCTATGGTACACACTATTTCATTTATATGCGATCCGTTTGTAACACTTTCAGAGTAATGGAGAATTTAGAATCTGAAATTTGAAGCATAAAGATCAGCTAGAGACTTCTCAAAACGTCACAGTCATTTTTGTAAAATGATTGAAGTCAGTCAGACCATGTATTGGAGTTGAAGATTTATCTAAAGATGAGCTCCAGAGATAGAAAGTTATTTTTACCAGATTGTGTGCCTGTACACGACACTTGGAGATCGTCTTGTCAAATTAATCGGCCACTAATCACCAATCCAAAAAATTTTTTAATTCTATAACTTTCATATCAGTGGCGTTTCAATTATGCTGCGGCATTTCGTTATACAGTTTGTTTCCGGTAGGTGAAGCTATTAGATTATTTTGTAGTCACAGCTTTTCCACCATCTCTGCTTGGGATGCGTACATCACAAGTCCTTCCAGTCCTTTCTGAGTGTCTGCATGCATGGCGACAATCCGCTCATTTACATTCACAGTGATACGTACCAGAACATTTCGAACCCATTGGACTGTAAAGGGTTAGAATCTTCATTGTATTGAATGCCGCTGGAAACTGTTTGAGTCATTTGCTCGTACTCTTTCATGCCTCGAAATTTGGCAGTGAACAATCTTTGCATAGCTTCAAGTTGTTCTAGCTTTATTCTCATTCTCGGCATACGAAGTAGAGAACAGTACTCTACTCTTAGCATTAATTGCTTCCATAGAGTGAGCATCATCTCTGTTTCACCTTGTGACAACATCGATAAGTTTGATAATATAGCTGTTAATAATGATAGAAAAAGCACAAAGCTGCTTGTGTAAACTGTGTACTGGTCAGTTTAACACACTGAGTGCTACATTTGCATTAAATTTAAGGCCATTTTCATCTACCAAGTTTTGAGCTGTTCAAGGAGCCGGTTTGTAACCTTAGGAGACTCACTGTTATGACATCTTTCGTGCTTCACTGAATTGAGCAGGCGGTTCAAATCCGGCCATGTGTATGAAATAATGTATGCAATATATAAAAAGCAAAAACAGCTACGTGAGCACTTCCCACCTTGCATAATTCTAAGCGGAGAGACTAGCGCAAAACTTACAAAGTTGGTGCCATGTACAACGCTCGTTTGCGCACAACGAGCGTACCATTCAAGTCGCACATAACCATTTTTCTGCACTGCAGGGGCTCGAGCTACTGTACATAATTCCATTCTTTTCCCTACTGCTGTGGAATTTAAGAAAGCTGAGCTAGTGACGTAGTGATTACCGTGACATATATCGGATAATGAGACGGCTGTCGGTTTTATGACGTCACGCGCCAATGTCTAATTTTGTGAATTAGAGCAGAGTTGGAAACCTTGGGAACAGGACGCGCTAGTCACGCAACTGACGAAAGGGCCTGCGTAGCCAAGACGATTGACACGTGACGGACACGAGTTCTCGACACAAATCTTCCTTGTGACGCACGTTAATACGGGTATTATTTTTTTCGTAGGGATTTGTGATTCATATAGCTGCACGTAGAACATGCGTTATCGTGTATCAGTGTAAGGTCTGGGGCTAAATAAGAGTAATAAGGTTAAAAATGAGGAACAAATGTCCCATGCAACCAACACTGCTACGTAATGCTTCTGCGGTAAATAAAGTGTAAAGTGAGAAACTATCAGGTAGCCGAGAATGTGTTCGTGTTTTTCTGTTAGCCAAGTTAACTGTAAAAACCGTACAAACTTTCTTTGATATCTGATATATGGGATATACCCTGGCTGCATACTAGATATAGGACTGGCACGATCAAGTTCTTGCTTAAGTCTTTAAACAAAGCTTCCTTGTGACACTCGTTAACAAAGGTATTATTCTTTAAAGATTTAATAAGCTCGAAACGCACTAAGAAAATGAGTTGTTGCATCATAGTGCAAGGAATTGCGCTTTAGATAATGAAGTAGAAAGAGAAACAACACCCACATTGAAGACACGATGTTTTACTTCTTCATTGGATGAGAGTTGACGTGCTAACTATACCATTATAAGTATAGGTAAACTAGTTTACCCGGCCGTCAAAAACGACGAGAAATATGTGTGACATGACTTCATTGACCATAATTTAGTTAATAACTTGCTGATGCATGATGCACTGCAATTTCCAACTTAAAGAAACATGATAGATCAGCATTCTAGGCGGAAGCCCGACCTTCAAAAACATCGTTTTTGTCTGTGATTCTTTATAGTACAGGATCTGGCTGGGGGGGGGGATATCTGTGTACATATTTCTCTTTTACAGCTCTATCATGTATCTATTTTTATTCTATATGATGACGACATTAAAAAAAGTTAAGTAGAACTTTCGCAAGTGGTGCATTTTTGAGGAGGGGGGCATGGAGGCTTAAAATGATCAATTGTGGACCGATTGCTCTGAAACTTGCTTGTAATATGTATTTTTTGAAAAAGAAACACATATTGCTCCTACAACTTTTTTATTGAGGGCTTCGTTTTTGAGATAATGGAAAATAAATGTATATGCATTTTTGGACTCAATCTCAATGAGTTTTCATGCTAGAAAAAAAAAAACAATGACAGTTTTGGAATCCTTTAAACATTCCTAACAAAACTATAGAGCCGGAATTTCCATTCCTGCCCTCATAACATATTTTTATCACAGCTCAAAACCGAATCCTTTGTTTTTAACTACACTTTAAATAGTTAGCAATCGAAACGATTTAGAAAATGGAGATTCTAGCTCTATTGTTTTGTTAGGAATGTTTCAAGCATTTCAAAACTGCCATTTTTTTCTAGCCTGAAAACTCATTGAGTTCCATTTGTCTGAAATTTCCAGAAAATACATATATATTTATATATATTTTCCATCATTTCAAAAAACTAAGGCTTAAATAAAAAAAGTTGTGGGAGCAAAGTGTGTTTCTTTTTCAAAAATAGAAATTCTGAGCACGTTTCAGAACAATCGGTCAAAAATTTATCATTTTAGGCCCCCTTCAAAAATGTACCTGGTGCGAAATTAAGTTCTACCTAACCTAACTTGTTTTTGATGTCCTCATCATATGGAATAGGATAATACATGGTAGAGCCGTGAAAGAGAAATGTACACAATCACCCTCTAGAGCCTGGACTATTATTATTATTATTTGTCTCTTTGTGGGTTGATGTAAGCCCTGGCGAACAATGCGGGTTCTAAAGGTCATCATTCTTTAGGTTGATTAGATAAAATAATCACAATTGGCAAGTAGTGTACAAACATGTATTCTGTTTAGAGATAAAAATTACAGTCCAGGTCCAACGAGAGACATGTTCGACTTGCATGTTAGGAGTGAAAGACTCACAGCTGATGTGCCTGAACTAATATCATGAGCTTTACATTTACTACTCTGGATTGTGTTTCAGCCGTTATCGTCAACCGATTGCGGTCGAGACCGTCTCATATCCAAATCTATGCAAAAGAATTGAATTTAAATGAGGAAGTATCAAGAATAATCGACTTCTAATTAACGGTTGAAACTTGATTAAACGTTACCAATCGAACTCCCAGAACTGAAACTCCGAGTTGGAGCTTATCGAATCAGCTCAACTCGATGGCAACGGGCGAATCAAAAACCAAAGCTAGGCACTTGCGGCCCTCTGCGGCTACTTGCGGCCAAAACAACGTACTAACAAAAAGCCAGATGCCATACAACCTCCATCTTTTTTATCTCTCTGACTGTGCCGCAAGTGGCTGCAATTGCCCAGCTGTATCGAAAACATCTCTAAATAAGGGCATTACTCGCAGGCGTATTTGACTTTCTTTTAACACCAACAAAACGAATCAAAGTTGCAACACCAAAGCTCTTGGACGAGGTTGCGGACAAGTGGGCTTACCTTAGATTAACTTTGAGCAAGTTAATCATATGAGCACTACATGTAAAGTGGCATGAAGTTCCGGAGAAAGTTTAAAGCATAAACTGCTAGCTGTCGATTTTTGTGCCGGAGCCACACCATCCACTCACATTCATAACTTGATTAGCGGACGTGCAACTCGCACGTCGTTCATGCTACCGTATCTATGCTACCAACTTTTACGACGAGTTCGGTTGGGCCCTGAAATTAAGCCTTCATAGCTTGACTTCCCGAGACTTCAGGCAGAAGCTTCGGCTTTCGAGCTTTGAATTAAGCTGCAAGTGTTAGGAGCAACCTGATTACGCTGAGCCGCCAGAGAATTACACATGAAGGTACAAGCTTGAGTTTCCGGAGGCTTTAAGGACCATGGATCTAGGTCAATGCTCAAAACTCAATTCAACCGGTCGAAGCCACGGCATTTGCTAGAAGTTCCGGGGAAGTCAGGCCTGGAAGGCCCAATTTCGACGCGCAATCGCAAGCCCTCACTGGACTATAGGTAATGGAAAGACGTAGAAATTGTTCATCCGCTAAGCAAGTTGTGCCTTCGATGGTGTAGTGCTGCCCCAGCATTAAAGAATTATTATGCATGGAGCGTTCATACGACAGTGATATGAACGTGTTCTGTTACTTAGCGTATTGACGGAGCTGTGTCGAGTAAAGCAGCAGGAAAGCGCACAGCTTACAGCGTCTCATCAATGCCAAGGATAAAGAGACGATAGAAACTTTACAGCTATTGCGAAGTTAACATTTTAGGTAATGTCTTGGAAGACACACATTTCTAGCTTAATAAAGGCTCAACAAGACATGCGAACGGTAAGTTGAAGGGGGGAGGGTAGTCATATAATATAACTATATATACGTTCATTTCACTGTCGTGGGATCCGGCCCTTAGTAACAGTACTTGAAATATGTACAATATATAGATATATATTGAACCGTGGTGAAGATGGCGAGAGTACACAACAAAGAGATATATTTATTAATCTATTTTATGCAAGTTTTGCAGTTCGAGTGAAGTACTTAGTGCTAACTGGCTCTGATTAGATAACAGCTAGTTAAAAAAGGAATATCACGTAGGCCCCGTGGATGAAATCTAGCGGCATTCCCCTCGAGACGCTGCAACACTCCTCCAGGCTTGCAGCCAATCAGGAGGCGCCACAAGAAATACGTCAGCAAGGGTAAGTGAGGTCGCCAACTGTCCATCTCCCGGTGGTTAAAGCGGGTAACCTGGCGTCGCGCTCAACACAAGAGTGCCGACACAAATAAAAACACAGTAAGGCTGCTCTAAAAAGATAGCAAAGCTGAGAGTAGGCGCGGAAAATACTATGAATACTGAGGTAAGTTTGTCATTAGTCTATAGGTTCGCATAGAGTTTCAAAATTTTTTATTGATATAATTTTAACGATATGTTCCTCATCAGCTGACATTTTACCCCTCTTATAACCAGCTTGTTATTGAGCTTCAACGGCTCGTTGTCTGACAGATTTTCTATGGGAAGAAGCCTTTTATTGTAATGATATAGCGCAACCTGATAAAAATCGGTTTAGGCTGTCACTTGTTGAACATGTTTGAAGCACGTTTACTTTTTCCTGCTTGCCTTTACTTTTGTCTGTCTTGCACGCGTTTCGCATAACCTATGTTACACAGCGGCGCAGCTATCGGAACGTACAGCGCCTCGCCTGGAGACAATATTGAGTGTTAATTTCTCGTTTAGAACCTTCATACATTTTCGATACATTAAAGTCCTGTATAAGTAGAAGGACCCATTTTAAGACTTTTTTTACGAATGACGTATCCGTCGCAAATGCTTAGTTTTCGAGATATTTGACTTAAAAGTTGCCATTGTTTTTTCTATGAGAGAAAATAAGATCCGCCATTACGGTCATGTCGAGCCATCTAGCGGTAGGTTTACAGACAACATGGCGGGTTAGCGCAATATCGCTGTACACTGTTTATACATTTCTCATAGGATATTAGCAGAACCTGCCCTTGCTTGCCTAATTAAAATGAGGAGGAGCCACGTTGTAGCAAAAAAAAAAAAGTTGCAGGGCTTTGTTACACATGGCACGACACGACCGTAATGGTGTATCTTATTTTGTCTCATAGAAAAAAACAATAGGAACTTTGAAGTAAAATAACTCGGAAAGTAATCATTTGCGAGTTGCGACGAAAACTTTATTCTTGAAAGGCTTAAATGCCTTATTATATCTAAATATATCAACAAAGAACTATTACGTACAAAGTCACAAATGCCGACAAAAAAATGTATGTCGCAAGAATCAAACGTCACCATTGCACAATCAGTTGAAGACTGATTAATGAGTGTTCTAACAATGTGTATGTGCTCGTGTTTTAATAACAGTAACGCACGGCGAAATAGCTGTATATGAATATAACTTCAAAGTTTCCCACGAAAACGTTATTCTTTAATAAGGTTTAGAATATCTTATTCTACGTAATATTTCAACAAGATGAGCTCGCCATTGAACAATTAGACTGAATAGGGAGTGTTTCAACAATGCGTACGAGCATCGCGCTCCTGTTAATAAACAAAGCTAGGGTAATGTCTCAATTACCGAATGCCTTTCTATTACCGAACGCAATAAGATTCCTACCTATATTCGGTAATAGATGGACATTCGGTAATTGAGACATTACCCTACAACGCGACGTGGCTGTTATGGCGAGTGTGTTAGAAAAACGCTGAGAAATTTGAAGTTGAATGTCTCTAAAACTAAACATTTACGTCGAAAACTTAATTCCCGAAGAACTGCTTAGAATGCCTTATTTCACTTAAACATGTCAACAAAAATACGGTCATAGTGCATAAACTGCACTTCTGG
The DNA here is from genome assembly GCA_001587735.2 of Parhyale hawaiensis. Taxonomy (NCBI): domain Eukaryota; kingdom Metazoa; phylum Arthropoda; class Malacostraca; order Amphipoda; family Hyalidae; genus Parhyale; species Parhyale hawaiensis. The sequence goes on along the minus strand of LQNS02278170.1, from coordinate 14,081,452 downwards.
ATTTTCGACATTCCCGACAATAGTGTAAGATGAATTAGTGTGTAATAATGTTAATAATCATATTTCAGATGGGGGATATCCATTTTTGATGTTTTCAACAATGTATTCACTGAAATTAATATGTAAAGTGATTAAAATCATTT
>LQNS02278170.1:14067919-14081051 GCA_001587735.2 Parhyale hawaiensis | reverse complement strand
GTATTAGCTGAACCAGTCCTTGCCTACCTAACCTTATGGGTAACAGCCCCGTTGTAGCTTAAAAATTGTTTCCCCCACCCAAAATGTTCATTTTAGTATCCCAAAATACTAATTCAATTGCAAAATTTCGTGGAAATGTCAAAAATACAGAAGTGCAGTTTATGCACTATGACCAAAAATACTAAATGTGATTAATGTCCACTTCGAAATTTTAAGACTTTTTCAAAAAAGTTTGTAGGGCAGATGCTTAGTTTTCAAAATATTTGACTTTGAAGTTCCCATTGTTTTTCTACGGGAAAAAGTAAGCGGCGACCCCGTAGGAGGAACTTTAATTAACCTAGGGTAGGGTACGTTACACCGGACAATTATTTTTCACCCATTTCGGAAAAGAGTCTACGGGATTAGCAACGATGTTTTTGGAGACATGATCGAAAACTGAGTTTTTCGTTATTAAAAGAAAGCCCCGGAAAACCGTTATACGGTAACAACGTGGCTCTTGCTCATTAAGGTTAGGTGGCTAGGACTGGTTCTGCTAATATCCTAAAGTATATTACAGTATTTTTTAATGGTAAGTACATGAATTTTGAAATTTACATGACCTAGTTGTTTCTCTCAAGTTATTGGGAATATAATCTTTTTTACTACTTTTTACCAATTTTAGGTTTACATATGGTAGTTTGGCCCTCAGGGGGCATAGGATGGGCCATACGGTTAGGCTAGCTAAGTTCGCTCATTCTATGTTATGGGGAGCAGCGGCCCCAGGGGTATTGTAAAGGTTACCTTAGCCATTAGTTCCGCCTTCGGGACGTCTGTTTTTCGTTCTCACTTTGCTTGCTTCCATCTTCTCATTCCTCCCGGTGATGCTTTATTTTGTTCTTCTTTTTTCTCGACTTCCTTGCCTATGCGCGTTGGCTCGTGCATCTGTTCCAAGTTTCTACTTGCCATTCCTTAGGCCGGCTAACATTGAGACGCACGCAACGCAAGTGACACAGCACCGAGTAGGGCAGAATATTGTGTTTCACTGGTTCATTCCTAAGCACGCATATCGACACGGACAGCACAGGTACAGATCTGTGTGGGCCTGCGCGACGCAGTCGTGCAACAGTTACCTGTGCCACGTGCCGCGCAGGGGGCAGGGCTGCCACATTTCTCCGAGGAAAATATTCTAGTTTGAGGGAAAAATAATCTAGAATAATCCAGATTTCACTAAAATAAATATCTACACTATAATCTAACCTTATAAGTATCTGCTAGTGGTTGCTGTGAGATGTTTGATTACTCTTACAGAGTGAAATAACTCTGTAAAATGTTATTTTGAGGAAAAAACCTCCTTGAATGTCCAGGTTTTGAATGGTAGGATTGACGTTCACGAGTTAGCTCTTAATTGAGTGCCCTTAAACTCTCGAGAACTCAATTGTACTCCGTAAGATGAAGTCTTGAGTCTGCTCGATATATTTGAGTAGCTTTTAACAATTATTACCATTGAATAGTTTAATTACCCTGGTCTCCACAACTAAGTTCAGGTGGTCTGACAGAGGAAGCGTTCGCCAATTGTAACACGAGAGGTAAATTTCTAGAATTGTCTTGTTATGTAAAAAGTGTACCTTGATAATGATGTGCATGACGGCACTTACCATCCTCATCACTATCACAGGAGCAAAGTAAACGCTCCAGTGTGAAGCTTTAGATAAGTCAAGCATCAAATCGTCAATTTACTGGCCTATCATAAATGAGCCGGCGATATTATTTTATTGATCAACACTTTCATCCACTTGAGATGTGTTCTCACAAGTCTCTTGGCAAATCGTTCAAACGTGACATGAACGTCCTTATGAACCCAGATCCGCGTTTGTCGTAATATTTGCTCTAATTTTAGCGGTCAGCTTTCCTGGCTGAAGCAAGTTTCACAGCTACATATTATTTATTGGAAACTTTAGTACTTTTCTGGTTAAGACTCTACAACAACCCAATTGATGATTAGCTTAAAACAATACTTTCAAGGACCGTGAAAAGCTTACCTTACCTAACCTAATGTGCGATACATCGAGCAGCACAGCACGCGAACGTAAACGCCGCCCGCACGCACACTGATGCACCTACAAATAATCGTCGCAAACGTACATAGCGCATGGCGAGTTTGACACCTGTGCCGCCCTGCCGTAGGCCTATGCCCTTGCTTCCTCTCTTTGGATCACAGTGTTCTCTGTGGGCAGGGAGGCTTAATTAAACTAGGAGAATACTTCTACTATGGCAGTATATTAGACATACGAGGCCTTGCCTCTTAACCTTATGAAGGGAAAACATAATTTTTGCGCTTTGTAATGAAAACTATGCATAAATTAGTGCAGCCTAACATAAAAATCTCGAACCTAACAATGCAGAAAAAGACAGAATAAGCTAGGTTAGGTTCCTATGGGGGCGCCGGTAATTTCTTCCTGTAGAAAAACAATGGGAACTCCAAAGTGCTCTTAAAATGCCTCACATTACTTGAATAAGTGATAAGAATCATGAAAATCCCCCTTGTAGCTAAACTGGACATTCATATTAAGAGATATTGGTTTATCAAGGTGAGCCTCAACTTGATGAAATTTTATTCCATGGCACACCTAAAATAAAAGTTTTAGAAGTATTTTGGATAGGCTAAAATCTTCATATAATAAAACGTTTCGTGTATTTATATCGTGTCCTTTCTGAAAAAATAGGTAAAAATAGACTAGGTTGCATATTTCATTATTAAGTTAAGTTTTTATAGAGATCGATGACCAGGCTGCAGAAGATGGTGAAAGTGCGATCCTTATCACTTTATTTTACTTTATCTGAAGACACTTTTTGCTTGAAACACTTTTTGAAATCGGAACAATATGTATGCAGCTACTGGAGTCTAATTTGATAACTTTTTCTCTGAGGTCATGACGTATGAATTCGGCAGATGATCAACGGAGCACTCACGAATTGCAAATTTTTCACGGGAAGTAGACAATTATTTCTTCTAGCTTACTGTCCTTCTCTGACGGAGCAGATTTCTTCAAAGGCCAAAGTTTCAGCACTTCAACGAAACAGATATCAATAGAGACAGTATCATGGCTACCGTGCACTCACATTGCATATAAACTGACTGGAGTTTCATTCAAGTTTATATATTGCAGTGTTTTACTCAAGATTTTACTTGTGCCGCTCACTATGGAAGACGCACGCTTAATTAAAAAGAAGGATAGGGAGCGTAAAAAGAGAACGAGACTACTACTGTCTCAAGAACGAAGATGTGCTACCCATGATAAAACAGCTATACGAAACAGTGTGAAGAAAGTCCCGAAGCATGCAGAAATGTTACAGACGGGAATAAGAGCTGCTGATAAGCGTGAGCGGGAAAATGGGGAAACGCCAAGTCCGAGTAAAGAGGACATACGAATGAGAGCCTGACAAAGGATCAATGAAGAAAATGAAGAAGCAAGTCAGAGAAGAGAAGATTCCGCGCCGGCCTAAACGTATTAAGCAAAATTTTTTATCATTGCGCGAATTTTTTCACGCACGGGTCCAGTTGTATCATAAATAAAGATGAATTTTTACTCTTACCCCCAGTCGAATCCATAGATGAAAGACCACTATTCTAATAAATATGGAGGCGTTGAACACGAATTGATACGTCACAGCCGTCGGAAATGCCTAGTTTTCAAAATAAAGACGTGTTAGATTTAGCGGTCATTGTTAGTTTTATTAACTCCAACTCATTTTTCATTGTTGTTTACTTATGTAGGTGGAATGCGCCATTTTAAGATTTTTTCAGAAATGTTTTTAGGACGGATGCATAGTTTTTGAGATATTTGACTTTGAAGTTTCCATTGCTTTTAAAAGGGGAAAAAAAATAACCTAGGTTAGTTTAGTTAGGTTTCTCTGGCCAGCGGCCAATAAAAAAGGGCACTTTTTTGTTACCCGTGAAGTTTCAGTTTATAGAGTGTTTGAGTCATAGACGGGGTTTTTATAACGAGTACTTTTTTAAGAACTTTACCCCGTAAAATGGATATAAGGCGAACAAAAATGAGAAAATGAGTAGAGTTAAAAGTAACTTTCACCAGTTTAGCATTAAATAAGCATTGGTACTCGCTACAGCGCGCCAGATTTTTCGCCTGTAAAATGTTTACCTAAGCAGTGATGACAATAGCAGAACCAGTCCTTCGCTCCTAACCTTGAAAGTAATGCATCATTACCTTACCTTGAGTACCTTGAGAGTCTTCGGAAGAAGTCCAGGTGACGTTGTTCACGTCACCCCACGTGTGTGGAGTCACTCTGCTGGGTGTCTTCTGTGGTGCCGCAGTTTGCGACCAGTAGAAAACAATGCTTTCTTNGGGTCGCCGGTTATTTTTTCCCGTGAAAAAACAATGGGCACTTCAAAGTCAAATATCTCACAAACTCAGTATCTGCCCCAAAAATATTGCTCATGAAAAAATTCTTGAAATGGGGCATTTTACCTATATTCGTGAACCAAAATGAAAAAATGAGTAGAGGTAAAAGTAACTTTCTCCAGTTTAGCATTAAATCAGTATTGGTACTCGCTACGGCGTGCCTGATTTTTCGCCTGTAAAATGTTTACCTAAGCAGTGATGACAATAGCAGAACCAGTCCTTCGCTCCTAACCTTGAAAGTAATGCATCATTGGGCATACAATTCATGGATTAATGGTTTTTTAAGTAGACAACAAAGCTTTCTTTCGCTTGTAAAGCTGTGCGTCTGTAGTTTCTTTCGTCTCTGACGTAAAGTTTCAAAGCCCAGTCGAGCGACGCAACGGCTGGTATCGTTTTTTTGATGTGACCGCGCGATTGTTTGATTTAGTGCATATAGTACAGACTTTTACTTTATTATGTTGTTACCAAAAGTAAAAGTTTATTTCTGTGATGATTCAGTGTTTTCAATGGAACTTTGTTAGAACATTTCCTCATAAAATATAATTGTTCAGTTAAACGAATCAGAACTGTGCTGGAGTGCTGTTATGATGCTAAACTTAATAAATTAATATCTCAAAAGCTGCTCTTCTCCGACGGCAGGGACCAATAAATTTGGGGTTTTCAGCACATCAAAATCTACCAGAATAGTGGTCGAAAATTTTTGGGTTCGATTGGTGGGTAATAGTAAAAATACCGAAATAAAGTTTATTTTCCGGTAAAGTTGTATTAAACTACAAGTCATTACATAATAACTATTTAATGAAAGAAACATACACGTGTCAGTGCGTTCGTCCCACGGTAGTGGTGGTACATGGGTTTTATTTACGAATGATAAATCCACAAGGTTTACATCTATGATGCTGTATATTTTGAGCTTCGGAGCATAGGACTTGTACTGCTAGTGCTAATGACGTCACAGCTTAGGCAAACATTTTTCAGACAAATGGAGTGCAGTTATGAGATCCAATACGGATTTAAAACTAACTTTAACACATCAGTGCCTACAAAACTAAACATAACCGCCGGTTGTGCCTACAAATTAGTTTTCAGAGCTTCAACATCTATCACATTATTGGTTTAAAATGTCGAGTTTCGAGTGGGAGGATAATATTAAAAATGTACTCCAATTTGTAAGATTCTGACCTCCATTTGGAGCCCAGCTTGTGCGTCACCCAGGACCTTAATGTAGGCGCCTATAATGTCGACACGGCCAGTCGCGAACTTAGAGCGACTCCGTACCCTAAAGTAGTTCTCAACCACCCCTGAAGCTAAAATTGTAAAGCAGCTTTGGGGTGGCCATAAATTTTGTTTGGTGAATTACCTTAGATTTAGCTGAACTTTCCAGACGTCGTTCCTGTAATTCCCACTTTCTTCAGTAGCGCTTCCATTTCGAACCTAAAGATTCCCGTAGCCTTATCTAGGCTGTGAAAATCGTTTTTCCTGCCCACTGCTTTTTCATCTTCATACGTCTGCTGATGATGCTCTGTTCGGTTCTTCTTTTCTACCTGCTTCTGCCAGGCGCGTTGGGCACTTTGCCTACCGAAAATAAACTTTTCCAAAACTACCTCTCTAGTAGAAATCCCTTCATCTTCTCAAAAAGTTGGATGTGTTCAGCAAAAGCGTTCTCGTGGAAGCCTCCTGAGGGTATAGGATGGGCAATAGGATTGGGTTAGGTTCTCTTTTTCCAAGGTTATGGAGAGCAGCGGAATATGGGAAACCCATTGATTACCTTAGCCCGAACCTGACCTACGGGGAGACCATCTTTCGTGTCCATTTTGATTCCTTACATTTCGTACTCCTACTGTTGGTGCTTTCTTCTGCACTTCCTCTGCTTTCCTGAATTACTTGCTTACTGTTCATATGCGTGTTCATCCTCTGTGGGAACAACCTGGTGCATGGGATTCCCGTTCCTACTTAAGCAACGTATCCACTCTTACGCTGACCCTGTTGCAACGCTAACGAAAAGCTGTCATACTTGGAAAAATTCCAGTCACTAAGAATTTTTTAGGTCAAGTTTACTGATAGAGATACGGTAAATGTGCTTTGAGAAAAAATCCAAAACCCACATGCACTGGTTCGTGCTGCAAATATCTCTCCTCTAGAGCCCGGAGGGATGTGCGGCTGCAGTCGGTCCCAACTATTCTGAGCTATAGCGTCAGTAACGGAAGGCTTTCAGCCACACTCAGTGCCCCGGCCTTGAAGATCAGTACACTGCTCACGCCACTGCACCAGACGCGTGTTGCAATCACACGCGGGTGTTACCCTCACTGTGTTACTCGGTGTCACGCCGTTACAGTGGTGGGGAATGCAACTCGATCTCAGTGCACCATATAGCAGAGTTGTGGAATCTGCGGGAAGCTCATACCGACAGCAGAGCTTAATTTGGATGGCATTTTAGAACAAGATAAGAAAAATCCACAAAATTGCTAGTTCAGAAAATATTTTACAAACGTCTACTATTACCTTCATTTTTGAGCGGTAAATGCCATGTTTACAAGTAAAAGCAGTGTTACCCAGCTCACACCCCAAATATTTTTGAGGTTGTCGTTGGTGTTTCCCGACCTGTGTTGCATTGGAGGCCGTCGTAACATGGGTGACCCCGAGGGCCTGATTACAACAGGCCTTAGGTTAGTTTCGTTCATCCAATGAATAGCAGCGCCCTCATGTGGCCCTATAGGATACCTTAAGACTGTGACACGCGCCCGCCAAAAGCTGAGGAAACTCTTGCAAACGCTCAAAATATTTTGCGCAAAACCGCACCTCCCTATTCACATGTGAGAATGGTCAGACGGTCACAAAACTTCGAGCTCCGTTCATCTAACGACGTTGTCATTTCTACGAACTGAACACCATGGCAAAAATACATTTGAGAAGTAGAATAATATAATAGATGCTACCCATTGATTTCAAAAGTAATGTTAAGTCTTAGTCTATGATAAATGTCTTGATAATAAGAAGTTATTGACGCTCCGAAAGCGAACTGAACAACCTACCCGCCGGTAGATGTCTCTGGTGGCAATTTGTTTACAAAATTTCGCGCGTTTGACCAGTGTATGGAACGCAAAAGTGCTGCATACTCCATCCTCGAATTTTTGCGCAAAAGCGGGAGTGTGCAGGTTTTTAGATGTCGATTCGCTGCTCAAAACTCGGATACTCGTTCTGTTGGCTAGCGTGTCACATCGGGATCCGCTTTAATTATGCCTTTGGGACATCTTTCTTTCGTGTCCACTTTGCTTCCTTCCATTTTCATGCCCCTAATTATCACTTTCTCTGTTCTTCCTCTTCTTTTCCGACTGTCCCATGCACGTTTATCCTGTGCGGGAACACCTTCGTGTATGGGTTCCACGTTTCTATCAAAGTACTTTATGTCCCTTCCTTTTTGCCCTGAGATCGTCCTTGTTATGGAGACGGCGGCTAAATTTATGCAAGCTAGTAATGACATTAAGAATAGTTACCTAGCCAGTATTAAAATTATTTAAAATAGGCTACAGTAACGCTTGACACACAGTTTCGTAACTAATAGAAAGATGAATTAAAGTTTCCTTGCAAAGTACTTCTATCGTCCATCGCAAACTGAAAGTAATGTTCATTTCCCTAAGATCTCCTGCATCACTTTGAGCACTAAAAAGGGATAATCCTCATCTTAATATTTCGGCAGTTAGGAACTTTTTCATTGAAACTGTCGTTGTGTTTTGGTTTCTTGAGCCATAACATTCAGCTTTAGTACTTTTTACTTCTGTGCATTATTCATTAATACATGCAGATAACCATGTAGAGCGGTAACTTGATATTTTCCTTTATAAAAAGGTAAATCTATCCAAGAGTCCCGTTAGATATACCTCTAACTATATAGGTAGAATAAACTTCAGTTACAGAAATTTCTCGGTGTACATAAAAATTCTCATAACCGAAAAATTATAGCATTGGTTGACAAAAATATGCTGTTTTTTCTTCAGCTGCGGACTTGAGAAACGCTGCTAATACATCACTGGAAACTAATTTTAGGCCTGCAATTGAAACTTGTTCAGCACGCAAATTCCTTTCGATACCCGCACTTGACATTCTTGGATAGGAATAGCATTATACATATAGAACGTCTACAAAATGATTCACGTACGTGGGCGTTCCGCTGCAATGGCAGTGATATAGTGCGAGCAACAGCATGTGATCTCTGGAACATGGGACTTGATTGACCAAAACGAACTTCAAGTTCAGAATTACAAGGTAAGAACTTGCAAGGATACACTTGGAAATTTTTTTTGCAGGGAAATACTTGTTGACTAGGGTAATCAGTGTTAAAAATACAAGTTAACGAATTAACATACTTATTGGACCTTGTATTATGTATACCTTAAATTTCATTACTTTTATACATAATTCGCCTAGCTTCATGTCTCGCAGAAAAGAAGCAAAAATCATGTCACCGAAGTAGTTTCTAATAAAACGCCCTATAGTGCGAAAAAGGTTTTATAATGGAATTCTTTCAGTCTTCTAGAATTTTGCTACAAATTGAACAGAATTCGATCATACTGATCTCAAAACCGTCGTGTTGAGGCTTCATACTAGAGTCTTGTGTTTCCCATACAGTCCCCACAGGTAGCATAAGATGGGCCATAGGGTTAGGTAGTTAGGTTCGCTCAACTTCTGTGATGCAGCGGCCTTTCGGGGATCGTCTAGCTTACTTTAGCTAGGCCTTCGGGACGTGTCTTTCGTGCCCATTTTGCTTCCTTGCACATTCATACTCCTACGATGAGCCTGTTCGAACTTGCTGTGCCCTTGAGCGTTGTTTCTGTGTGGGAACACCCTAGTGCAAGCATTCCACATTTCAATTGATATACTGCAGGTCCCTACCTATTTCCGCTCTTGAAACTAACTTGATAGGCGGCTAGTTGGGTCTACATAGGAAGAATTGAACACTCTCATTCTCTCATCTATCAAGGAAACCAGTTTCTTTGCGCTTGCAAGGAATGACATTAAGTGTTCATTACTGTAGCTATATGAATTTATCCATGCGGCAATGAATGAATAAGCACAGTTTCAATTCGACGAGCAATTGTACGCCTTTTTCTAAATCTCAAGGCCGCTGCAAAGGATAATCTTTTGGTCCTTGGTTCTCACTTCATAGCTGCGTTGTGTCACAGCAAAGAGCTTAGAATACAATAAGAGCGTAAAGTGCGTTCAGAGCCGATCTAAGTCAAATCCTATTCACTTGACTTATCGGGAAATATGGACAGGAACTTCAACTTCGTCACTTGGAATCAGGAAGCAGAGTGTAACGCTAGGACCCACGGGGACATGACTAGATGTCGGCGAATGACGTTACTTCGATTAATGACAGTTTTTGAGGTTAGGACCTCAGCCCTAAAATGGTGGAAATAAGTAGAAGACCCGGTTAGATACTCCCTAAAAATGCTAATACTGTGACTTTATAATTACGCGACATTTTTCCATGAAAATTTCAGTGTAGCTTGTACTGTATATGGCATGAGAATGTCTATATAATCAGTTTCATGATAAATTTCCAGAAAAAAACTATGTCGAAAAGTACACTTTTAAGGGTGGAAATAAGAGTATGACATTTGTGAAAAATTGGTCTATCAGTTCTACTTCACACTGCCAAAGAAAGAATAAGTTCACTTTCAGTTCGTAAACAACTCTAATTGCCGTCACGACGATTCACCAGAATATATGTAAACAGCGATAAAGTGGTAAATACAACCTCTGCAGAATGCTATGAAATTCCCCTCATAATGACCTCGAGAAAGGTATTATTTGTGCTTACAACCACTATGGAAAATCTATTAGCTTCATTGCAAACAAATATCCAGGTCCCACCCTGTTGTAACTTTCTGAAAGGGTCAGTCCTGCTGAAGAGAACTGTAAGAATCTCAGAACCTACCTCTCACTTCAAGACGAGTTCGTCAACTGTGCCACAAGTCCTCAAATTTCGTGTATCGAAACAGAAAAACTGTTTCTGCTCTGACTGCTCAGCACAAGAGGCAGCGTGTTGAATGGGTGAAGGCAAAAGTTACATGGACGGAGGAAAATTGGGACAATGTGATTTTTTCTGACACCAACTTTAATTTCGACGGGCCTTACTGATGTCAGTGCTACGTGCATAACTTGAGGAATAAAGAGCAACTGTTAGAAAAAAAAATTGGAGCACTAGTAATGATCTGGGAAGCCTTTTCTGCCTCTGGAAAAGTAAAGGTAGCAGTGAGTGCTGGAAGGTATACAAAACTCCGCTCGCTACATCAGTGTGTTAGAACAAAGTCTTGTTCCATTTCTGCATGATGTAGCTACATAACAATAATGCAACTTTTCAGTAGGACGATGCAGCCATTCACAGCTCAAAGCTAACAAAAGACTGGTTTGAAATGAAGACCTTTCAAGTTTAGGACTAGGCTGCCAAGTCCCCGGACTTGAACCCAACAGAAAACCTATGGAAAATTTTGTCACGTCGAATATACCATAATGGATGTCAATTTGTAGACAAAAAATTAAAAAAATCTCGCGTAGAAAATATTGGAACGAAACTCCCACAGAAACGTTCAATAATCTCATTGGTTCAATGCAGAACAGCTAGGTGTGTTGCAGTATTGCAATCTAAAGGGAATACTAGCAAGCGCCAATTGTTGGATAATTTTCTTATAAATACATATAATCAACAGTGTCTTGTACTTATTTCCACCCTTACAACTGAACTTTTGGTCATAACTTTTTTTTTCTGGAAATTTATCATAAAACTGATTATATACACCGATTCTCATGTCATTGAAAGCAACGCTCAAATTTTTATGGAAAAATGTGTCGTAATTAAAAAGTTATTAGCATTTATAGGGAGTGTCTTATACTTATTTCCACCAGTTTACGTTGGTTAGGCTCTTAGTATAACTAAAAATATAAGTAGTGGTATATTTCCAACACGAGAGAAACCGTAAGAACAGTTATTGCTCGAACTTGCTGTACTGGACGACTACCATTTTTCCGTGTGGTGTGTATAGGGGTGCCACTCGAGTAGTTGGCCGGTCGATCAGGAGCGAGAGGTTGTGTGGATGAAATCGTAAAATAGGGTGATGAATAATAATTATGTGAAGAGCAGTCTGAACTGACTATGAAATGTAAACATGGCTTCACTTCAAAACTAAATTAAATCCGGGCGTCATATCTACCCAAAATTAGCCTCTGGTGATGTGAAAGCATCCACCAGCCCCCAATGCAATTTTTTTATTTATAATTGTTTATGTTCAATTAATACGTTCTCTTCATTTATTTATGTATTTAATGACTTCAAGTTTGCAACTGAAAAGATTTTGTCGATACTTATTAGTTAACATACTCGTAGGCTGTTCAGCTCTACCCCTTCGTCGATGTGGCGTCATCGATTACTTCACTTTTGTTTCCAGCTTTTTTCAATTGTGTTGTAGGTGCCAGAAGCAGCCCGATGATGTCGAGTCGACTGAAATATTCATTTTACGGAATAAGAGTAATTCATGGAAGTTTCACAAGTTACTGAATGGGAGTCAACTCCTGAAACTTGAATTGACAAGTCGAAGCCAGGGCACCTGGCTGACGATTCAGACATTCCCAAGTCAAGTCTCAGAGGCTTAATTTTGCTGCTTAATCATTGGTGCGTTGGTAAAACTGGGGATATAATAATTGATGCTCAAGCTAATTAGCGTTTCAATTTTAATAAACTGTGGTAAAAATAGAAACAGTTCTACTGAGAGCTGCAACTTTGGATTACCTAGCCACCATAGGCGTACGGGGTAAAGATTGCTTGGGGGGGAAGAAACAATTTGCCCGAATTTTTAAAATTTCTAGAACTTATCTAACTTGCTGTATATCGTAGTGAAAACTATCAAATACTAACTGATATCTAATAAATACGGTAGCACAGTTAGGAAGACAGTACATGGTAGGCCTAAAACTAAGGGTGTGGCGTTTTTTTTTTGTTTTCAGCTGCAGTTTCCCATTTATCCTTAGCTGCCGATATCAATGCCGAGTCTCAGTTTCCAAAGCAGATTAGACCGTTTACCAATTATTAGTATATAATAATTAGTAAACTACGATTTTACCTGCTTTGCAGTTTTTAGGCTATGTAGGACTTCATTGCCGATTACATATACTATAAGAAATAGCTAAAAATTCTTAATGGAAGCCCCGTGATAATTTTTGCCTTCCTTAGAGTTTTGGAAAACTTGTGTTATGGCATTTGATGGAATTTGTAAGTGTTTTGAGTTACCTGCACCACACCGTATTATTATCAACCTCGTTGCTCATCCGTAGCGATGCTACGTGAAAATACAACCTACGATGTGATGATGATTTAGCGGTGTCATTGCATGTAACGCATCACATGTTACCAGAATAAAGAAGAACACTTAACAAAAAAGTTTTATATGTAATTTGAGATTTCTCACTTAATACATGGTAACTTGCATGCGCTGAATACGAAACGGTACCCGTTTCTCTTCTCCTTTTTTTTTCAACCCGATTTTAAACAAAATGAATTTTAGACACTTTTAGGCGTTATCGATTGGGTCGTGAAAGTCGATTAAATCCAAGCCACTTGACTTGACTAGTTCAAAACTTCAGACTGTTGCGCTGGCTTGGACCCGGTAATTTGACTTACTGGTTGTTGACATGTAATAGATTACCTGTGAGACTGCCAGAAACGCGCTATTAAAATG
>LQNS02278170.1:14034177-14054991 GCA_001587735.2 Parhyale hawaiensis | reverse complement strand
TGTTATGGGACAAGCCTTAACTCCATGTATTGGAGTCAGATCCATATGAAAATCACTTAGTTGTTAGAAAGCAAGTTTATCTAGCAGCTCCTATAGCTTTGTTTATTAATCTCAATGTTTTCTATTTTTCCTTTCAACCGATCATTAGCGGTCAAAATTGATCGGAGTTACTGGCTCGCCCAAATTGACCGATCAGCCCACTATAACCGTTATAACAAAAAAACGATTACCCATACAATAATGTACTTACTCTCAAAAGAAAGTTCAATTCATGCTCTTTCTTTTGATATGTAACAATTATTAGTTATTGTCATTTTCATGGGAACTATAAGGCGCAGATATTTTTTTTTCTTGCAAATAGTAATCGGAGACTAACGCTCCTACCCTAAAGCCTTTTACGCCCTATCTAATTTATGGCCCACATAGCATAATGCTATATGTGTTTACAGAGGTGTTTACTCATGTATATTAAGCTGAAGCCAGGAATTAAAGTCTCCTCATTCGGATGAGGCAGGTGTTTTAGAGGTTGGCTGCATCGTCCGAATGTGTAGATGCGACTTACTGGCTTCAGGTTAATAGGTAACTATAGTCTTAATATGCATGGGTAAACTTCTCTGTATACACATATAGCAATATGCTTTGGGGGCCATAAATTAGGTCAGGTTGTAAAAGGCTTTGTGTTGAAATACCACAATGATCCAACAATTTGTTTAGGAATTATTAGCGAATAATAGTGTAACAGGGCGAGTGCGAACTGTATACTAATCTAACCCAACCAAGCCTAACCCAACCCAACCTAACCTTACCTAACCTAGCCTTACCTAACCTAACCACCCTAACCTAGCCTTAGCTAACCTAACAAAACCTAACCCAGAACTACTTTACCTGTCCTAACATTACCTTGCCAAATCTAACCTGACTCAAGATATTGGACTGCCAATTGTACAAGTGGATACACTGGGGTGCCAATTGTACAAGTGGATACACTGGGGTGCCAATTGTACAAGTGGATACACTGGGGTGACTATTGTACTGGTGGGATATGTTGTGGTGACAATTGTACAGGTGGGATTTTTTGGGCTGAGCATTGTGTTAGTGGGATTTTGGGGTGACAATTGTACAGGATACCCCATCTGTCTTTCACACCCAATTTGCTTCCTTCCGATTTCATACTCCTTCTAGGATTGCTTTTGTCTGGTCTTCCTCTTCTTTTCCAACTTGCTGTTCCCATGGCTGTTGATCCTGGGTGGGAACACCTTGCATTGGTTTCACCATCCACGTGCTCATTGACATTCTATATGCCCCTTCTTTTTCCTCTCTTAAAAAAGCTTGATACTTATTTAGGGAGGTTAAACTATCGTACGCTACTACTAGTAGCTTGATATAGTTGGTAGCTACATTTTGTAGTTATGCCCTTGCTGGAATCAACCTTCACAAATTGGGTTTCTTTCATACTATTCAGTTGTACAATTTTTACTTTTCATTAGACTAATCAGGTAAAAATTTCATCAGCTTGTGAGACATAAAATGGGCTATAGGGTTGAATTAGTTGGCATGGCCATATGTTGTGCCAAGTAGCACCTGTTATGCCCTTAATGGGACCTGAAAAGATACTTTTACCTTACGTAAGCCTTCAAAACCTCTTCCTCTCTTACACAAATTTCTTCCTTTTTCAATACCGGTACCTACTACGGTACTACTGCCTACTTGACTTAGCCATCTGTATAGGCCTACTGTATCTATTGTGTCGCTGTGCATTGATCCAGTGTGGGAACCATATGATCTTCACTTGCATCTTGACATAGTCCCTACTTGTTAAATTTTTTGTTTCTCTTTTCTTGTATTGAAACACCTTTGCAGCGGCTAGTGAGGCTATACCTGCTAACACTTGTAATAATGCACCAGGCTCTTCCAAGTTCTCATATTTCAAGTCTTATTTCAACCTCCTGCAAATATTTTTATATTCAACGTTCCATTTTGCACAAGGTGTTTTAGTCTGAGACGTGAATTTCTTTCCTGCCATGTTGAGGGCATATATGCATATTCCCATGTATATATGTATGCTCTTCATTAAAATGTGGTTGATATATTTCACTGCACGTATAACCAGTGCAGTTATACAGATTCAGCCATATTCATCTTGAGACCTCCTAAATTTGATACCATGATTTACAAGAGAATGATCAATCATTGTTTGTGTATTAGCTATACCAACCTTTTTTATTTTAGATAAAAGCATTATCAAAGAAATACGCAACCAAACTTGGTTCCCTATACTCTGTGGATATTGAATGAAGAGGTTAAACCTGATGGTCACACGTCTTTAGGGTTGAAGTATATTATTTTAGTATGGAACCTTGAGTGCTAGATAAGCACCAAAGCTAAAGTCGCCAGTGGTTGGCCAAATGTATGATCTGTACGATGCATGGAAGCAGATATTATTGTGAATATCTGCTGATTGTTGATAGTACACTTAGAATGGAAATACAGTAATAGCTTTAGCACAAAATTGACCACATCTCATTTTTACACAATAAAATTTTCATGAAACTTGCAGGAAAATCGTCTCATCTTATGGCAACATTGATGAGTTTGTTTAAGTTTTGCTGTGTCTCATAATTGATAACTCTTTGCATTTTTTCTCTTTGAGGTGAATGACAATAATGCTTTCTTGTATATTCTGCTAAAATGGGATGTGGAAAAGCTCTAACTAATGAGGAGAAAGAAATTATCATCAAAGAAATTGCTAAAGGCACCTCTCCTGATACTATTTCCCAAAAAAATAGGATGCCATAAGGCCATATTGACACAGTGACAAGATTCTTGAAGGACAATCACGGAAAAAACGATGAAATGCTGGGCATTCAAAGACTGTTTCTGATTGACAGACAAGAGAAATGTGGTTCGTTGGCTACATAAAAGACCCGGGCTTAAAAAGTAAATCAATTTTTACAGCTGCTGGGCTTCCTGCAGTGCCTAAAATCACAGGAAATGCATCCTTTTGCTAAAGTTCACTCCGTTGCTTCTGTCAAATCCCCTCTGAAATTTGCCTCCTCTGACCCCGAGACATGAAATTTTGAGGATGGAATGGGGAGAGAAATACGTGAAGATCAACATGAATCGTGTTCTTTTCACCGACAAAACCTGCACAACCCTTAATGGACCTGATGAGTGAAGCAAGGGATGGGTGCTACCTGGAAGTGTCATCAATGCGTCAACAGTCAACAGGGAGGTGGTGTTGGTGTTATGGAATGGGCTGGTATCATAGGGGATCGACTTGTAGGTCCAGCTTGAGTACCTGTTGGTGTGAAAATTACATCTGCATCATTTTACGACATGTTAAAGGATGCCTTGGTCCCATGGTTGACCCCTTTCATTGCTCAAAACTTTATTTTCATGCGTGATAATGCACCTTCTCTCTTTGCCTGCACTACCACAGCATTTCTGGTCACTTAGGGTTCCATGGAAACTGATGGTTTTTCCAGTTTTCCACCATGCTCACCTGATCTAAACCCAGTTAAAAACTTCTTGGCTCTTCTGAAAAGGGAAATTTATGCAGATGGAAGGCAGTACAACTAAAAATCTGTCATGTGGGTTGCTGTTGCTACAGCAGCAGCAAGGGCAGTTCCACCTTCTGCAATAAACTAACTGGCTGAATGGATTCAAGGATTATTGAAGTTATTAAACGTCATGGGGGTCATGTTGGCAAATAAGACTTTTTTCAGTCTTTGCAAACTTCTGATGATTTCTTGTTAAATACATATTTTTCTCATTTGAGTTGTTCATTTTTGCTCTTTTGATGATATAAAACTGCAAAAATTTTTTTATCAAAAACTATTACCGCCGCTCAGTGAAATTACAAAAATTGATAAGAAAAACGTATTATTCGAGAACCAGCGCGATTGCTAGTTGTTGGAAATTTTACAGACACTAGAAGCATCATGAATTTATCTTTCTGTGAAATATTCACTGATGTGGTCAATTCTGCGATACCCTAAAGCTATGACAGTATTTCCGTTCTAAGTGTATAAGCAGTGCAGAAGACATACACAATAAAAAACTGTGGAGCTTGCAAAAAATATGCAGGTATACCTATTGAGTAGTTTTTAGACAATAGCCTATTGACTATGGTGGGGCTTTTGAGAACACCCGCTATATTTCAATGAAAAGTGTCTGATATACTCTTTTTCTATTTCTAGGATGCAAGATGGTGTGTAATTACAAGACGAGGGGTTGTGGGTGTGCGGAACACTGTGGGGGTTAGCTAAGTAGCTACTTACTTTCTTCAGAGATGAGAGGGGAAAGGACGCGGGTCGTTAAACCTTCCGTCAAAATGGCGCCATAGTTCTTCCTGATTTGTGGTCTGCTACAGTCGCACTTATTCCTTTTAGGCCAGTGGGCCTTTATTTGCAGCACAAACCAGTGTGTTGGTTTTCCAGGTCCAGGTGCAGTCAAGTTGCCATTACCTTTATACAGTATAAGGTGATATCCAAAGAAACTACTGTAATGCAAAACATACAGTAACGTACTACTGGAATGCATTTATTTGAAAGGACTACAACTCTAAAGCAGTGTTAGCCTTCAAAGAACGTGCTAGTGAATATTTCTATGAAATGAGTAATGATGATATTGTAATAAAGTTGAAGCTTAAGGAGGCTTATAATAAAGTCTCTTTCAACAGTGATTTTGAGGATAAACTAGTCCATAAAGCTAGGTAATGATTCAATAGGTATCCATGCTATGATAGGTGCACAACTATAACGTTTCAATGGTTTCAATGAGGTACAAAGCCAAGTGTTCTGAATTGTTCCACAGCTTACTTTCAAAAAAATATTTTTTTATAAGTTTATATTTTCATTACTAAATGGAATTTTGCACAAAAACATTTCATGGGAAGGTGTATAACTAATGTGTCACTGATATCGAGCACAAGTTTGTCCAAACGCAAGTTTGTCTGATTTAAGCCTTAGCATACCAATATCTTTCAAAAGTACTGTAGTTCTCAATCATCTACCCCATTTTATGGTAAGCTAACTATAACTGGACATTTTAACCCCTCAGGGTGCATAAAATTGGCCATAGGGTTAGTTTAGATAGGTTTATCTATCCTATGATACGTGGAGCAGCGTCCCAGGAGGAATCCTTGGGTAACATTAGCCATTAGCTAGGCCTTTGCTTCCTTCCAATTGCATACACTTTCTAATATTACTTTCTCCTGGTCCTTCTTTTCGTTCGACTTGCTGTTCCCTCCACGTTGATCCTGTGTGGGAATACCTTTGTGCGTGTGTTTCCCGTTTCTATTGACATGCTGTATGTTCTTCACTTTTTTCCCAGTTACATCTCTTTTTTTTTTCTTGTAGATACGGAAGCTTAAGCTATTCACTATAATAACAGGACGTTTAGAGAGCAGTGTTAGGAGTCAGACAAATTTAGACTCCTGGCCCTCAGATCGATTCACTGACTCTGATTCTAGAACACTGTTTTTTATTATCTTTTTTTTTTTAAATTTTGCCAGCATATGGATTATGGAATCAGACTGAATTGAAAGTGCCAGCTCAGAGGCTTCAAGTGTGAAAGAACGCTGAAAAAAGGATCAAAATATCAAGTCTTTGATGGTGGAAATTAATGTAAACTTGTGAAGTACTGCTGTCAAATATTTTATACTGCTTAAACCACGTGTATGTTTTTGGTAGTCAGTAGTGGCTTGTGAAGCTAGTTTTCATTAATGTTAATTATTTAAATTTGAGCTGCTACATTTAAGCTAAATATTGTATTGGTTTGCTTAGGTGCTGGGAGTCAGTATGTAGTTGCACGCATGGCAGCAGTACCAGGCGTCAGTCTGAATTGGAAGAATAAGGGGTCCAGGAGTCAGTCAGGCCTTGGACTATCCTACTCCGCAGCTTTGCTTTGAATGACCCTTCACTCTAAAGTGAAAGCATTGCTTTTTTTGACCATTTGAAATTTAGGTAGTGATGAGTTTTCCTGGTTCTTTAGGGGTCATAGGATAGTCCATCGGCCGTAGTTAGGTTTTCCCCTCCTATGTTACGGGGAGCAGAGCTCCCAGGGGACCCCATAGGTTACCTTAGCCTTAGTTAGGCGTTCAGGACGTCGTTCCCTTGTGGTGTCCTCTTCGCTCCTTTCCTCGTTCGGACTAAACTCATCACTTAGTGCTATGTCAGACGAGCGCTTATAGACGGCCGGCGGTCAAAGCGCCTAGACTAGGTATGTCCGAAGGGTGCTTTAACCGCGGCGCTTGAGCGCTGTAAAAGCGCCCGTCTAACAGTGTAGGCGCTTGCGACGGCTGCCAGTTCAAGGTGCGCCGACAGAGCCCTGTTGCATACTGAGCTGGAAAGCGCTCGTCTGACCTACCCAGGCGCTTTGAAGCGAGAGGACTGCCGTGACGAACGCCGCGTTTAAGCGGCGAAAGCGCCCGCGTGCCACCCAGTGGCTTCTAACATGGAGTTCATAGAAATCGGTCTCAAAGGCGTTTTCTCGGCGCTCAAAGCGCTCGTCTGAAATAGCACTCAAGTGTTCTGCTCTTCCTCTTCTTTTCCGACTTGTTCGCATGCCCGTTGATTTTGCGTGGTAACACCCTCATGCATGGGTTCCACGTTGCTATCGACATACTATATGTCCCTCCCGTTTTCCTCTGTGAGATCGCCTTTGTTGTGGAAACAGAAGCGTGCCTAAACTAGTTGAAGTAATAAATAGTACGGTAATCTTTGCATTCTACCTATGTCTTTCATCTCCGGCTTTTATAAAACAGCTTAGTACTAATTACGGGAGGCTTAAATTAGCATATACCGTATATGATGTGCGCGTTTGGTGGATGTTGTAGGTATTAGGCGGTAATTTCGGGTAAGTTGGACTATATTCGGGTTTAATGTCGGGTAGGTTAGGGGAGGCAAGGACTGTTTTTTTTTGTTTTCCATTTTAAAATTTGAACGATCCACCAAACGCGCAGCGCGATCGATCGATCGCGCAAATCCACCAAACGCGCACAACATATATATAATCCTCACACAGAACTGATAAAGTTAAATCACTTAACGGCTAACATTTTTAGAAGTTATATTTTTTAGTAAAACGCACAGTTATATGTGATATCGTTCTGCTCGAAAATGGAGGCTTAAACTTCCTAACTATAGGCTAACTATAATTGTATTTAACCGGAACTTGAGACCGTACATAACATAATTTTGTTAGGCATTAAGTAAAGGCATAAAATATTGGCGTGTAAACCGGCATATTCTATCCATTTTCGTTCTATGCGCCTTTTCCCTAATCCTCCCCCCCCTCCAAAAAAAAATCGCGTCCAACCACCTTCACCACTATATATAGCTACCTATCCGTATGCATTAAAATGACACTGCTAGATTGGTGTCCTGGCATTTTCTTCCCATCGGAATCAACGGAGATGTTGCTCGTCTGCACACGCCCTAATTTCAGATCGTTCATCGTACGTTCTGGACAGCAGGCTCTCCGCCGGGTCACCAGTTCGCCATACATATAGGCCTACCTTAGCTTTCGCTAGGCCTGTCGGAAGCCTGTCTCCCGTGCCCACCGTTTCTTTATTTTTCATGCACGTGCTACCGATGTTTTATTGTTTATCATCTTCTTTCTCAACTTGCTGGTCCGTACGCAATAATCCTGTATGGGAATACCCGCGTGAGTGCGTTCGCTGTTTCTCTTGGTATCCTTCATGTCCCTTCTTCGATCACAGTGTAGGTACTCGGTGGGTAGGGAGACATATAGGTTACTATGAATATGATATTATAAATGATAAATGGTAGGAGATCCGACTCTTGGGGCTAGCAAGAGTTCAATAACGCGGGCTCCATACATCCAGAAAGCTTAATCGGTTAAAAGCGCAAAGCAAGTCTTGATTTTTCGAGAGAATATCACTACTGATACCTTCCAGAAGATTTACAGCATGTATTGGGGATTACTAATATTAAACAACAGCAAACAAACTAATATTAAACCTATTCGAATTGCTAGCTCAACTGGTGTTGGACTTCATGTACCCGAAGACGTGCGACAGCTCGCGGCTCTGGCTCAGCGACCCCAGTGCCTAGCTGTAAGAGCTGTACTCGTTACTGTACCGTCCCCATGAGAGGGTCGCTGTGCTTCCCCTCACAGAGTTTGGTTAATTATTTGAATTGGTCAGTATTGATCCTGTGCAGGAGTTCGGAGCGGCTGTGGAGCGGCCCACTCTCTCCCCTACATATTTTGTGCAGTTTCGTGTTCAGGTAGTTAGCTATGCTCGTCCATCCTACGTGTTGGGGAGTCGCGCCAAAGGTTGCAGCAATCGGATTGACGACTACTGCAGCAGCATTTGTGCCATTCAATAACTGCTATGAAGGCCACTCACATAACCGGGCTGGATATGATAACTGTCTATAGGAATGTTGCAATGGCCATTTTAGCCGTCCCACTTTGACGCCACAGCTTTCACAATCTGTAGTCGACTGCAGCTGCGCTGTTTTGGGGGCCTAACGGGTATTTGTATGCAACATGAACCAGTCCGTGCGTGAAGTACAGTAATATTGAACATTGAACCAGTGCATGCGGATTTCCTTCCTACTGCGAGTGTTCTTTCAAGGCGGCTTAACATTTCCCTAGCTTAATCTTCCCATTTGTAGGCTCATTTTCTTGACGTAGCATACGTAGTACGTAGGTATGTCATGTTCCATCCTCGCCTTTGCTTTTTTTTGGATTACTCGCGTTGATAGGTCGAATAAAAGTAGAACTACAGGAAACACTGATGAACCGGACTGAAGGTACGGTAATATCTGCGTCTGCGCAAACCGAATTTCCCTTTAAACAGATCCTGCACTCGGCTGGGATTATCCAAGTTTTGAAAGTCTACCGAACGTGTCGATGACGCTGGGCTAGCCCTCGGCTGAGTCCACTCTATAGGCTTGTTTTTGTTGTGGCCACAGCTGTGCTCAGGACCACCGTGATTATGATCATAGTGATCCTTGAAAAGCACAAGAAAGGTCAGTGGTTTTGTTAACCAACTCGAGACGCCATGTTTGAAAAAGAATGATCTCTCCTATTTTGTGAGAGGTTGTGAGGAATGGATTTCTGTAATTTGTAGTCACTGTATAGGTTAACTTGCTGTATTTGACTCATTTTTAACCTTTCACTGGTTTAAAACTAATGAAACTACAATTCTGGAAATTATTACTCTATGATAGTCACAACAACAGTATCTATTAATTTTATTCCTAAATATGAAAAAAAAACATCACAAACTTGCATTACAAATTTTGAATTATTGCTTGTCCAGTGGCTGGAATCACTCGTGATTTCTTCAATAGAAAAATCATGTTCTGATCGTGATCACGGAAGAATCACTGCTCTGATCACTTTCAGAATCGCTTCAAAAACCAACGAATCTTTCTGAATCAATCCCGGAGTAGCCACAAAAGGTGGCTTCACGGACCCTATAATGTGGGTTTAGAAGATGCTATTCCGACTGTCTTATGTAGGTACTAAAGATTATAACTGCACAGGGTAAGCAATATAGTTAGGTTCGCACATCTTGTGTAATGGGGAGGAGCGCTCCCAGGAAATCATCATGTGGTAGGTATTGGTAGGGAACCTGCACCTGAGCTAAGCCTTCGGTATGTCTGTCTTCTGCGCTCACTTTAATTATTTCCAAATCCATACTTCTATACTGACTGAGATGCTTTGTTCTGTTTGTATTCTTCTTTCCCGACGTGCTATTCCCATACGCGTTGATCCTGTGTGGGGCAGCGCTCGTACATGGGACATACTATATATAATTTGTACCTGCATTCCGTTGTGATGTTCAACTACTCGCTATATCTAAACGTATCAACTATTCTGATGAACGATCCAGTACCTATTGTCCAATATCTGTTTACCGAGAGTTGACGGAAATATCGGCAGACCCTGGAGGGCGCCTAGGTTCGCCACACTTGTGTATGGACACCATTAGTTGCACGAAGCGCATCAAGACCGTAATTGATTTGCTGCCACGCTCGTCGTAGCACACCTCCCTCACAAGTGGCTGTGGCATCTGTCTTCATGAATTTCTTGTGTCGCGCACGAACTATTGGCGGTGCTATGGGACGACTTCTATACGTAGCCCTATAACGGTCAATGAAGCTTCATTTTCTTGTGGGAGTAACCTAGCTTGATTAGTTTGTTGGGCGCCATAATGTAACCCTATTTTAACAAGTGTTATGCTACCTCGTTACAAAAGGCTTATTTTTTCTATTAATGAAAAAAAAACTTGTAGCACAGTAGAACAGCAGTCTGGGTGAAAATACTTTGGTGCCGCTGTAACTGGTGGCCGACGTAACATACACGTATAATACCTCACTCGCCCCTAAAATTAACGTTTCCGGTACACCCCCTCCATAAAATCGGTAAGCCGTCGGGTTAGAAACATCGGACCGAAATTGCTTAGCTAGATCTCAAAAGTTAGGTAATTACACAACGATTCAAAATGTTTAGTCAAGTTAGGTAGGCAATATGTCGGCGTATGGTTCCTACGAACTCGCCGCAAACTTGAGTACCTCCTACTTTCTCCGCAGCTGTTGCAGCTGGCTGCAATTCCTGCTGACGAGATTAGCCTCCAGGGGGCATTGGATGGGCCATAGGGTTAGGCTAGTTTAGCACTCATTCTGACGTTACTTTACTCCATTCTTGCTCGTCTTCCCGACTTGCTGTTCCAATGCGCAGCAAGTGGCATGAATGAACAGTTTTTAACACGGTTTGCTATCGCTCCAGGTGACGTCACAGCTGAGCACCAGCGGGCGGGGCATCCCACGCTACCTGCGCATATGTTAACCTGTTACGTACCTAGTTCAGCCATGACTGAACTCTTCCTTCCATAGCGTTGCCTCCTAACAATATTGAAAATAGTGCGATTTCTCTGATAAAGGCTTATTAATTAATGAAAGAAATGATTAACTGGCACGGAGCCAGCCCTCCGTTCCGAGCGTACATTGCTCCCGGGACACGGAGTTTGGACACTCAGGCGTTACCGCCAATACAGCCCTCGCTTTTGCTATCCTACATGCGAGCTGTAGAGCGGCAAATGTGGTTGCGGTCAGTTACAGCCGCCCGGTTGGAAAATCAAAGGCGATTATCGTATGTCGATAATGATAGTGGCATAGGATGATCGCATACAAAAATTCCGACTGGGCGTCAAACTGAAAGGACGCCACAAGTTTGAAGTTCTACAGCCAATCGGGAAATTCTAGACATTTATTCTAAGTCTATGTGGTTAGTGGCATCGCATAGTCGCCTACGTGGTGTCGGAACACACACCACAACAATTCCCAGTGCGATTACACGGGAGGTGCGTCCCTCGGCGGGAGGGGGCGGCATAGGATGAGCCGTAGGCCATAGGGGTTAGTTAGGTTGCATATCTTACGTTATGGGGAAGAGCGACTCCAAAGGGGTTGTGCAGGTTACTTTAGCCATTTATTATGCCTCCGGGACGTCTGTCTTTCGTGCACTTTGCGTACTTCCACTTTCATATTAACTATTGATGGTACTCAAGTCTGTTTTTTACCGACTGGATGTGTCCATGCGCGTTGATCCTACATGGGAACTCCCTCGTGCATGGGTTCCACTTTTTTTTTGACGTAATAAATGTCGCTTCCTTCACCTCTTAAAACACCTTAGTACTGATTTCGGGAGGCTTACCTATCTATGTATCCTATGTAACGATGACGGGAGGTGCACCGTGGCCGAGACCCGCTGCAGCTACCTAGGATTGCGTGCCGCACGTGCCTGTCGGCTCTCGTGTTTCTCACCAACACAGTTCATTGTTGGCGTGTATTGTGCCTGCTGAGCGGACGGTGTGTCGTGGTCTGCACAAAGCATTAAACGATTGCTTGCCCATAACCTGCAATCGATTGAAAATATTTGTCCATATCATCTAATCGATTAACCCTCTACTGCCTGAATTTAACAGCACTTTTCTTAGGAATAACCCTGCATCCACCATCTGTTGTTACTGTACGCGACAAAAGGTTAAAAATCGTAGTAAATGCAATTGTAGCACTACCGTCCTCCCCCCCCCCTTCTGGAGGCATGGGATTAGTTCAACAGGCCGTATGGTTACATAGGGTCGCCCATCCTATATTATGAGGAGTAGCGACGTACCCATGAGTGCTCATTATCTTAGCTTTAGTTACGCCTTTGAGACATCTTTCGTCTTGCCGCTTGATTCCATTTTCATGCGCCGGCACTTCTCTTATGAATAACACTTGTACTGTAGTTGTAGTTCTTTACCTGTTTGTGATCGAGTATAGCTACCGCTTGGAGGTCCCATACATTCGCCGCGTTACCACCCGATTCCACAGAAACTCAATTCCGTCAGATATATATAAAATTCACGAGTCAAATACGCGTATAAAATATAAGTAGCGGACCTAGCAGTTGCGAAGTTCCCACCTTGACAACGACATTCGCTGAGAATGTCGAAAGCTTGGTAAAAATAAAATTCGACGTCCAGAAGAAGTATTATTTTACGGTAATTGAAAAAAAGCATATAAAATAACATGAGAAAAAAAGCATATAAAATAACATGAGAAAAAAAGCAAACAAAATTCAGTACTCGCGTACCACCTGGAAGGCCCTCCCGTACCACTAGTAGTACCTACGCATAGTACCACAAGGTGGGAACCACTGGTTTATAGGGAAGTGAATCCCACTCAGGCTTCAACAATAATTGCGCCTAGCCTACATTTAGTTTTATTTTATCACGTGAAGTGGTGGGATAAATGGTTTACACTTAGTTTCTAGCCATGCTGTCCTACTCCTGGCATGCCCATCGCTTCGGACCCTCAGGGGGCATAGGATGTAGTAAGGTTTGCCCATCCTATGTTACGGGGAGCAGCGACCTCAGGGTGACCATGTAGGTTATCTCAGCCTTAACTAGGCCTTTGGAACGTCCGTCTTTCGTGCCCACTTTGCTTCCTTCTATTTTCGTACTCTTGCTGATGATGCTTCGTTATGTTCTACCTCTTCTTTTGTGGTGGCTTGTTTTCATGCGCGTTGATTTTGTGTGGGAACACCCTCGTTTATGACTTAGCTACATATTTCTCTCAACATACTACAGTATATTACCTTTGATCATGCAAATACATTGTTTTTACTTATTTTTCAAGATAAGTGTCAAACATTTTAAATGTTGATAGCTACAAGTAACTATCGACTTTTACGAGAGATAGGGACCGGATGAAATCGTAATACTCGAGATACCTTCGTAAAAGTCGAGATCCGGTCACATACGGTGTTGCCAAATGAAATCTGGGTTTTCCTGCTAGATTCTCGAAAAACATGCTTAAAATGCCAAATCTCTTTACGCAGCAGAAAAATTTACTAGAGCAATATTTTATGAGAAAAAAATAAGTTTTAAATTACTTATCAGTGAAATTTTCTCATGGCCCAGGGACTTAATTCTGCAGCACATTTAAATCGGTAAGGCTATTTAAGAGTAATATAGATTCGCTATTTTTATTCGTTGATAACAACTTTCCAGCACTTTTTAATATTTGTGCAGTGCTAATTTTCTTCTTAATATTTTGTTAGCACATGACAAAACACTGATAGTAGTATTTTATTGGTTTCAATTTTTGTGTTAAACTTCTGTGTAATCGGGTGTTTTACTGCTGAACTTCTAACAAATTACTGGCAAAAGGTAATTTTTCCCGTGGGTGGCTCTATTACTTGCAAATTTTTCACAGCCTCTATGTTGACACTCTTTGAATAAAAAACTGCCGGGGTAATGAACTGAGCTATTTGATTTCTTCATTTAAGCAATATCACACTTCTAGATGCGATTAGTCAGAATATTTTGGACTGAAGCAAAGTTGAGGTTTTTGTAAACGCTGATGGCTTGCTTTTGACATGCGATTATAAAACAATTTTTCAGACTTAGTAAAGAATTTATTAGTTGTGTAATTTTTGTTGCTCAGTTTAGTATATCACAGCTTTCTAAGGTTTCCTCAACTTTGTATGTCAACTGCCGTTTTTGGTTAATAAATTCTGCAGTTTTAACGTTATTTTACAATCAGGAGGAAGAATACTTTTACTAGATAAACACAATGCCCTGTATAGGTATGTTAGCACTCCATTACTCAACATGATCACACCCATGGCTACATATGACAAGCTGCATGGCGTCTAGCTTCCATTGGACGTGACTTACAGGATT
Source organism: Parhyale hawaiensis (assembly GCA_001587735.2). NCBI lineage: Eukaryota > Metazoa > Arthropoda > Malacostraca > Amphipoda > Hyalidae > Parhyale > Parhyale hawaiensis. The sequence continues at coordinate 14,040,782 of LQNS02278170.1, read as the reverse complement.
TGTGGTTTTTGGTACAAAATCAGATAAATTGCTTGAAATTTCTACATTACTGCGCTAACTACCAAGAAGTAATAAAAAATACCTATAAAACTGCAAAATATTCCCATTTGATGCTGTTTTTCCTGCTAGATGCTAAAACCCAATTTATAATGTTGAATCACCGAAAATAAAGCTAAATCTAGCACTAAAAATCTTGAATTGGCAACACTGAGCCACTATGGTGTTCAAAGAAACTTGAATTTCAAGGATGGACTCAACTAAGTTTACGTGGAAGCATTTATTTTTTGTTATTTTACAACAGTATAAAGGAAATACCGAAGCAATTGATAACATACAGTATCTATTAATTACTGAAGAAGTTAATGTTATGCAATAAACAATGCTAAATAATACGTAACTCATCGAAAACGTTTAAAATAATCTACTGGACATATCGTAGTATTCGAGAGTAAGGAACACATTTCGTAATATTTGAGATAGGTCCACAAAATGACGTTCGTAAAAGTAGGGAGCGTAGAAGTCGAGGCATGTAAAAGTTGAGTTACATGTAGTAAGTTGGTGCATAGGTATGTTGTAACTATATAAACAATTAGAGAAAAATACAACGGAACCATTTCCCACGTTTTGGCAACATTTGCTTATCGCACGTACGGGGGTCTGCTGTTACGCCAGATTATGCAATATCTCTAGTCAACATGGGCAAGAAAAGCGGTCTAACCACTGAAGAAAAGATCAAATGGACCTCGTTATTAGCTTTTGGTAAGACAACACTTGAAGTTTCCAAGGAGCAATTAAGGCTTATGCAATTGAAGGTAAGGTCAACCAGAAAACTCCGGATAGAGCCTCTACGACGAAATTGACTGCTCTGCATATGAGACATTTGAAGGTTTCTATGACTAGAAAACAACTTTCTACAAGTAAGGCGGTATTTGAAGACGCTGGAGCCCCAATACTAAGGAGAAGGACATGAGAGGTTCTGCAGAAGCTAGGGAAAGTGAAAAAGGCAATTAAATTAACGACCACTTCTAACTAATACTCGTAAATAAAATATGGTACAATTGGGCTGTAGAGAGCATGAAAACTGATTTCTCCAATGTCATATTTGCTGACGAATGCAGAGCCTTGATGGTCCAGATGGATGGGTGTCTAGATGGGTCCTCCATGACCGACCTCAACAGACACGGCTTAAGCGTCAACAAGGTGGTGGAGGTGTAATGTTTAGGCCGGAATAGTAGGTGGCACCCTTATTGGTCCATTTGAAGTGGCAGGAGCTAAACTGAATGCAGAAAGGTACTGCTATATTCTTGAAGCCAACTTGATTCTATGGCCTGATGAGCAGACTATTGCACGCAGATCCAAATTGGTATTTCAGCATAATAATGCTCCTTCACACCGAGCACGGTACACTGTTAAACTGGCTTGCGAATGGAGGATCTAACTCGAAAAGGATTATGACCTGGCCAGCGCATAGCCCCGATTTCAATCCCATTGATAACCTCTGGGCAATGATCAAAAGAAGGTCTATGAAGGTGGTCGGCAGTTTTGGAGCAAAGTAAGCCTGTGGAATGCAATAACAACAGCTGCAGATTCTATTCCACCATCTGAAATATCAAACCTGACAAAGTCTGTTGGTAATCGCCTTATAAAAATCATGAAAAATGGAGGTTGTCATGTTCAAAATTAACTTATGTTTACCACTACTGAACACTTATTTCAGGGTTTATTGAATTGTTTTGGTTATAATTTCTTGGTTTTGGACCTTTAATAAAAATATTCCTGTTCACTTGTATTTATTTCTTCCTTATGACGTTTTTATTAACTTGTTGCATAATCTGAGGTACCAGTAAAAACTCGTAAATACGCAAATTGTATGATAAACTTAGCAAAGGGCTAAGTATTTATTTTACAAGTGCTGTTTATATATGCAACATAGCCATACATTTAGTTAATATTGATATATCAAAGTTACTCTTATCTTGAAAAATGAAGTATAAAAATTGTATTTGCATAATCAAAGGTAACATACTGTATATACTATATAGAACTTGCCTAGTGTGCTCATCATCAAATCGAAACTCTCCTGCAGAAATGCAGAGTAAAATTACGTATCACTGCTAACATAGCGCGTTCGTGCCCGCTGCTGCCTTGGTTATGCTAACACATAAATCATAACTCTACTAAAATATCGAGGGCTTAGAGCCAGAAGTGGCTATGTCCATTTTTGGCGAAATCTGGTTCCATTCACAAAGTGGGTGCCCGTGAGGCATATTTTTAGTGTCACGGGTGTCTATGATATATAGACTATATTCATGCCAAATCTCTTAATGAAGAGACATGGCATAGATACCCGTGATACTACAAATATGCCTCACGGGCACCCTTTTTGTGAGGGGAACCCGATTTCACCAAAAAGGGACATAGCCACTTTTGGCTCTAAGCCCTCGATATACCTACTTCACGTTCCTTGCTTTTGCCCTCTCAAAACAGCGTCGTTGTGTCTAGGAAGTCTAAATAACTTATAATAATTCATCGCTCTTGCTTGAATTTCTGGCATAATTCATAAAAGGATTAGCTTTCCGACAATACAGTATCGAATCCGTTGGAGGGATGTTGCAACCATCAATAATAATAAAAATATGTTCTCTGTTTGTGTCACCCACCATTACTGTGCAGCAACTCTTCAAAGTTCAAACGACTCTTAATGTTATACAAACACGTTCTCTGTATCACAGTTATTGTGTAGCTAGTCCCTTTTTACAACGACTGTAATAAATTGACAAGCATGTTTCCTTTATCACCATTATTGCATAGCAGCTTTTTAGAACGACTATAACCAATAATTTCACAAGCACGTTCTCTGTATCACAATCACATTATTGTATAGCCCCTTTTCATAACGACTACAGTATAACCAATTACTATTTTACAAGCACGTTCTCTGTATCACCATCACCATTATTGACTAGCAGCTCTTTAGAACTACCACCTCACTTGCACGCTAAAATTACCCTCATTACCAGCCACATACCGGTATCCCTAACGTGCGCGTATCGTGCGTATGTATGCCTGTGTATGGAAGGTGCCGAACGCAGGCCTCTGGGTCGATATCTAATGGCCAGAGCTGCTGGGTTTTGTGTAGAGACGATCGATACCTCCGTCCGTCGCATGAATTGCTCGCCGCTGCTTCTTCTCTATACCCTATAGCTCTAGGGTCTAGGGTAAAATTAATCCCTGTGTTATGGAAATCTATCGTAATGCTAGCTACGGGATTTACCCTGCTTCCCACCGTGCAAATCGCACGTTCAGGCTGATGAACAGACGGTCAGCTCTAGCAACGTTGTTCGTGACGCCGTATGTTTACTTGCTTACGGCTTTTGCTGTGTATCTGGATAATATGCGAGTTGCCCTTTCGCTCATCACGTTGAATGTGCGGTTGTGTCAAGGTTTCGTAGAAGGAAAACCGCTGCCACATTTTTTCGTACTGGCCAGGGAATTTTTGTTTGTTCTTCGATGGCTACTTCCTTCCCACTCATCGCAGGCTCCCAGCCATTTATGCAGCTAATCAGCGAGTCAGCCAGGCTTCAGCCTTTCCGAAACGTATAGCTTCCGATCTCCGTAGCCGCTGCTATCTCCTTATAGCTACCCATTTGGATTCAAACAAGACTTCCATTTCCGGTAGGAATGGTGCCATTACAACTGTACTCTGGTACAGCGGATATAAAAAATGATTTAAACCTCCTTGGGTTGTATAGTGTAGCCCCTGGAGTGAGTCGCCTGCCATGCAATAGAATTTTGCTATCTCCATAATCCGTAGCAGCACTCAAAAGACTTTGTGGCAGCAAAATAACTCGGGTGAGGATGGCAGGGGACACACTGTACCGCCGCACGCTCAACTTGTGAGCCGACGTTCAACTTGCACTTCGTTCAGCTTGAGCTCTTGTCGGGGGTACGGGTATGTGCCTGTCTTTGATTTTAACTTGTGACTGCATAGCCTAATCGGAACGACGTGCGTGCTGAAAAAGTTCACTCGTAAGTCAAGCGTGCGGCTATATACTGTGACTTCGGCATAACGCAGGGTTAACCCTTTCTCTCACAGCGTGGTCTATGTAGAGCATTTCAAATAGTGCTATTCGTACTAGAAATTCAGACTAATTTATGGCAGAAAGGGGTAAGCAACTCGCCAATGTGGTAACCAAATTCCTGACGATGATAGGTTTCGGGTATTTTTTCATATGTGTTACGAAATAGTACGATTGTTTCAAATTTGGTCGATTATTGTAGTCATTCTTGGCAGTTGTGGGCTTGAGGTAATCTTACCGTCCATTTACCTTTTATAGTTCAAGAATTAGTTGTCGGTGATAGATGTAGGGTATATTTTATCACGTATTGCCGTTAACTTGTCCATGGAGCAGAAGATTGCTCTGAAAGTTTTTCAATTGTCAGTAGTTGGCGGTTTGGGGTTAACTTTATCTCTTATAGTTTTGTGTTGTTTCCTTTGCAGTCGCAACTCGACAATATTATAAATATTGTTTATGCTTCATATTTAAATATTTTACTATCCATGGTATTTTTGTAACAGGGTCACGTTCTCTTCCTACGAGTGGCGATGTTTCAGCCTTGCACGAAAGGATTTTATATATTTAATGGGATAGCTATTGTTTGTAGATGATTCTTAAGTTTGCGCATTTTATGGAAAGTTAACCGGTACTCCACCAGGCACAGTGTCACCGTAGGGGTTTATCTTAGAGCTCTTGGCTGAAGTTTTTAGAGTTAGGAGTCATCGGATTAGATTTTTTCTGTCGAAGTGAATTAATGAACACGGTATGAAATAATGAGAGTGCTCCCGGAAACCTGCATCCTGCAGCATAGCACAACCTCATGTCACAAGCTTGTGCCGGAGAGACCTCCCTGACACACTGGAACTAGAGCTTCGAGAGCTTACAATGTCATCTGTGCGTTGCCGCCTCGCTAAAGCCGGTTTTAGTAATTATCTGCATGAATTTGTTGTGCGAGAAAGTACTTTCTTCTGTCCATATGTCTGCACGGAGACAACACAACGTGCAGCCTCGACAGCTCCTGGCCACTCGACGCAGTGTTGCCGGCTGCCGTTCCCGCACTGATGGGCAGATTTAAAAGGCTGCTGCGTGTGACACATCGGTCCTCTCTCGTGTTGTCACGGCCATGCGTACTGCCTGCTGTTCTTCCAGCGCTTCTTCTTTTGTTTCCTTCTCCTCCCGCCGACCCTTTATTGGACGTTCCGACTGAGCGAGCTGCTTTGGGAATATTCGCCGTAGTTTTCCCATGCTCGGGGTCTCTGTGTTCTTGTGGACCTAGGCCCATTATAATTCTTTGTATTCTTTATTACATGCTGACGTTTTACTGTGCAGTTTATAAAAAGTCTGGCAGTTCCTCGTGCTTAGCCTCTGTTTTCTTGCTGACTTAGACCTGCCAGGATTTTTTGCCTACGTGATTATTTGGCAACATTTTGTTGGAAGTACGGAGCGTTCTGTGACGACTGGTATTTTCTTAGCTACCTACATATCAGCCCTGGCGCTCCTGCCATCGGGAGTATATTGTATTGGATCATGTACCCGTCACAATATCTTGGGCCTCACTATCCCGGGGGTACCTCAGTGGCTTTCCCGCAGGGATTGTTGCATCTGGCTGCTAAACAGGTTGGTTTGTAAGGTTAGGTATGTTCTCTTTCTTTCCCGTTTTGTTAAAGTGGGCCGCCGCATGGTGGTAAGCAAATAATCCAATCTGCCGCCGTGTGGAGGCCACGGAAGGGACTCTTACGCACGTGTGTTTCTGTCTTCTGTTTTCCGTGTTCGATCAGCCGTGTTGTGTGGAAATAGAAATCTGCGCATTATTTATTGTTAGTACCGCAATGACCACTATTAAACTAGAACTCACCTGAGTTCGACTCTACTAGTAGCTAGCTAAATCATACTGTACAAAATGGATTTCTGTTGTGTACCTATACTCTAAGACGTGATTTTAGCAATAATAATCTTTTCGTTTTTCGTCTCTTGGATATGCTTCGCGCGTTATTTCCCCGCCAGTAGTAGCGCACTGAGCCAACTGAGACTCTTCGGCAGGAATGCCGAGCCAAATTATTCCTACTTATGAAAAGCGTTGCGTACTTCATTGCTGTGCTTCACTTTTCAATCGCCGCGTCTAGGGTGGCAACACTAAATCTACTGCCAGGCCATATATAATGTATTTGCACGCTCAACTGGTTGCAAACTTGCTAGCATGAACAATTAGGGTGTAGTTTCGAAACATATAAATTTGGTAGCATACAGTGTACACGGTGGCGTAAATGACGTCAGAGTCGCGCATCCTTGCTTACAAGGATGTCTGTGTGAATGCTCAGTGTAACCTCGGCTTAACAAAAACCGTGGCGCTCCTACGAGCTCATACATTCGACCCTGTATGGCCCGGTGCCCACGTTAACAACTCGTTGGTGGTAGCAAACTACAGGGTGTCCAGGAAAGATTTACCCATTTTTAAAATAGCCACAAAACATTTAATAATTGATAGAAATAACTTTTGATTGTATATTGCGCTTTTCAGAACTCTTTTGAATGATTGTATTTTGTTTC
>LQNS02278170.1:13964666-13987417 GCA_001587735.2 Parhyale hawaiensis | reverse complement strand
ATTATGTTCGTCCTACTGCACGGCCCGTCACAACTGCGAATGATACAACATGCAAAATTACATTCGTCCTACTGCACGGCCCGTCGCTTGTAGGGAAACGGACTCGACGGCACAAAAGTGGAATCATTTGATGATGTGTGCGTGAGTGTAGACGCTGGCGAACCTTCATTTTGTGTGAGGAGCAGTCATATTGATTTTGGTGGGAGAGAGTGAGAGCGCTGGAGAGGAGGACTCCCGTGTGTGTCAGCCTGCAGCTGACCGCTGCCATAGGCTATAGATCGATTTAAATCCCACTCGCGTTCCTAACGACAGTTGATGGTGCACCAGCGGCCCGATTATTCTCTTACGTCAGGCAATTCTATAGTACGGCAAGACTAAAGGATTTGAATCCTTTACTACCGGTGTTCCTAACAACGGTGACTGTCTACCAGTAACGCAATTAGGTATTTTTATCATAATGCTATGTTGGTATGGCAAGACTAAACGATACTAATCATTTATTACCTGTGTTCCTAATGACAGGGACGATACAGCAACGACCTGATTATTTTCTTATGTCTGGCAATACTTTAGAGGTGTCATTGATATGCATGGCCAAGTCAAGTCAAGTTAAGCCAACTGGGCTTTGCGTACGTGTCCCGTATTCCAGACGGGTGTGATGGTTCTCTACTTTCACTTGTGTGGCTGGTGTTGAAAGCAATTCGCTTTGTTTCAGACGGTCAGAAACTCCTTTTTTACTAGCCTAATCTCTGTTTTTTACCCTCTTTAGAGTAATAGTTTCGTGTTTTATCACGTAACCTCGATACAGAATTACCTAGCCCGAATGCCTTCATGAAGTTCCAGGCAAGTGAAGCTTGCTTTGCTTAGCTCAACTCTGGCTTAACCTTGCCAACGAATAACACTTGTAGTGCGGAGGACTAAACTACTTAATTTGCGCTCGCTTTGGTAACGCGAAACATCGTACCGGCAACTTCAATGCTAGCGTTGGTAAAAGAAGATCTTAAAAAGCAATTTTATACCGGTATTTTGTAAAACGAAACAGCTTTAACTGGCCTCCCTCCCCTCGATTTTGTAAAGCAGAACAGCTTTGACTGGCCTGCCTCCCCTCGTTTGTGTAAAACGGCTTAGACCCTCCTCCATCCCCTCGAGTGTGTAAAACAAAACTGCTTCGACCGGCCTCCCTCCCCTCGATTGTGTAAAACGGTTTAGACCCGCCTCCCTCCCCTCAATTTTGTAAAACAAAACTGCTTCGACCGGCCTCCTTCCCCTCGATTGTGTAAAACGGCTCAGACCCGCCTCCCTCCCCTCAATTTTGTAAAACAAAACAGCTTCGACCGGCCTCCCTCCCTCGATTGTGTAAAACGGTTTAGACTCGCCTCCCTCCCCTCAATTTTGTAAAACAAAACTGCTTCGACCGGCCTCCCTCCCCTCGATTGTGTAAAACGGCTCAGACCCGCCTCCCTCCCCTCAATCTTGTAAAAACAAAACAGCTTCGACCGGCCTCCCTCCCCTCGATTGTGTAAAACAAAACAGCTTCGACCGGCCTCCCTCTCAAGGCTCCCAGGAGTCCTATAGACCCTGCCTCGTCTCTGCTCAAGCGCCGCTCCCTCCTAACTATATCGACTTTTTGTTTGTTTCTTCCTTTGTTTTCCGACTTGGTCTGGTGCGAGTTGTTTCTTTAGATTAAGGCCTTGCTTCTAACTTTTTGCCATAGCTTCCGACAGGTGAACAGCCAGACTACTTTTATGAAAATCTTTCGTATATTAGTTATATTCGGACACTATTATATCTTTAGCAAATAGTTGTTGATAAACGAAGTCTGTGTCTATTGAGCAGCCGTGCCTGACCCGGCCGTAATTGCCAGGCCCTAACTTAGCGTACCCTTTGCCATCTGCACTGAACATCAATTTCTTTAAGAATATTACAATTTAAAACAGGACCCTGAGATCCCCCCGGGCTTTTAATCGAGTTTTCGCCCCTAAATGATCTTTCCGTCACGTATGATTTATTCTTACTAAAATATCTTTTGTGGGAACGGTAGGTAATGTGTAAAGCGTTGAACGTGGCTTATTCTTGGGGGAGAGGGTAGCATGGACCGTAGACTGTGCCGTGAGGTAAGTCATGTTTGACCATCTTATTTTAAGGCGAGTGCAACCCACCTTCTTGGTAACCCCAGCCGTAACGTTACGGTACCGTATATGCCGTTCAGGCGCCTCTCTCTTTGCCAACTGTGCTTCATTCCCTCTTCTTGTACTGTACTTTTCTTTGCTTCTACTTTTTCTTTCTCTTTCCTGACTTTATTCTTAAGCTTATGTGCGGGCTCCTCCTGCTTCTCCTACATGCGTGCAATTCCTGTTTTCTTCGCAGATTATTGTCCTTTGCTGTTCTTCTTCCTGCAACACCCAATGCGATATCTAGGGAGGCTTTAAACTAACATGAAGAATGCCAAACGCTGCATTCGTGGAGCCAACGTTCTGTGGCTAAAACTTTCAAGTAAAACTGCTCGATATGATTGCTAAATATCGTGCGCGGAACGAGCTGTTATGATCAGATAATACCGAAATTGTTCTACCCTGCCGAATTTAGTTTCTGTAATGAGATCTTTCTGTGGGGCATGGCTGTGAACTGATCAGGCTATCGATCTGTTTTTTGGTTAGAATGCATTGATCATCGATGATGGCATCGACCATTTCTACATAAACAGCCAACCCGTAAGCTCATTACAGTCCTCTGTAGCTTAAGCGATACTAGTGACTGTATTGGGAACGGTGTGGTGGCTGTGTGTCGCCTAACTATGTTGCGCTCGACCGGTGTTTGAGTAATGATTGTCTGGGCGGACTATAGCTCATTTTTTTTTTATTTTTCGTGCTTTAGTTTTCGTTACTGTCTTCCTTTTCTTCCGTTTAGCTGTTCCTTTGCAATAGATTTTTCGTTTTACTTGATAAACATATTCTTTCTCTTTTCTTCGTGTTGGACGCAGAATGGTGTAGGTGGAGAGACAACCCATTGATGGAGCAATGTGTGTGTATCTTCTCGGCAATTATCGGGTGTGTTGGATAATTTTCGTACCAAATCGAAACTTTTGAAAAAGTCATTTACGGGTTAAACTGGTAATAGTAAAATCGTGGTAATTAAATTGGTCTCATACGGACCAAAGAAAAGTTTCCCGTAAAATTACATTGTTGGAACGTTTTTTCAAGTACAATAATTTTCCCTGTAGGTCAATGTCTTTGAACTGTGTACGTAGTTCCTACCTACCTATTCTTCCATTTCCAACCCCATCGCCCTAGCTAGTAATTTATTCTCATTTCTTCCTGGTCACTTTGTTAAATTCGTGCGTCCTTTTGCTTATTCCCTCGCGTACTAAACTTCTATTCGAATTTCTTCCGTGCGCTGTTCCTTTCAGCACCGCTTGCCCCCGTTCGTTTCCTCTCCGCAAACACCTCACCGGCTGAAAGGCTTCAACAAACGTAAGGTAGTTCGATTGTCTGTCTAGCTTGTGGCTGCGATTTCGTACTCGCCTTTTCCTGTGTTATCGCGCTCTCTGTACATATTCCTCTATATGCTGTTTTATCCTACAGCCCCACCGGGCAAAACCAAGAATATAATTTTAATGTTCCATAACTGATCTCGTCGCGGTCATTTTATCCTCTTCTGTTTCCCTCTCGCGCTGTTTTTTTCTTATATTCCGTCCCCTAAAGCTTCGAATAAAATTTACAGTACTATAATCCTTCACCTATTTTGTTACGATAATTTAGTTCCCAGTTCATCGCTTCTGTTTGTGGTACCTAAACCCACACGTGTTATTCTGTTTTACTGAATAACCCCGCCGCTCTTGTACTTCTCTTCGTCCTGTTGATCACTCTTGCATTGTTATCGAGCGCGCAGTTAACGTATTCCCACACGTACTCGTCTGTTTCATCAACAACCCACCCTGTGTAAACCTATGTAACGATCCATTACATGCTCCAGGGCTCTGTTCTCTCATCCTCTCATGTTTACTACTTCAGTTATATCGTCACGCACGCTGTTGCTACGTATGTATGTATTCCCTCATGCGCACCACTCTCCTAGTCCATTATCCTTCACACAAACCCGTCTCCTCGCTGCGGACTATGCCAGCAGCTGTCGCCAGTACAGCGCGCGTCTCACGGTCCGTTGCCTCTGCCATTACCGACTCCAATATTATGACCTTAATCGCTAAATTGCATCTCACGCTCCTCTCTTTGAAAAAACCTAAGCTTTACTCCTGCTGCTGCTGCTGCTCCTGCTCCTGCTGCTGTGTGTCGTAGAAAGCCCCTGCCTGGCATGGCTCTGGTCCATCTGGTATTGACATTCACCACGTCCTTATATCATCGCCCTCCCTGCTTATTACTTTGTGGGGCTTGCCATCGACTCACGTATGCTACCGATATTGTATCCTCCCTTCTGCTGATCGTCCTCTTGCTTCTCTTTTGGTTCTATTCCCCATGTGCGATGATCTTAGCCCTTTACCATACAGGAAAGAAATTTTTTCGGATTAATGGTAGGTGCTGGAAGACCAGACGTGGCCGTACAAGGTTAGCACGCTTTCTGAGAATGTTTGCATCTCGCCGGAGCTTCAACACTCGAAAGTACCTACCTACCTGTGAGCACTGTCGCAACAAACATGTTAAGTGGGTAATCCTTATTTTTTCACGGTTTGGAATAGTTCTGCATGTATGCTCATCCAGTGTGGTCCTGAGTTGGAAGACTTCTACATTAAATTTCTTACGTCCATGTGCCGTTATTAATTACAGAGTGCGTTCTCTTTCTTGCAACTTGGAGGATCTTTTGTTCTTTCCTTGAACCATTCTTTTCCTTCGTTCTCCATTATTATAGGTTCTAATATTCTTATATTATATTTTATTATTCTTCTTATAAAATAAATCTTACAGCTAAGCATCCACTTCACCATCTATGCTAGTGTGGAGAATGATCTACTTTGTACACTTCAGAAATATTCATTGATGACTTCTTCAGTAGTTACATTAAGAGAAATCATGCAAGTCTTACTGACCATTGCTCTACGATGATCCCTTATAATTCGGCAGCCTCCCCAGTCCTTCGCTTGCTATTAAAATGATAGAAGATGTTCACTTAATTACCGTTGAAAAGTCGAATCTGTGGCTCGATCGATGGTCGGAGTTATAGTCTACTAGGCAATGGGGCGTTCAGCTCCCACATCGTTCATGCTACCGACTTTTACGGTATTCCGGGACGACGTGCGTACTGAACGTCCGCTCAGATGTTGAGCACGCGATTGTACAGTGCGGCTCCAGCAAAACGCAACATTTTGCCGGTGCTGGTTCCAGAATCATAAAAAACAACAGTATTCTATCTGCAGTGCATGGAGGCCGCCAGCCAGCCAGTCCGTCCGTCGTCACTCAACGCCGTGGTACTGGAAATCATCTATTCACTTAACCACCCTTCAGTTTCCAGCTGCACTCGTCTAACAAATATTTCAATGCTCATGTCTGCCGCAATCGAATGAACATAAAAACAACAGTATCTTGGTTATACCGTGTGGAAAGGAAACTTCCTTACATTGGGCGGCCAGCCAGTTTCGTCCGTCGCTCGGCGCTATGATGGTAGGCAATATTCACTCAATCGTTTGCTGGTGCTAACTCTTGGTCGTAAATTTGCCATGTGTCATTTGGACGGGCATAACTCTCTTCTTTTGGATTTGGCGCATAGATCACTGATTATACCCTTGCTTATGGCCCTGTTCAGTTGGCTGTTGTATTGCCCTGCGTTCTGCATCGACCCTGTGAGTGCCTTACTGGATGGGCTTCCCTCTGCACGCGCTCTTCCTCTTCGATTGGAGCGCCTCAGTGAGACTGTGTGTGTGTGTGTGTGTCATGGGAATTATTGTTCCTATATACGTTAGTCGCCAGCTGTGATCGATGCCAGACTGCTGAGTTGTCCGTACTTGGCTATCTGGTTTGCCCGTCTCTGGCACTGCGGTCTTGACTTCAGCTATGAGTTTTTTACCCCTCAGTTGGCATAGGATAGCCATCGGGTTAGGTTAGTTAGGTTCACCCATCCTATGTTATGGGAAGCAGCGACTCCAGAAGAAACCTGTAGGTTACCTTAGCCATTAGCTAGGACTTTGGGACATATCTCCTCCGAGCCCACTTGTCCTCTTTCCAGTTTCGTTCTCCTACTGATGATGCTGTCGTCTGTCCGTTCTCTTCTTTCCCGTTTTGCTGCGTCCCTCCGCGTATATTGTGTGAAGGAATACCATCGTGCATGGGCTCCTACTATTATTTTGTCGTACTATGCGTCTCTTCCTTTTGCTCTCTTAGAAGATCAAACTTTGATTGTTTAGGTAGGCTTAAACTAACCTATCTAACAAATACAACATACTGTATGTTCCTACTTACTTGCATCGATAATGACTGCTAGTGTGTTTAACCCAATCTACATAACTCTTTCTGTGACTACATTTTTTTTTTCTAAAGTAAAATGGAAAAAGTGAAGTGTCCGATTTTTTTGTCCGGACTAAATTCTTACTATTATAATTCATTTGCTTGTAACTTTTGCTTTATTTATCATGAACAGCCAATTAACACAATTTAGCTATTACATGTTGCTCAACTTGTGTAAAATTACATTTCAATGCCTCCAATATTTTTGAAGTACTTAAAGATTCTCTGACGAGTTTTTAGGTGCCCGAACCATTATGGCCGCTACTGTAGTTGGTATGCCTGTTTTTGTGCCAGCAAACGCGCATTGACTGCATAGTATGGATTGAGTGTCGACTATACTAGTGCCTGGTCGTTAATATGAGGGTTTGTTGTCGCACTTGACGCATCAGCAAGCGTGGACCGGCACTAGTGNCTAGTGTCGTGGCTTTTAGACAACGGACCGCCGTAGAAGGTCACTACCCTACAATTAGGCAAAGATTGAAAAAGCTGAACATTCATCGGAATGAACGTAGAAAATAGCTAGAAGAAAACGAGAGCAGCGAAAGGAAACTTGAGACTTACACAACCATTGAGTCCCTTGAATCGGTGCACCGCCCTTTGTAACGTAGGGGCGACACTCTTCATTACATGGCATAGTCAAGCCTGATGACGGAGCTGGCTACGCACGGTATGCTCAGGCTACGCGCGCTCAGCTTATGAGTGGACGTTCAGCTTGCCTCGCACATGCTTCCATGCCATAGGCTATCGATTTTCACGGTGTCATCGGGAGCTGAGGTCCGCTCATAGCTGAGTGTGCGATTGCCTAGTGCGGCACCCATGTATCGTGCCCCTATGGCCCATCCCATATCCTCTGAGGAATGATCAGAAATATTACACCCTCCTCAACAGAACAAAGCTGACCGTAAATATACACCATCATCTGTAGGTTTCTCTTTAAGCCTAAAGAAGCTTTCTTGGTGGAGCAGTCGCTCATAGAGCCGGCCTATGAGCTACTTTGGTTACCCTTCACAATTGCTCTCAAAATCGTTCCCACCGGCTATTGAATTTTTATAGTCTTGTCTGCTAGTTTGCTTCTTCCTTCCTGATTTGCCATTCTCACTGTTACGGTCTATCCATTGGTTTCTTCCTGTCTACATTAGGTAGGTACTCTGTCCCGTGTTTAGTATACCAGTTTTGGTTTCATTGAAGTGAGTAAGTACGTAACAGCTAGAACTAGGAGTACTTTAGACTTTCTGCACCAGGCTGTGCTACCTCGTAACAAGAGCTTTTCCTGTTGGAATACAATAGGACGAAGAACCTCAACAAAACATGTATAAGGTTATGAAACAGCGATACACGAGTACGCGCATCGCAACCGCGACTAACGTGGTTCACGGACTTAGCCATGGAATGTACCTAGTAATCATTTCAGCTGCAACAAAGGCCTATTCTTTGTCTCTGATCTTTTGGAGCGCGTAGCTTCTCAAATCCGGGCTCATGCGCCTTCAGTCATTCTGGTTTGGAGAGCAGCTCGTTGTATTCTGTCTGCGGGAGACATTCGATTTGTGTTGGCTGTGCTGCAGTCATTTGTCTGCATCGTGTACACTTGCTCGGTCGCTGCCACCACCGCAACCGCTTCTGCTCCTGCTCCGAGCTTCTCTTCAACTTCTCACAAGTTGCTCCTGATAATTGTGTTCTTGTAAATACCAGTTGCTCCTGGTTGTTTAGCGTTCAGCTTCTTGCCATTTGCTCTCTGATTATTTTGTCTTCAGGTTGTTCCTGTGTTTCCTCATCCTTCTCAACCCAATAGGTAGTTGAGAAGCCCCGGAAGCTTTCAGGATATTAATGTCGGGGAAAACCAATTCTGTCTGGAGAATCGCTGTTCCCATGAGCGGTGATTGATCTGTGCATGTGTTCTACTTGTTTCCCTGCCTTATTGTAATCATCTGGTCCCTCTGATTTCTCATCCTGCCACGCGGTTGGCATCGCGCGCTGAGTGGGTACGGTGGTTTAACCCAGATCGTAGTAAGAATATTTTTAATTAGAGAAGCACGTACCTCCGCCAAACTAGGTAGCCTAATGTTAAGAAAAAAATAAAGTGTATCCCGAAACTACAATTTTTAATTTTCCGTTTTATCTCGAAAATATGGTTATTTGTGCGTCTTGATATTACTAATAGTTCTTGTAGTTACCTCAAGATCCCTAACTTTTTTAAAATTTTGTTCTGAGAAACACTAAGTTAAACACTTAGTATACTACATAAACGGACAAACCAATCCTCGCCAGCATTTGGTAGTTAGTGCATTTTAACATTTCTAGCAATTTCTGATAATTTCATGAAGATCCACCCATTACTTTTTTAGTAATGTTCTGACCAACGTAACATCAAACATTGGGACAAAAAGACAATCGGACCAACAGATCACCAAAAAAATTTGATCAGTTGCTCCTCGTATCATTCCCAGTAATGCCTGTAAACAGATTTCATGAAGATTTGTTCATAACTGTTTAAGTTAAGTTACCAAGAAAGAACAGGCAGGCAACCAAACGGTTGGACGGAACTTCACCAAACGTTAATTATTTTCTCCTCCTAACATACCAAACAATTCCCGTTAATTTTCCGAAGATCTGTTCTTAAGGTCTTTAGTTATCTTGGTGACAAACGAACACACATCGAACTCCGACAAAACATGACCTCATTGACGGCAAGCTTTTTATTGTTCTTGCTTGCGTGTACAGGTTTTGTTACAAAATATGCTTCATACTTGTAGGCTTGATCTTTTATTAATTAATATTAAATCAGCGGAAGTTGCGCCCTCATAAATTTGCGAGAACAAAGTTTTCCTCCTGCAAGTAAACGCGCCAATAGTTTTGAAAAGCTTGAAAGTCAGGTAGCATCAAGAAAATGAGAGCGCAGTCAAAAGAATTAGCCGGAAATTCTCAGTTCTGCTGTATCTTCAACGCCAGCATTTGAACCAGCAAAATTAAAATTTGGCGGCAAAATAAGAATTGGCAATACTTTGGCCTCTGCTCAGTGTGAAGTTTCAGCTGCCATGAAGAACTTCAGCTAAGGAAAACATACGAGCAAAATTGATTATGCACGATAGCTAGGAACGAAAACTCCGTCCAAGATTGAACCCCTCTTATACCACGCGCTAAAGAATCAAACAGTACCCTACTACTTCACTAAGCGATGTGGGCATCAGAAAATGCAGTATCTCGAGCATATGCCAGAAACATTAATAGCTATAGTAATTCAGACTCGAATATCTTGCCATTAGATGAATTTTCTTCTATTTAAACCCTTAAACATCGTGGTGGAGAGACAAACCAACCAAGCAAGGGAGCCAACACCCTGTACGGTACATATATAAACTGCGTTTTAATGCATAGTGGATAAGATGGCTAAAACTTATATCTGTCTGTATTATTATTATTTCTTACTAGAGTACCCGCGTTGTCGAAAATGACAGCGAGGAATTTGTGGGGATCCATGTTCATTTAACATACTTTTGTTATTAAGTAATATGTTTTTGGAGGCCAACCCAAATGGGTCATGCCCCTCAACGGGCATTGGATGGGTTAGGTTAGTTAAGGTTCGTCCATCCTATGCTATGGAGCCAGGCTACCCCAGGGCGCCCGTGTAGGTTACCTCAGCCATTATCTAGGCCTTCGGGACGTCTCTCTTTCTTGTCCATTTTACTTCCTTCCCGATTTCATACTCCTACTTTTTCATGCTTTATTCTGTTCTTCCTCTTATTTCCCGACTTACTGTTCCCATGCGCGTTGATAGTGTGTGGAAACACCTTCGTGCATGGGTTCCCCATTTCTCTTGGCGTACAGTATGACCCCTGTTCTGTGATAACGCTCTGCTCGGAAACTGAGGCTTAAACTTACTTACTATAACTCAAAAATTGTATAGAGCGTGTTGAAGGGAAAACTGATTCGACATAGGAATGAAACAAGCTGAAGAAAAATTGCGTATTCTGCCCCGTAAAAAATCGTCTCTTCGCCTTTGCTGCGTTGATCATATACTGAATTTGTACGTCATGCACTGAAAGCAAATATACGAGTAGTTTCGAATTATGTAGGAAGTAATAAAAGTACGACTCCAAAGCTGCGCTAAGAAAAGCTGTAAATATATATATAAAACGGTGCACTCCGTTATAGGATAAGGATCCAACCAGCGTCATCTGCTGCTACTTGGTCACATGTTGCTTATCGGTCAATAAATTGTTTCTGAAGTTCACTTCGACCAAATTCTCAGTCTTGAAACTGAAGGCTACCACAACATTTGGAGGTATTGGCAGTCTCAGCTGCACTGCTCGATTGAACAGCAAGGTGTGGAGCAGTCTCCTGCAGTGGAGGTAGTAGGTACCTATACGCGTGCCGTATGCGATTGTTGTCAGTGAGGGCTGTTAAAACAGGCAGTAGGTGTGTGAGGCAGGCTGCTATGCAGGAATCGCAAACCTCGCATGGGGGTGAACTACCATAGCTGTGGGGTTCCAGCAGGCAAGATGCGGAGCAAGCCTATGTGTTGTGGCTTGTAGACTTGCTATATACCGTATATTATTTGTACAGCTAACACGAAGGTTCCAACTGGCAGGGTATGGGGGGCTGACTGCTCCCTATACAGAAGGTTGTAGCCCTCGCGTTTGGGGTGTGCAGCCAGAGCTGTTGGGGTTCGACAAGCAGCGAGAAAGAGTAGCAAAGCGTAGACAGCCCCGTGCAGCAGACGGAACTGTAGCGGTAAACAAGGCAGTGTGCGCGGGTAAACAAACTCAGCACGGAAATATGCCAGATCGTCGACAGAAAACTAAACTGAACATCTCGTGCGCCACGAACTGCTGCTACATTAATGTCTCTGCTTCGTAGTCACTGTGAGGTATCCTCATGTTATCACCACCAAGTCTGTACTATTTCTCGACATTGGAGCTCTGATCAAAACCAACGCGTTCTTTTGAGTCGTGCTGTTCGATAACAGTTTCTACAGCTGACCCGAAAAGCTCATCGGATGAAATAGTGTGTTTCTGGGTAAGCTTACGTTTAAGCTTTTTACTGTAATGCTAGGGTTCCTAATAAAAATGTTAGTTCTATTAATAGTGTTACCAATGCAGATATTTATCACCCGTTCATGCCTCAATTAACGTAATTTGCTCACCGTTACTGACAACGTGTGTGGACTCTGTGGGTTGCGTTTTCAAAATCAGTTTCAACTCCATCCACTCGAGTGTTGGCAAGAGCAACTCTCGATATTTGTTGATATGCGACTTTTTTTTGCCTTTCTGTAGGCTTAGCGTTCCCTATCGACTTGATCGTTTTAGACCATCTTCATTATGTGGGGCTTCATTATGTAATTGTACACTCAGCTTATGAATGAGCTTTCAGATTGCACGTCGTTCAACTCAAATGTTTTCCACGAATATCTTGTCTACCGACTTCCACGGTGTACTGGGACGACGTGCGTACTGAACATCCGCTCATAAGTTGAGCCTGCGATGGTACAGCGTAGCTGCGGCATGGAAGGCAGTACACCGACATTGTACAGGCACGGCGACCGTCTATCAGTGACATTTGGTGCGTTAACCCTTTACTGGGCAAGTGACCCTATATGGTTACAATCATAATGCTGTTGCTACGAAAACGTTTTTCAGCCGCTCATTATAAGGTTAACTCGTAAAGTAAACTTTTATTTTTCGTAGGAATGACATTGTTAACCCTTTACCCGGCGGCTGGTAGCAATATGGAAGTAACCCTGTATGTATCGATACGGTCACTTGCCCGGAAAGGTCAATAACCCCCAAAAAATAAACTGCCTGTGCGGCCATGAGTTGCGCACCAATTTCCGTAGTACCAGGACTGTTTGCGACCTTGCTTAATGGATTCACTGAGCATCAAAGGGCTGTACGAAATTTCTAAATGTGACTTGCCTGCCCGTCTTTCGTGTAAGAACTGTACGCTTCCATCCCTGTCAGAAAATTTTAGGCATTTTACCCCTGTCTGCGAGTCTATAGTAAGCGACGTCAGATAATACATAATAGTGTGTCACCACCGATCGATCCGTAAGTCGCATTGCCATACTTTCGTTTTGTGTGACTGCGAAGTCTTGCTTTTCAAGATTTTTTCTGCGAAATGCACAGAGATGCGTACGATAGAATTCTTCTCTTTTGTACGTTCCGGCTCGAGTTGTTTGTTCGTACAATGACCTCGCGTATTCTTTACGCTTAGCTCGCCACTTTAATTCTCGTTACTGACTTCTCTGCCGCTTGTTTTTCCATATTTTTTCTGCCGTATTTTTCGGGACCGGATAAAGTCGTCACAGAGTGCATGCGCGTAGCTTGTATAGACCAGCGCTTCTTGATCACTTCGCTCATGAATTTGCATTTCTCACTGGAAAAGCACTGTTTGCAATGTTGTACGTAGGCCGTGCTATGAAAGAAATAATTGAACCCTAAAATTAAAAGTTTACTCCACCAGCTTTTTATATACGGAATTGTTGCGCTCGTTAGAATCATTCGCATTGTGTCTTCCCCGAGCGCAACCTCGAGGGCGTCTCCAATACAAAGTCAAACTGGAAAATAGGAATGCGTAAAATAGGGACGTAGTTATGCGTAAGGGCAACCACCAATATTACGTTGTAGAAGCTGCACCCTCCTGGCAGGGACCCCGTGGGGTACTTAACCTCTATCAAGTCTTCCGTACATCGTCCCCCTTGTGCTCTTTATGCTTTATTTTATTTATTGCGCTCATTCTGAGTTTTTATTTGTGCTCTGCCTTTTATTTTCAGATTCTGGGTTCCTCGTTTCACTGGCCATCGTGCAAATCTCTTCTTTCTTGCCCTCTGTTTCGCAGCGATTGCTGCTGCCGGTCGGGAAGCTTATATTAGTGTCAAAATAATCTTCTGATGATATCAAGATAGTGAACAGTTTCGGTGGAAATGAAGTGGGTATTGACAATCGACGTTATTAATTTTATACCACCGACTGTCAACTTTTCATTACGGTTCAGATTATGTTATTTTTACATGATAACTGATATTGGTCCGTCTGTGTAAGGTTAATCCTATCAGGACCTAACAAAACTTCAATCATAATAAACGTTTCTGAAGTACGCTCATCCTTGAGGGGTTAATGTAGTGGGCTAGTTGCAGCGGTACTGTTAGTACTCCAGTGTTTATATAGTTGTATTGTATCTAGTAGTTTATATATATACACACACGCACTTATAAATATATTTATTCATATTTTTATGCAGATATACATAGTTTTATATAGGTAGGTATAGAGGTAATAAAATGTGGCTATAATACGTATAAGCTTATTCGTATTGTTGCCATCGGAGGGAACACTGGAAGAAGAGAGGGCCACATTTCTCATTCGAATTATCGTCTGATGTGCATCGCAAAACTACCAGTTTTCTTCAGTGAGGCACCGGGAAATTCACGGATCGGAGGAAAAAAAAATTTGACTCGGCCAACAAGCTCAGAAAATGACCGTAAATACTGGCTAGTGCATCTCTCTAGAATCTCAAGAATATTTAAGTCTTGTTCTATATTCTGTAAACTGCGCCTATGCAAGCACGATCCTGCGCGTACACTTGCGTACGTTTGTTGAGTTCCAGCGCGAGTCAGCTCGTACCCTTGTGTACGTGTGTCGAGTTGCAGCGCGTGCCGACTACGTACACGCGCGTGGAGGCGCGAGCGAGCGCACGCGCAGCATGCGAGGGTGCAGCGAGAGCGTGTGTACGCCGCCCCGTGCACCACCGGTGGCGGAGCGCATACGGCAGGGAGGCGAGCGCCGCGTTGGCTGTGGAGGGGGAGACGGCGGGCGCTGGTGGCGATGAGGGACACAGCCATGGAGGTGGTGTAGCGGCATCACTGGTGCGGCGGCGAGCGGCATCAGTGTGGAGGTGGAGTGATGGCGGTGGTGGCGGCGGCGGCGGCGATGCTCGGCTCCGTGTCGTTCGGGGTTCTCAGTATTTGGCGGAGTGCCGGTGAGGCTTGAAGTGTCACTCCTGAGCTCCGGCCGTTCTCATCTCTGTGATCTTACCCTCTCTTGAGCGCATCTTCCCTCATCTACCACAACACAGTTCCTACCCTCCACACAAATACATCATTCATACAGACGCATTTTGCCGGTGTTTGAAATATTCACACATATTACCTATATATTCTCTATACGTGGATTGTTATGAAGAGACAACCGAACATATCTTTTTACCTCACCTAAACCAAATTTTCGCCGTCGTTCTGGCACTCTGAAATTGAAACAGAGTTCTGCGTTTCCGCCTTCGCGAATTCCGGTCCAGTCGAATTAAAATATAGGTACTCTTTCTTTTTTTATCTGGGGTCTTTTTGGCACTTTTTTATACGTGTGGATTTTTTATTTTGCTTTTCTTGCGGGTCAAATGATTTTTCAGTTTAACTCTTGAGAATTGAAAAATTTGGATTTTTTGACTGCAGAAAATCGGTGAGTTAATAGTGAATTTTTGTTAGATATAAACCCATAATTTTGGTCAGTGGCTCTAGTAGCGCGCAATGAGGCCGATTTCAAGAAACGGCGGTGGTGTCCGCGGCGCTCAAAGCACCTTGCGAATCCGAACGAGGAAATGCCCTAATGTGTAGAACGGAAATTCCATCTTGGATCTGTTCAAAACTCTTAATAAAAGCAGATACGTAATTTCATTTTTTGCAAAAAAAAAAAATTTTTCGGTAATCGTTGTTGAATAATGGTTTTTATCAGTAATCATTTTTAGTTTTATTGAGAAAAAATCAGTTTCGTATCATAAGCAGTTCCGAAATTCGTCAGATGTAGAGAATATTCAAATTTGCTTCTATCTACTCGATTTACTGTATGGTTGCTGGTGATGTGCTCATTTTACAGCTCTTTTGTATCGCTCGAAGACAATGTAGCAAACAGCCTTCGTATCTATGAGCGTTTTTTAGGCGCTTTTTTCAACATTTTAGAAATATTTCAATCTTGTGGCGCGACCATTAAAAGTTACTAGTATGCCACACAAAATAGTGAAGAGTTTCTCTGAAAATGAGCGCGTTTAGGTGTTACGTCGCCTGTTGTAAAGTTAGTGCGTGCAATGGTCTCCGTGCCTGGGTACCTTTATGTTTACGGTCATGTATGTGTCGCTTTACTCCTCCTGAGCGACCTTTGCAGTGTCTCGGTAGGTTAAAATGTAGTGCATAATAATGACTGTAATTTACGCATTTGTGAACTATTTTACTCGGGGTTTAGCCAGGTTACCCTGTGAGCTGGTAAATTACTTGTTTCACCCTTTATCGTCCCAGTTAAGTGAGGATTTTCGTACGAATGGCACTATTTTAAATGTTTTCTGATGGGACACGGTGAGTGTGCCGGCATGAGCAACCCTACAGACTTCATAGCCATTTAAAACTGTTATTCCGTCGAGAAAAAGATCAACGCCTTACTCAACGAACCGTGCCTAAAGTTAAGTAAAAACATTCGCGATTTTGAATTTCATCTCCAAAATACTTGGAACGAAGCCTAACAACATCAGAAAGTGTGTCAAATCTATTGCTGTGGTTGACATCTATTTTCTTTCAAGCCAACAACAGTCTTTAATCCTATTTTAACCAGGCTCTGCTATTTTCCTACTAGGGTTATTTGTCCTATTGTAATCCTACGGAAAAATCCTTTGCAGCGGTGTAGCATAGCCTTTTTAGTGTAGGATTAAAGAACCGCAGATAGAAGTTGGGTAAGATATTGCTTCCTAATTTTCAATTCCCAGATTGAAGACGCGCTTGCAACTTGAAATAGTTCACATGTACGTAAATTAAATCGCAGAGGCAGTTCGTATAATCTTTCAATAATGGAATATATTCTCAACGATCCGTGATGATCGCCCAAGATCTAACTTTTAACAAAGGGGAAAATAATTTTTGGATTTACAAACTTTACTCCATAACCGCTCAGTTTGCTCTAATTTTTTAGCGCTCTTGCGAGCACAATATATTTTTCCTCTACTAACCTTCTTTGGAAACAGCATATACCTACGTTCCCTATTGCTCAACTTATTTGCTTCGGTTTAATAACCTGTTTCAGTAATTTGGTTTCTTTGTTTCAGTTGCACTTGTACTTCAAGTGATATATCCTGAACTTTAGTTGAAGTTTTGAGTAATTGTTAATAATCGTGGGAATTGCTATAGACCGCTCATCCCCCATACCTCTGCCTAACCCTACCTGTGAGAGATAACGTGCAATATTATATCATTAATACTTGCCATCACATGCGGTCTCATCAACTGTAAAGATACATAACAGGTGAGACTCCCGAGCATGTTTATTAATTCGTTATTTTCTTTATTTTCTCGTCTTTCCTCATTTTTAAGATTTGTTTTGTTTCGTGCCTTTCTGTCATCAAGGTGTAAGAAAAAAAAAAAAGGTTTATTTACCGCTGCTGTGTTTGGTTGTACGCATATTAATGTTTTCTTTCCAAATTGCCGCATGTTAGTTTCTGTCGTGAAGTTAATTTTGGGTGTCCTTTTCTCTTTTCTTTCGGTGTAGCTAAAAGTCGTAATTTGAGAAGTGAAGTAACTATAGGAACATAATCAGTTGTTTTTATTGCATTAAGATTTATGTAGTCTACATTTCTAACTTTCTTTTCGTATATTAGCTCGGTGTATATTTTTCCATGTCAGTTATTAACCTTTAAGAGCATGAAAATTATTCGTAATATTGAGTAGTTCGATATCATTAGTTCTATTATGTTTTTATTAGTCGACGACGGGAGCCATTATTTAAAACCCGTGTATCATGATATATTCACAGGTACGTAAATTAGGCATATTGACGGCTCATAACCATCTAGTACAGGAAAATATTCTCCGAACCATCCGTGATGGTATAAGAAGTAATTTGTTACAAAAGCGAGAGTTCGATCCTTGGTCTCCATAGGCTAAGGATATGCTCATCCAGTCTTGTGTTGCGGGAAGTGGCCTTCCGAAGGGAGTTCCTTGTAGTTTAACGCGATTGAAGCTTCTGGGCGTCTATTTTTCATTCCCGCCGCAACGCCTGCTTTTTCCGACTACTACTGACAGGCTCTTTTCTGTTTTCCCTGAAGTACCGTTTCCTTGAGCTGTGTTGTTCCTTGCTTGGGTTCCTCGATTTGTTTGATATACCTAGCTACTGTTTCTCATTTTCTGCGCTGAATCCCCTAACGAACTAACCCTCGTATATCAGTCCTGCAGTTGTTTTGCATTGGGAGATTATTGCTGTTAAATTGAGATTATTGCTGTTAAATTGAGATTATTACTGTTATATTGAGATTATTGCTGTTAAATTGAAACTCGTTTGATAGAATCCCATTAATTGAAGGGTTCTGACACTGCGTTGTGCCTAGGAAAACCTGAACCAGCTTCATCATTTAAATAGAGATAATTATTGAAAGTAATTTGGAGCAGAGAAACATGTGCTTGCAACTCCTGAGGTATCATCGGCTAATCTTTATATACTGTATCACCTACTAACTTCTGAATCTAGTACGAGTGTGATGTCGTAAGCCTATGAGCTCAACTAGTAGGCAGGTCACTCCGTATGTTGGTACCTATTGCGTAGGTGCTGTACTTCCTCAGGTTGCTGGACTCTAATAGCACTGATCTGAGAACTTGAGAACTGCTGTTAATCACTTCCGACGCAGATTTTAGATCTACAACTGAAACTTGGCTTGTTAGTCGAGCTCATTAGATACTTTTTTCATCTTCCACTCGGCGTTGTGCAGAAGTGACACCCATGAATTTCCAGAATCAGCGCGTGATTTTCTGTGTTATATGCCGGGTGTTTTGTTTAGGCGGACAAATTTCAACCATAGGTAGAATAACTCGAAATAGATCGATTTCAGGAATGATAAAACGCCCTAAACTCCTTAGATTTCGACTTATAATGACTAGAAAATTTAAAGCTTTTAGTATTTTACTACGTGCGAGCCAATGTTAGCACTAGTTTGGATAGTTCAGCACGTTTCTGACCCCACCAAAGTAGTTTACATTATTTTTACCATAAAAACTGCAATTAATTCATGGTTAGGAAAAAATGTCTGCAGCTTCAAACTTAGCATTTAACGTAATCACACTACTGTATGGCGGACACTAGGTCGTCAGAGTTTACATCAGTGTCGTTTCCATAAAAATGCAAGGGTTGCTGCCACCAGATTTTGAACCTTGTATACACTTTTCAGAGTGGCCCATGCAACAGAGAACAACAAGGCATCCCAACTTCTCCAAGCTGATTCTTTTCCACAGATGAAGCGTATTTTTATTTTACTCGCGAAGGGGATTTTAACATTCACAATAATCATCATTGAGCTCTCGCCTAATAATCCTCATGTTATTCGCCCAAGTAATCATCAACATCGATACAGTGGAAACGCATGGGCAGGAATGCGGTCGGAAAACGTGCTGAACGATCAAATTTAGCGCTAACATTGGCGCGCACGTAGTGAAATGCTTAGAGCTTTGAATTTCTTCGATTCATTATTACTCAAAAACTAAGGAGTTTTGGGTATTTTATCGTGCGTGAATTTTGATTTATTTTGGGTTTTTCTACCAATGTTTGAATTTTGTCCGCCTAAAAAAACACACTGTACATAAAAAATATCGGACGTGCATGCAAAATGAAGTTTTGACCAAAGACGATACTGACTCAGTTGCAATAAGATAATCATATAGGATGGTAAAAAATCCCTGTAGTATAAGAAAATGTTGCTAACCTTTAAATTAAATGGTGCAGAATCTAACTGGACTCGTCTTTATTAACTAAAAGTACCAGATACAGTAAATCGGGAGCAAGTAAGCGGTTGCGTGCACTGTCGAGATGACTCGCTACTGATTATTGCCCTGTGACGACGGAGCTCAGCTGCAGCACTTTTCACGCCAGTTTGAGTGCTTACAATTTACTTTGTGTCCGAAAATCACTCAAGTGTTAGGAGCTGGTCTCCAAATTTACGTAAACAATCGCAGAGTGGAATTAATTGGTGGCGGCACAGAAGAAAGTCTCAGGGCGTGGTAAACAAGTTGAACTACTACATCATCAGTTACTGGCAAAAAGAAATAACTTTCTCTGCGGTATTTGATCTTTGTTCATCTTTTCTATTTTGTTATTCCTTTAAATTGGCTCCCCATTGTGCTCTACGTGCTACATGTCTCTTATTTCTTCGTCGCGTTATCTCGTACCCATAGCCTTGGGCAAGAAAGTTTAAACTAGGAATCATGCTCCTATAATTGTTTTCATATTCTCTTGAAATTGAGCAAACCTGTAGCCGGTTAGAGAGATTCTGGAGACACTCAGGAAGCCTTCAATATGAGTCCGCAACATTGAAGACATCGGAAGTATCTCTTCAACAGTAGCAAAACTGAAATTTTACCGCAAATTGTTCACTGACACGCCTTGCTTCTTTAAGTTCTCTTCAGTACTTGAACGTGCTAGTGTTTTTGTGCTAATAAATTGTCGAAGCTTAGTTATCGAGCAGGTACATGAAATTGTTTCTATTTTCATACTCCAACTAATATTGTTTTCGTTTTTCTTCTTTTCTCCCGAGTTACTGCACCCCTTGCTCGTTGATCCAATATGGGAACACACTCTCGTGTACTGATTCACGTTTGATTTTAATCGACATGCTTTATGGCCCTGATTTCCTTCTGAATTTGATTGTCATTTGACTGAGATAGGCACGCTTTAATTATATACGGTAGTGCAGTTTAAAAATAATAGTGCCATTTGTTCTTCAGCCTAATCCTTAGTTATTTGTGAAAAAACGTTCGTTTCAGATTTTCGCTATCTTTTAATTGGTTGCTATAAATATAAGCTTTTCACACGCCATGCCTCTCAATTCACATTTATTAACAGAAATCCTTCGGGGGGCATATAAGTTGGCTAATCCGTGTATCCTGAGACCAAACTTTGTTAACGAAAAGTGCTGTATTAAAAAAAAACTGTAATGGCTACAAAGAGAATATCATCGAGTGACAAAATAAGCGCAAAATTTGTTGCATTGCATAAAGCTGGGAATCCAAAAGACAAGCTGCAAACCATAGACACTCAATGTCAAGTACTGTGGATTTGTTTATATATCCCATGAGCGCTGTGAATTATGTAAAGTGAGGAAACCAATAAATTCACGGTAATATAAAATTTGCAAATGTTTTGTAACTTGTCTGTTTTCCCCGGTCTTGTGCCATGCAACAATAATACAATTACTATCGTGTGACAGTTGTTTCCTTGCAGCTACAGCATTATGTCCTAAAGTACAGCATTTTTAGTTTATGAATAGGCACGATACGCTTAGTAAGTATAGGCCTCGGTATACTGTGCGCTAGAGAAATCGACAGCGCGGCCGCTGGAAAACAACAGCTAGGCAGTCCCGTCCTTTGACCGAGGAGGTTTAGGGTAGGCAAGTTCGATTGTCTTCTTATGGTCGATCTCTGGCAAGCCCACTCAACTTGACTTGGCCAGAAATACAGACAAGAAGTTTGGCTTGGTCGCTTCGAATAGCGTTACAAGCGTTAGCAGCAACGCGATCATGTCGAGCTGACTGACAACTCCAGTTCACGGAGTGAGGCTGAGTGCTGGTACAGTCTCACTCACGTGTTGTGATCGATTAAGGATGAACGCCTGAAATTTGAATCGGTGAGTCGAAACCAGCCCACATGTCGCTAGTTTCATGAACTCAAGCCTCGACGGCTTTATTTCCTCGGTCAGTCGAACGCGTTCGTAATCTATTAAACCTTAAACCTCCGTGCTGCTGGCAGTGGATTTGATTCGAAACCCACTGGTCTTACTGCTTTACGCTGTGAAATTATTCATAGTCCGTGGATGTTTTACAACCAACATTACAGCTCTTATTGTCAACAGCAACTGCAAACAGATTCGACAGTTTTAATAACGGTAACAAGTAACTTCTGTGGACGATGTTTTATTGCCGGCACTGCATGTGGAGTAAAGACTTCACTAATCGAAAGCATGTAAGGACGGCTTTCTTTTTTTTTTTTTGCTGTCCGAGTGGAAAAAAAATTTTGTTCTGTTGTCGTCACTTAGCACATTGAATCAAAATTGTCACGAAAGCTAATTGTTTGAAGTTAGGGTATTTCAATTTCAACATCGAGAAGATTTCATATATATAAATATAGCCAAGCTGTGAACTTCAGCGGTACAGAATTTCCTAAATTGATGGATGACCGGTGAGGGCGAAGCACCTGATCCGTTCGCTGTAGTGCAGGCTTGAAGTCAGTTTCCCTAATGTGCGGTAATTTTTATTTTGAATGAAGAAGCACAGTGTACTTGGATTATTGCTCATGACTTGAAATGAATTTGCCGTTTAGGACATAGCCGGGGCCATAGCGTCATACAGCTAATTTGTTATGGTCAATCTTCCTCTCTGTTGCAAAGAGCTGTAGCTCCAGGGTTATTGTGCCCTGTAGGTTACCTCAGCCCCAGGTAGGCCTGCAGGACATGCTATTCATTCCTGACATACTTGGCTTCTTTCCTTATCCCGTTCTCCCTGACAGTCCATTCTTCCTTATCCCATTCTCCCTGACAGTCCATTCTTCTTTTCCTTCCCGACCTGCTGTTCCTCTTCTGTATGATTTCTTAATTTTACTTGACACATGGCATGTCCCTGATTCCTCTCTGTAGATCGCCATTACCTATCGTGAAAGGGGACTCTAAATTTCGAGTATAACTGACTGCAGTGAACACTACATCGCTTTACAACCATAAATTTATTCTGTCTTATCTAGAGAAATATCTATTATCTATCATAAGATGAATACATTGATTTGCTGACGGGCAAATTTGCAATGCATATGACCTGTATAGTTATCGGAATGTAGTAGATTCCTTTGCATCATGTGCAGAATATGTCCCTCAAGTAGACGTTTGATGAAAGTTTGCAAATTTGTAACATACCTCCAGAAATGTTATCTACAACTCCCCCTATTATAATTGTATTTCTGTCGGTTTGATCTACAGAATATACCCCAAATACATCAGTACAAGCTAGCATAACCGTCAATATATATTACTTTGAACCCATGGCCGCCCCACCTAACCTCTCCTCACACATGAACAGTTCCGCAGCGGCGGCGGCAGCAGCAGCAGCAGCCGCAGCGGCAGCCTCGTCTAGCAGGTGAAATTTTTGTTGACGTCCCACATCCAGCCAGTGTTATTATTTTGCCCACCATTTTCTTTGCGTTACGAGTGTTGCTGCAGCCTTTGTTTCGTTGCCACATTCGTGGCGTATATTGGCCATTTGATGACGGAGGTCAAGAGTCTGATGTAATCGTAACGGTTGGTATTTTCT
>LQNS02278170.1:13922501-13951574 GCA_001587735.2 Parhyale hawaiensis | reverse complement strand
CCGTAAACTGGACGTCTTCAATACGCGCCTCAACATCCGAAGCCAGCTCACTTGTATCTACATCCTCATACCTGGGGTGACTAAATACGGACTCGTAGTGTTCTTTAAAAATACTGCAGATCGCTTGCATTATCACAAAGTTTCAGCCAAATGGGTTGACTTTCTTAGTTTACCTCCACCTCGGAGCGGGACTTTGCCCCCATTTCGAGGTGTTGCAATGCACCCAGGGCAAAATTTTTTGGCCACAGATCGGTCTTCATCACAGGATAATATTTCACTAAAAAACGAGAATTGCAAGTTTTGACCATTTTGGCGCCCTCCTTAAAACACTTTTACGACAGGGTGCGTTGCCCTGCATGCATATGAGCTATTAATTCCAAAATTCCTTATAGTTGGCAACACGTGATCGCTTAGCAGGTTTTTGTACATCGCAGCCTTGACACGCGTATTGAGGTGACCCACGGACGGAAAACATCCCAAATAGATTAAATTGATAGCAAGCAGTAGACGGGCTTACAGGCTCATTCCCAAAGAGCAGCCGGGACTCACGCTCCGATCCTTTATAAGCTATTGCTATCATCATTACCCTCATTCGGATATCTGAGGATGAAAACAAGCAGAAACTAAACTCAGCCAAGGCGTTGATCGCGCAAGCACGATTATTTTCTGTAGATTTGCGGAGCTTGCAGACGTTGAGTTAGTCGGGAGCATAAATGACAATGAATTACACTGGCCTCCGAAGCACTGGCCGTAAAGAGATTGTGATTCCTGTAGGAGTCCGTAGCTGTGGAAGGTGTTACTGCCACTGTTTGTCAATACGAATTTTAAGTGTATTCACAGTCTCTCTCCCGACAACTTCGAAGGGGAGTCTATTCCAAGTGTTCAGAATAAAGAACGGGCTTAAAGTTTTTATATCTTTGCGTATGAGATTTTGGCCGTTGTTTCGCTGTCGTTCATTAATGTCTCTGTCAAAAAGTCCCGTTTTAGGCACGTCGTTGAAGCCATTAATTTCTTAAGTACAGTAAATGAAGGTTTCTATTAGTTACAAGCCGAGTTGTTTTTACTTGCGAGAGATTGGTAATTCTCCCTGTAAGCAAAACTCGTATGGCTTGTTGCTCTGCTTCCTTAATTTTGCTTGCAGCTGCATATCAATGACAGTAATAGTAACACACTGTAGCGGAAGTTCAGTGTTGACTGCCACGGTTTGGGCACAGGGGGGGNAGGAACATACGGACAGAGGCTGAGGCAGCGCGTGGTAGTTCACAGGTGTGGCGCTACCCGACGCACACACCTGTGCGTACAAAGCAGGTGGTACTCACCTGTTGCAACCGTTACCCAGGTGCATGCATGGCTGCTACTGGTACTGCAACGTTTGTCGCATGGAGCTCATGAGATAGATAGGTAGTTATTTTAAAAGGCCGGTGGTGCGGATGGTCTGCAAACTAAGGCTTAAATGTGAGATTTGAAAAATCGAGAAAAACATAATTCCTGTAAAAAATTACTTATAACGTAATTTCCCCTCAAGGGACATACGATGGGCCAGAGGCCATAGGGTTAGGTTGGTTAGTTATGTTCGCCCATCCTATGTTATGGGGAGTAACGCTCCCAGGGGGTTTGTTTAGGTTACCTTAGACATTAGCTAGGCCTTCGGGACGTCTGTCTTTCGTGCCCACTTTGCTTCCTTCCATTTTCACACTCCTGCTTGCTCATGTTTTATTCTGTTCTTCCTCTTCTTTCCTGACTTGCCGTTCCCATGCGCGTTGATCCTGTGTGGGAACACCTTCGTGCATGGGTTCCCCATTTTCTATCGCCATACTACATGCCCCTTGCTTTTTCCTCTGTTAGATCGCCATTGTTGTGAAGACGGAGGCTTTAACTAGTAAATACAATAATAATGATGGTAATATTACGTAATTTACTAAATAAGTATAGATGCAAAGATCGAGGTCATCTACTCACCATTCATTTCCGAAGGTATGAAATTGTATTATTGGTTAACGGAAATGAAATTTCTGTATCTCGTTGTGAGAGTAGATTAGATTAGTTGTTTAATCTTACAAGCAGTTGTCTTGTCGCGTACGTCACCCTTTGTAGTTGCGAGCAGCAGCACGGTCATGAAAATCTTATACCAGTTCTTAATTATGCAGAGCTGGGCATTGCGGCTTCGTCCTATCCATAGAAGTAACAAAGAGTCGGAGACCGCAAACCTCCGGCCGTTTTTTTTTTTAACTATAGTGACGGGCCCGCAAGTGGCCACTTTAAAATTTCCGATACGTTTAGGAACGGCCGACGGAGGTTTGTGAAATGTTGCCGTACTGCAGGTACCGGGTCACCTGTACAACTGCCTCGTGACGCGTTGGGTAGTTTGTTTTACCACCCTTAATTCTCAGTCGGTATACGATGCGTCGTAGGGCTAAGTTTGTGAGGTTCGCCCCTTATATGCTTGAGCGAGTCGCGCATTTAAGAGCGAGTTTTCTAAGGGTTATTTGGGCATTTCGGGCTTTTTTTTTCGTGTCCATCCTTTTTGCCTTCCTCTCTATTGCTGCTGACGAGCTTTGTCCTTTGGTCCTCTTCTTTCCGGTGCTGCTGTTCCCTTGCGCGCTTCTCTGCGCTTGAATTTCCCTCTTTTTTACGCACTACGCGTCTTCTACCTCTTCCACTCGTTGAACACTGCATTTAGTCGAGGGACTTAAACTAACTTCTTAACTAACTTCAGCTGCAGAGTGTGTGTTGGAGAAACATGGATGTCCTTATCATTGACAAGTCTTTTCCCACGAGCACAAAGAGCACAGAGCCAGTGTTCTGCCCCTCCAGATGATGTAACTCGTGCATTTCAGCTACAAATTGTGTGTAGGATTATGGATATCTGAATACATACATATATATATAATCTGTACGTAGCATCTCTATTTGTATGTACCTACTCCTTGAACTAAAATTTTTTATTCTCCCATTACAGCTACAAAGCGAGTGTAGAATCGTGGATGTCCGGTATGATGAATGGAATGGACAGTTGTGCTCCGGCTCAGAACGGCACCGCATCATCTAACTCCTCTCAGTCCGGCATGGTGGAAGAAAGCAAAACCAACCTCATCGTGAACTACCTCCCCCAGAATATGACCCAGGAGGAGATACGCTCGCTCTTCTCCTCCATAGGCGAGCTTGAATCCTGTAAACTCATCAAGGATAAAGTTACAGGTGAGTACCTACCTTATTACGGTAGTTAATAGATTCGTACTGAGTGGGCGATACCAGCCGTGGACTCTTTAGCTTATCTACCGTAAGTGTAAAAGTTGTGCCAATGTTGCCACAATCATTATTGGAAAATAAGAGTTTCGGTTAATTAACCAGCCATCGAGGTTCTTGCATTACCGGAGGTGTTTAGCGAATAATAAAAAGAGAAATCAATCGACGTCCGTAATTAGGACAAAACGAAAAAAAAAACTTAGAAATGAAACTGAAAACGAAATTGGCATATCTTCATCGTACTTATTCTTCCTTGGGTGAAGTTTATAAGTGTAGTAGAACGCGGAGGTTTAGCATCGAATCGGGTGTAGAATCTAAACTAGAAATAAGACAGTTGAAAAATGATCCACTTATAGTGCAGTATACCCAAAACATCAACGTATTCCTGCCGTATCTTTATATTTTATTGCATTTACGATATTTTTGCTGCACTTAGAGAGGATAATATACATATGGAATTACTGTATTGAAAATAATAAAGTATTGGTAAAAACGTTATAATTTAAAAAAGTGTAGAGTGTATGACTGTTCTTGGCCCATCCTTTATTATTTCAACCTCTCGCATTACTGATTTGTCAGTCGAGACTTCGATTCCTGAGTTTGAAAGAAATTGTTAAGAGACGCCTTCAAGTTGTTAAATTACTATATCCACATTACGTATGCACGCACGTTCAGGTATAAAAATATGAAATTATTATCGGGTGTTGCTATGCAGAGTTTATGTGTACGATGTCATGCTTTACCGCTTCGCCTCAATTTCCTAATTAGTATTCTCTTGTTGAAACTTAACTTGGCTGAAAGCGAAAGCTGTTTTTTTTTCAACTTGATAGATCAAATAAATGTCAGGCTTGTCATCGCTGACATTATCATATTGGTAATATAGATAGATAGATTACGTAACATTGAATCCATTCCACAGTATGCCGTTTATAATCGGATTAGGACTGGATTTGATGCCGCTGTTTTAGAAGCACAGGGGATTCGATAAAGTTGTCGGTAAGTTTTCTACCGATTGAAATACCTATGTGTGAGTAGGAAACTAAAAACTGATAATTTTGAAAAAAAAAATTGAGTTCATCCGCCCTCACACAGCCCACTGGGGCCTAGTACACCCATCACTCTCAAACACTGACGTATACGCGCAGTTCCCCATACAGCTACGCTACGGCTACCTCTGCAGTGTGCTGTAGTATGGAACCCGAGCACAGAAGAGCCACGTCATGGGAACAGCTAATATGCTTAGATTACGATTTTAGAATTGGGTAAAATAAGTTAGGTTATAAGTTAAGTTATATTAACTTGTGATAGGTAAGGTTAGATTGTTAGGTAAGGCGATTTATAACGAAGATTAAGTTATTATATAAGGAAGGTTACTGCATGGGCTTTTCGGCGTGAGGCGGGCGTGATGCCTGCGGCGCTAGTAACCCAACTCCCTATAATAATAATACTGCATGGGCTTAGGTTTAATATTGTTTGAAGATATAGATGGTGGTGATGGGCGAAACTGTAGTGACGGGGATCTGCCGAAAACTGCCAAGACTCGCCCGCAATCGGTCTGTGCCGAAGCGGCTGCGCCGTTATAGTACAACACTCTCTGAAATAGCAATGCGGCCGACGCTTAGTTTCGGTCTGATAATACTCTGCAGGTAAGTGATGTGTCACTACCTTACTTTATTTAATGAGTCGTATCACTTATAGTGCCCCTGTATAACTCTGTATATGACTTTATTCTGCTTTATATTGGACTCTTTGTTTTGTAGGTTACTGTGTACCAGGCTGTATCGTGTTCGTACATTCTGGACCATGAATTGCATCATGATACTGCATAGTGCATTGCGTCAATCACCGTTTTCATGCGTGCTTCCTATACTGCGTATAGCAATTGGTTCCAAGGTGTATTGTATACCTTATTGCAGTATGCGCTGTATCATGTTTTGTGGACCGTTTCTCGTATGGTAAAGTTAGCTGCGCACTGCTTTTTGCCTTATTTTTATATGTGTGTACCGTAAAACGTTGCATCGGCGGAATATTTTAGAATGCGGTTTGTGTTGGTAGTATCATATAGTGCGCAGTAGCGTTACTCTCGCTATTGCGTGGTTAAATTTTGCTTTAGCAAAGCAAAAGCCAGACGTAGCCTATTCCGAAACAGTATGCGTCTCGACCGTATATGTGCCTGCATCCATACCCAGTCCGTCTGTCGTGCGCTCAGTGCCCCTCCGACTGTTGAAGGGGAGGTCGTGCTGTGCTGCAGCTTGTCTGCCTCTGCAAGCCTTGTAGCAGTGGGCTGTGAGTGTCCGCATGGCGTCTAGTTATACACCACAAAGCTTGCAATACATAAGTGCTCGTCGGTAGTAATTAAACTTTGACTGTTGCAAACACACACACACATATATAAGAGGTCACTGAACTTGTGAACTATGCGCAAAGTGATGAGTTCGTAATGGATATTTTCTAGGCTTTTTTCACCAACTCGCGCGCTATTTTAAATTGAATAAGCTGTCGATTTCGAGTTAGCCCTGCCAAGTTTGATGGATTTGAAAATAAAATTTGCTCGAAAATTGCCGATATCGCTTACTCGATTGCGACGTGACGGCTTCAAGACCTGCACATCGCCGTAAGGACTTTAGTTTTGAGCGTTTCTTCCTTTATAAGTGTGGTGTTATTTAATTTTATTTTTTAGCTTCTCCCCTAGGTATGTATGTGTTGAGCCACAATGTTGGGTTCACTCACCTTAATGCCGTCGGAATGCTTTTTTTTCACACCTATTTGTTTCGTTAGGTTTTCCTACACCTACTGTTGTTCTTTGGTTTCGCATTTCTTCTTGCTTTTTCCTATGTATAAGTTGCTCGCTATGCTCTTCATTCTACATTCCATTAGTTCTTCGCCACTTATGATCACAGCGAACACCGTGGGTAGGGAGATTTAAATTGAAGATTGATAAGTTTCACATCCTGCATGTACGTTTTGGGTCAACAAATAGAAGGTACAGTTTCATCTATAGCCACCAGGTAAATGTTTTCTTAAACCCTTGTTCGTTTGCTCGTTGCAAATAGGTAGAGCACTGTAGGTATAGCAATAAAAAATGTGTATATATTATAAGTAGCGACAGCGGAGCAGCTTTCTAACGTTTGCATTGAAATAAAACTCACCGTGGAGTGTTCATTGGGCATAAGAGTGCATTGAAAACTTAGAAGAAGTAATGAGTTATTTTTTTGTAGTTACTGAAGCAAAGCGGAAGGAAGCGGTGCTGCGACTATGTACTTTTAAATTGCTGTTGTTCGAGTGGTGCATTCATTACAGCGAGTTCAAGCAACTCGAGGCCTTTCGAGCCTCAAACTACAGCTTCATTTATATATATTTTTTTAAATAACGAGTATCTGTGCTCAGATTACTCGGATGTTACTGCCTGTTTCATTTGGATAGTGTGGTGGACGCTTGGGGCAGCGCTGCGTTACGCGGATGCAAAAGAGAAGAGCGTCGTTCATATTCCATGGTGGTTGCAGCGGCTATTGTCCAAGATGATATCACTGCAGACAGAGGGATTCTCCTCCAGTGTTGCCGTCACCCCTGGTGTGGCCCTCTCATTGAAACTGTAGGAGCTTGGTTGCTTGGGTGACAGTGCCGTGTGCGCAGCGAACAAATGGCCGAGGTGGCGAGGCGGACGTCTTTTTTTCGATGTTAACCACTCAACTTCGTAGTCATAAACTCTACCACTTATGCTAGTCTC
This sequence comes from Parhyale hawaiensis, assembly GCA_001587735.2. Lineage (NCBI taxonomy): Eukaryota > Metazoa > Arthropoda > Malacostraca > Amphipoda > Hyalidae > Parhyale > Parhyale hawaiensis. The sequence goes on along the minus strand of LQNS02278170.1, from coordinate 13,944,601 downwards.
AATAAGCGGAGATTCCTCGCTAGTAAAGAAGTTAACACCGAGGCCTCGTACGTGTCTGTAGGTATATGTCCTACGGACTACCAGTAATTTTTTCACACGTGTATACAGTATACGCCCTACTGACTAGAGGGGTCAACCCACTAACCCTTCACTGCGGGGTCTATGTACGATACTATACGTACTACCTAACACTTTCATTCCTAGGTGATAGGCAAGTTCTAGTCACGTAGCTAGGTGTTCTCATGCTGTACATTTCTATGGACGGCCTATATTATCACCCGCAAATGAAGTGATAGAGGTGATGTTTTTGTCCTGCGCGTTTCTAGATTGTTTGTGTATGTATCTATGTGTGTCTTTCTACCCAAAAACTGCCTGAAAGACTTAAGCTATATGTAATCAAAAGCTGTTAAAAGCAGTCTGGTGGGTTGACCTAAATGTTACAGCTAGAGAGGCGCGATGCTACGAGTCCCGTACGTTACTTCAAGCCTGTGATAAAACTTCCACTTGCGCTTGCTTTGTTTCTTCAGTTCTTCATAGTGTTAGTTCAATTTGCTCTTCTCCTGCACTAGGCATAGCATCATACGTATGTGCTATTCTATCGACGTACTCTCTGCCCCTTCTTCTTCAACTTACGAAAATGTAGACTTGAACTCATTATTTTATAACAACATTCCAAATTTACGCAACATAGAACAATGTCCCGTATTAGTTAACTCTGTTCACAACGAGGCTGCGCCTGACATTGAACAGAGCCACATGCCTCAAATTGCACCGAATTGCGGATGCCACGCAACCCGCTTTACGGATGTGCCATACTGGCGCAGTGTACAGCAGTTGCACCAGACATTGGACCGAGCCACATGGCACAAAATGTTCAGTGTTGGGTGCCATACAGGCGGTCCGTCTCTGGAACTGCCCATCAGTAAGGACGGAGCGTCGTCTCGATGTCCCTGAGAAGCGTGCCTACGATGTCGCGTGCATTAGCAGATTGCGACCCTCTCTTGCTATGCCCTGCCTCGGGTATGCTGCGTGCTGACCCTTCCAACCCTTCTTCTTTCTTACGACCCTTCGTCACTGCTGTGTGTGCACGGTGCGCTCGATGGTATGATGCACGCTGACCTCTGCACACCTATCTCCTTTCTTATAACTATTGTCACTGCTATGTGTGATGTGTCTGCGATACTGCGTCAAGACGGTTTCAGCTTTTTCGACAGCGACCATACGGTTTTTGACAAACCCCATAAACAAATCATAGAATAATTGTTTAATAGAACAATTCTACATTATTGAAATGCAGATGTTTGAAGCTAATTTTGAAGATACGCATATATATTCGAATTAACACACGCATACGAACCCTATCACAGCACAGCCGCTGACGAAGAGTTCAGGCACTGAGCAAAGCCAGCAAATAGCGTACCTATGTCAGTGCACCTGATTTCAAATTACTAGTTAGTATAACGAGAATTATTTATATTGGATAGCTGTAGGTGTAATCACCTAGCTTCTGCTTTTATTTTAGTTCTGAATAAAAAATGTCAGTCACAAGGTCGTCTCAGAAGGTGAAAAACCTAGGTAACTTTTAGCTTTTTTCACTAAATTAGAGAAAACTAATTTTTGCTATAGTAACGAATGTTTTAGTAACTGGTGCCCGTTAAATGCAAGAATAAAAATTTCCGCCATGAAATCCCTCATTAAACCCTACCACACTATGTGTGATGCATCTGGTATGCTGCGTGCTGACCCTTCCAGCCTCCTTTTCTTCTTTCTTACGACCCTTCCAGGCTGATCTGATATAGCCTCCTTCCCAGGTAATTTCTTTTGTGCGTGTCTTGTCGGCATACCTCAGATCGATTATCCCTTTTTAGGCTACTTCTCGATGCTATATATCCTCGTTCTACGTTCCCTCCAGCGTTTTTTCCGTAGATATTGTGGCCATCCTACCCTCAGCAAGTTCCCTCGGCGGTCGAGTTCAACTGTCCATATCTGGCATATTTGCTGTGTTGTGCGACTCTCTGGTGGCTTGCTTTATCGGCGAGAATTTTCACTGCGGTAATTGCTTGTGCGTGACTTACCGGTATGCTCCACTGCAAAAGTTGCTTCGCTTGCACCGTCCCTGCTACAACTCCTGATAAACCGGCTCAATAACGCAATATTAAGCTGCTGTAAGAAACGCAATTGTACATCACGATCAACAAGGAACGCGATTTATCTCTGGGTTCATTAACAAGAACTGCGATTTACATACGAATCATCAAGAACCGCGCTTTATATAGGGCCTACTATCAAGTTAACAAGAATAGTAATTTACTTTTATCAACAGGAACTGCGGTTTATAGAGTTGTAATTTAGCTTGAGGATCAACATCAATAACCACGGGTCGCTTTTATTCAAGAACAAAAACCGCTTCGTTGTTGTGCGGCTAAAATTTTCTGATTGACACGTAAATCCTGGCGTGTCAGGGGATCGCTCCAGCTCTGTTCTCTCCCAAAGTTTCCCTGCTGTTGCAGTTTGGAAGTTACCAGCATTTGGAGGATTTCTCTCGGTGTGTGTGTGCCCGCTTCCTCCTCCTCCTCTTCACTGCAGCATTCGAATCTTGCGCGACTGTAGACGTGGCTCACGCTCGTCCAATATCAAAGCAACTAATTTAAGGAACTCCGCTTACAAGGTTTCTCAATTAGTGGGCAGTAGGCGACGCTGCTGTCGTCGCCCGAGCTTTTCTGCCTGCAGCGTGAATGTTGTGTTGCCGGGGGGGGATCGGCAAGGGTCGAGCGAGAGCTGCTGCAGGGGCTCTGTGATATCGACCAGCGGCTTCGTGCTGCGGTATGACGGCGAGCTTTTGTTCTGGTATCGATCGGTGCTGCTGCCGCTTCGCTATATATTCTATCGATTGGCATCATCATCATCCCCCTGCTGCTGAGTGCGAGGCGACGTACCGACTTCGGCTTGTTGCTTCTGACACGTGCCTGTCTGTCTTTTAGGTTTCCGCTTTCGTAATGCATGTTTGAGCGGTCGTAAATGAATGTATTACATTGCTTCGCCAGTCACTTGGTATCATAGCTTTGCTGCCGCTATGGACTGCTTGGCGACAAACCAACAAGGCGCGCGTCGGAAGCTTCAGCGCCCTTTTATATATCTCTGACAAATTTACTTGCCGTCACCCCAGAAGTTGAAATGTTGATTAGCCTCTGAATCAACCAGAAGTTATATTTTGGTTACTCTCACTCTTCCTTGCGTACCGGTCCAGTGCTGGGCGACACAGTGGCTTCAGTGTACGCACTGCTCTAGCGCCCTTACTTTCGGTTAATGTTCAGTACTGAAGTTTCCTCAATTCTTAAAGGTTCTGGACACAGTGTGCTGTTTTGTTACGTAAATATGGCAGGCGGTAGACCTTACAAGGGAGAGCACTGCAGACTGTGTGGGAAGCAAGTACTATGAGTGCTCATGCGTAGACCGCAGTGCACCGAAGGTAGCAGCCCAAGACGAGAACTTGCTTTGGGACGTTGGTGTCCAAGCTATAAACATAGGTGAGTTCGTCTCGAAAATTAATCAAAGGTAGTAAAGCTTCAGGAGCAGTTTTGTGACACGGTCATTCTTCGCCACAGTGACGTCGGGATCACAATATTCATGTAGGGACTGGCATTAGCTTTTTTGTTGTCGTTACATTGAGGAGGTGCATTCATACTGCAGCTGTTGCATACTCCCCTCAAGAAAAAACTAATGCATTTTGTTATGTATACCCTGCCTCACTCGTAGCTGATGGTTGCGGTTATGTAATTCGTGCAATTTCTTTTTGCCATCTTGCTGTATATTTCACGCTTTGAAGTTGCGTAGGATACTCGAGGGAACTTCCTTCCATTTGCCTCCGTTCTTCTCAAGTCGTTTTACCACTCGAGAGGACCTCTTTCGAGTCTTTTGAACCTTCTGCAGGGACTAAAGGGAGAGAGCGAGACAGGAGGCGAACTGGGTTGGTTACTTGGAAACGCTCTACCGGGGTTAGTCGTTGAAAAAATACTTACATTTCAGAAATAGCCGTATTTTGAATTACTTCAACTCCCTCCTTGCAATATAAGTTTTTGTCATTCGTGAGATGAAACAGAAAAGTATTTCTGTGAATGCACAAGCATTTTTTTAAAAATTCAAACCCTGTAAACTCGTGACTGACGCAATAGGTAACACCTCTGTGTATGTGTTGCCCGTTTTTGATGACACACAACGTAGGTACGTCCTTGAATCGCCCATTGCAGTGCTTTGGGAGGCGTAAACTAATATACAATCTATACTATAATAAGAGAGCTGTCTGTCAGTCCGTCCGTCTGTCCGAAGCCTCATTTTTTCCCTATCTAATACTGAAGAAAAAAAATTCCAATGCACCCAACTTTTCTTTTTGCCAAACCGTATCCAGGATACGAACCCGGGAATTCCCGGGTTATTAGTGAAGGCCTGGTCACGGGTTTTTGTGAACTTGCTTGCTTTTGTGTGCTTTGTGGACAATGTGGACTTGGTGAACTTCGTGGACTTGATGGACTTTGTGGACTTGGTGGATTTTGTGGCAAACCCAGGGGGCTCGTGTAGGTTATCTCAGCCATTAGGTAGTCCTCCGGGACGTCTGTCTTTCGTGCCCACTTTGCGTCCTTCCCGATTTTATACTCCTACTTGCTCATGCTTTATTCTGTTCTTCCTCTTCTTGCCCGACTTGCTGTTCCGATGTGCGTTGATCCTGTGTGGGAACACCTTCGTTCATGCGTTCCTCATTTCTATCAACATACTATATATCCCTTGTTCTTTCCTTAGTGATATCGTTCCGCTCGGAAACGGAGGTTTAGACTTTCTGACCATAACTAACCTTATTACTATATTTCTCTGGATCCACTGACTTTTATCTTTACATCCAATGACTTATAATCAGGACCATATAACTTTATGTGCCGTTTTCAATCTAAACTTTGAGTACACTCTAGCTTCAGCATCAGATCGCTATTAACATGCATAAAGAATCGCATACCTCCACTTACTTGGGATTGAACATGCTCAACTGTCTCCTACCCTGGCGGTCGCACGCAAACGTGTCGCCACGGCAACACACGTGCGTCGTCCTGTCCCGTCGTATTGGCTTGTCGCACTCGCTGCGGCCGACGATGGTTCCAGCCACGATCGTGCTGGTGGCGGCTATTTTTGCCGCTCTCCGTGACCCAGACCTCTATTGTTGTCCTGGGCTGTCTATACAGCCTCATTCATTCCACAGTCTTCCTGGTGTCATCTGTCGGCGCTTATGTTCCAATTGTGTCGTAACCCTTCAAGCCTTAAAATGTTTAAATTTAAGCGTTAGCTCTACAAGCCATAAAACGTAATGGTCTGTCTTCGTCGTATCCAAGCGTTACTATATATAGCGTGTTAATCCTAGATGGCGGACTTCGCTTATGCTCCAATTGTGTTGCTTATCCTTCATGGAAGAAAATAAGCTTTACAAGCCATAAAATATGATACTCGGTCCGTGCTATATCCTAGCTTCACCATATAAGTTTTCAGCCATGGATGCTTTAAAAAATATTAGTTTGTGCTTTAAAACATATTAGTTAGTCTTCCTCTATGCTCAACTCGTATCGTAATCTTTGGTAGCTTGAAATCAGGCGTTCACTTTAGATGCTTAGACACGTGATAGTGCAACTAAACTTAACACGCGATGGATGGTTCAGTCAAACTTGAACCAAAGCGTGATGGCTCGGTTGTACCATGTTTAACTTAATGGTTGGAGTAGCCGTATAGTTGCTTCAACCACTGGGTAACGTGGATTTGGCCGGCCCAGAAACTGATCTACAGTTTTTAGCCCCTAGAGAGGCAAACAATTCTGTTGGAGAAATAGGCTACCGTTCTCGTTAAGCTTCCTACTTTTTAGGAACAACACTTTCAAAGTAAATTTGGAGATTCACCTGGCGGTTTTAATAGTGGCGGTGTGTCATGTCTGATATCTGAACGAAAATATGGCTCGCGTTTGTGCACTTTCGTAGCAGAATCACTATCTTTACCGCCGAACTTGTTTCCGTCCCTGTATGTCTGTGAAACTCGTTTTACAAAAGTAGGTATGACAACCATCTGTGCTCCCAAACGTCCGCGTGATGGTAGGAAGCGCTATACCGCGTGATGGTAGGAAGCGCTATATTTCCTGAAAATGCACAGCGGTTGTGCGATTCCTTAGTTGTGTTAATAGTTTGTGTCTTTTTTTTTTTGTGCTCTACAGGGTTTTCAAAATTTATCGTTACAATTTTTTCCCCTCAGGGGCATATGATGGGTTATGTTTCCCAGGAGGAACCTGTAGATTGTCATAACCGTTAGCTAGGCTTTCGGGACGTCTGTCTTTCGTGCCCACTTTGCTTCCTTCCGATTTCATACTACTTCTGGTATTACTTTCCTCTGTTCTTTCGCATCTTTCCCGACTTGCTGTTCCCATGCGCGTTGATCCTGTGTGGGAAAACTTTCGTGCATGGGTTCCACGTGTCTATAGACATACTATATATTTCCCTTCCTTTTCTTCGCTTATAATAGCTTAGTACTTATTTAGGGAGGCTTAAACTATCTTATATTACTACTACTACAATTTATTTACCCACATTTAATAAATATTTAGAGATATACAAATCAAACCAAAATAAACATGTTTAACTTTATTCTTTCCGAATATCTATAATTTATGCAATATGCCTTCCGTCGGCATCGATAACCTGCTGCAAACGTTTGGAAACGCTTTGCAAGGGTCACAAATGGTAGCTTTGGAAATTTTTGTCCGTTCCTTCACGATTATTGCCTTCAGAGCCTCCACATATTTATGATGGCAAGCTCAGACTTTGCTTTCTAATATGGACCAAACTCAGTAATCAGTGGGACTTGAGTTCTGAAGATGGAAGGAACATTAGGTTAAAAATATGCGTAAATTGAAAGATTCCCAACAATAATTGTTGAAGACCCTGCAAAGTGGGCTGATTTCCTTTCTTGAAACAGCATCCTAGTGCCAAGACAGTCATTAACTATTATGAAATAGTCTTTTCCATGTGCGCCGATACGCAGCAGTTAAATTTCAAGTCCTTGTACCGCCCACTGGAGCGAGGCGAGCGCTGCGCTGTATTGGCAACAGGCTTAGGGTTCTGTTCTTATGTTTGTTTCCAGTCACGCCGTCAGCAATGTTTGTCAGAGCCCTTGCCGTGTGTGAGATGCTGCTATTCTGAGGACTGGGTTTTCTCGAGGAGTCGAGTTAGTATCATTAGCGCCGTGATTCTGAGTATAGAACTGGAAGCAGTGAAGGAAGAAGGTGTGCGTGTGTGCGTCCCCCGGTGTGTGGTGTTGCGATGGCAACGGTGGCGAGAGGGCAGGACCAAGCGTGCTTTCTTCTCTCAGTTGCCCTGTTGTCCTCCTCTTATTCTCTCTCTCGTGCTCCCTNCTGGAAGCAGTGAAGGAAGACGGTGTGCGTGTGTGCGTCCCCCGGTGTGTGGTGTTGCGATGGCAACGGTGGCGAGAGGGCAGGACCAAGCGTGCTTTCTTCTCTCAGTTGCCCTGTTGTCCTCCTCTTATTCTCTCTCGTGCTCCCTTTGTCTGTTTTCCTGTTCTCTTCGCACGGTTTTCTGCCCCACGTTGTCTGTTCCGTTACTTTGCGCTGTATTCTGCCCCATGTTCTTTCTTCCTGTCCTCACTGCGCTATTGTGTCGTCACATTTGAGGGAAGTTTGACTGTGCATTTTTGTTTCATATCTCTCAACCAAACACTGACCTATATCCTCGGTGGAGAAATTTCCAGCGAGACACTAAAATAATGATTAAATTCGGACTCTGTGCTGGGCAACAAATTCGTTCAACTACAATAGCAGCCCGTCGATGTGCTCGGCATCGACTCACTACAGTTTCGTTATAACTTTGGTCCCAATTGTGCTGTAGTCTGATATTTATATAAACGCCGGACCAGCGCAGCAAAGCCCAACTACCTCTTACGACAACCCGTCGGTGTGCACGGCAACACGATACCATCTCCGGGTCGTGGCAGCAGCGCGCCCATTCTATACACCTCATGTCCCTGCTCGCTACAGCCTTCACTGATAGACGCGCGGCCTCTCTTCTCTCCCCTGCTTCTCTTCTACCTGTCCTTCCTTGTGCCTGTCACGAGAAGGGAAGTTCCCTCTCCGATAAGCCCGCCAGAATTTCAAACTCGCTTGAAATGAAATCATCTCTGCTGCATTTCGGGGTACCGCCGACTATATCAGGGTGCTATGGGGTGGAAACTCTGCCTGAGATATTTCAGACCGATCTCGACTTTTGGCTCCATTATTATACTATACTGTAGCATAAAGAAAGTACATTTTAGGAAGCATTATTATTGTTTTCACCCTATTATAACCAGGCTTTGTTATTTTGTATGCTACGAGCGTTCTTTGTTTGTCTATTGTATTCCTACGAGCGAAAAAATTCTTGAGAGGGAAGTAGTAGGCTAAGAGTCCGTGATATTTACCGTCCATTTGACTTTTTTTTACCTATTATAAAAATTGTATGAATAGCATTGCGATCTCAATCTCGCCTTGTTCAGCTCTTTGGGAGAACATCGTTTACCTTTGAATTATTCTTGTCCTCGGAAGAATACCACAGAAACTTTTCATTATCTCAAAGCGGTCTATTCCTTCATAGAAGTTCTATTTTCCTCCACACAAGGGGCTTAGGACTAGCCACAGGGTTAGGTTATTTAAATAAGACTATCCTATGGTTTGGAGAGTCGCGCCCGTAGGGGGACCCCACTAGCTATCCTAGCCTAAGTTGGGTCTTCCGGACGTCTCTATTTCATGCCAACTTGAAAAAATCCTGCCATTTTGAAACTTGGCTCGCTCATCCTATATTATGGGAAGCAGCGACCCCAGGGGGACCAGCGTTCATCTGTTTGTTTGCCTATTTTTCTTAGCACCGTAACTCAAAAAGTTATGGACGGATTTTCATTAAATTTACGTGAGTTGTTAGGTATATTACGAAAAGTAAATGACCCAATTTTTGTGGTATGTATGTTCGTTCGTTTATTTCTCGCTGCGTTTGATTTTATGTCGTTAGCACAAGAACTCGAAAAGTTATAGATATATCTTTTTGAAATTCACAGGAATTGTTGGTAATGCTAAAAGACATAAATGATTAAATTTTGGTGATGATCGGTTGGTCCGTTTGTGTGTTTGACTCAAGTTGGTCGTAATGTATTTTAGCAGCAAAATTCAAAGTTATGAACGGACCTTCAAGAAAATTACAAAAACTGTTAAAGGCACAAATGACTAGATTTTTGCGTCGATACAAAGAAAATCATGGTTTCTGAGCCAATTTTCAATTTTTCGTTATTGTTGCATAGCGTGGAGGAGGAATGCGCTCTCAGAGTACTCTCGTTGATCTTGAAATAATACGAGCCTGACCAATTCAGCCTTCAGTATGTTTTGTGTTTGGAAATTCAGCGACAGAGCACTGAGAGCACCGAGTTAACGAAAAAATATTACCTCGTGAAAACGTTTAGTGACAATACAGAACAATATTAGGAATAAGTTCGATTGCAGGGCTGCTTCAGGGTTAGCGTTTTTACTTGTTTAATCTCCCCTTCAATATCCCCTCCTGAAACTGCTGCTGTGAAAGAGAAATCGCAAGATTCGACTCGTTCGGTCCGCTCCTCCTCCTGCAACTGCCGCTGTGTGCGAAGGTAGCATGTGTGTGCAGCAGCAGCAGGAGGAGGATCGATAACGACTCCTGAATCACACAGTGAACCTTGCTCTCCCCAGCTTGCCTGCTCATGTAGAGACTTTTTTGCCGCAACTCCCTTCGTCCCTCATCTAAGTTTCCTGCTCCCCGGGGAAAGAGAGAGAGAGCGCGAGGCTGTGCCGCGACAGATCAGATCTGTCGTGGTGTTATCCTTGTTCTTGTGCTGCTGCTTTCTCCCTTGTATTGTTGAGAGGTGTGTGTGTGTGTGCACATCAGTGACGCCTGAGATCATCATTGCTGCTTTATGTCTTTGTCTTGTGTTTATTTTCTCCTGCTGTTACGAACAGGCTCGGTGCGTGTGCTGCTTTATCATTGATATCTTTGTTTTTGTGGTTATTTCCTTGTCCTGCTGCGTAGATATGACACGACGTGTGTGCGGCGCTGAGCCGAGAGACTGCCTGGATGTCGCCATAACGATAATATGCTTGAGATGGATGCGAGACGCGCTGTTATCAGTAGACCTAGGAATGATTTAATGGACAGAACTCCCAAGAACACGTCCTAACGATGAATTTCGAAGTGATTTATTGGACGCTTGAACTGGAAAGCTGTAACTTCTGCAGTTCTAGCTGCAGGCAATGTGAATTGCAGGTATTTTAAACAGCAGGAGTTACTGACTCCTGCTAGCAAGCACGACTATTGAGTATAGTTACCATAATACTTGAAATTTACGAAAAACTAGTATTTTCAGATTCACGTGTCGATCTGTTAGGTGTGGGGTTTCGATAATCTGTTTCCTTACATCAGTCCTCCTGTCGGGCAACTTTCTACTGCATTGTTCTACAGGCTATGCTTCTCGTATACATGCCCGTGTTTTGATTGTGTTGTATTTGCTGCAAGGAACAAACGTTGTGAAAATTGATCCGCTCTGCGGTATACTTGTACTCTGTTAGTACAGACTCTAAGCGTGCCTCTTGTGCTGAGCCTTGTATACACTTGTGGTGCAATGCACATACGTCTCGCTGTCGGCCGAGCAAACCAATTCCGTGAGCTTTGTTCCAGAAGTCGCAGAAGTGCACTGCGGCGCGACGTAGCAATGCCGCTAAGGCCTGCAGTCGGTGAGATGCAACAGCGGTCAGCCTCTAGTCGTCGCCGTGGGTTTGTTCAATTTGTCTGGAGCTGTCGATTGAAAGCCGTCTTAATTCTCCGTTGCTTTAGCCTGTTGACATTCGACCAGCAGTGCTTGTGGTTCCTCCCAACGCGTCCTGCTTTGATGGATTGCCACAGACTCGACGTGATTGCTTTATTGCTACACTGGTCCTGATTGCGTTATACGCATGTTGGTGGTATATGTTGGCTGTAGCTATATAGACTGGCCTCTCGTGATTGCTTCAGTGCTGCGTGCAGAGATTTAACCTTCTGGCTACTACTGTCGATTTGTCGGATAGGTCCGAAAGCCGTGCATATACTAAGTCACAGACACTAGTTTTCTCTCTTCTCTTGCAACTTAAACAGCCCTAACTACAGCGCCAGATTCTGGGGTTTTTTATGTGTCCTGGTGATTTTTTTTGTATTCAAGACGACCGCAATTTGCTCTTGCTTCTCCGTCCCACCTGTGACCTGGCCTCTCACGTCTTCAGATCCCGAATGTTGTCCAGTTTCTGGTGTGCATCAAAAACCACCGGAAGTCCCTATGACTCGCCTCGCCCGCCTGCAGCGCTATAGTTTTGTTGAACAGCCGTGCGTCCCATGCTGTATCTCTCTTCTTGTATTAAATATTAAAAACCTTTGTAATTTGCTCTTGCGCTCCCTCCCCGCCTGTAGCTTGCATGGCTCTATCTGCTAAACCTGGCAAGAGATCCTGTCTTGCTCATTTACAGTGCGCGCATCAAAACAAAGTTTAGATCGTGAATACAGTGCCTTTGCCCGTTGCAAGTGCCAGTGCCCTCGATCGCCGCCTGGCTTGCGATGGGCAGTGCGCCTATCCAAAAGAAGTCTTAGGTCCTAAGTACGGTACCTACCTTTGCTTGTCGGAAGTGCCATTGCGGGCCCTCGATTAGCGACAGCAGTCTGTCAAGACTCAACTGTCATCGAGCGGTCCCGCATGACACTTCCCAAGTACGCCCATGACGCCCCCGTAATGACTCACTGATAGACTGACTTCGCGAACCCACTAAATCTTCTTATAATTCTCTTGAATTTGGTACGAATGACCTCCACATACTAGACAACTGCTAGACGGATATGCTTGGGTTAGGGCTCTTTCTATTCGCTCGTCATAGTCATAGTCCATTTAAGCAAAGCCCACTCGTGCGAAGCCTCAGCCAGGTGCCTTGGCTTCGCCCCATTGAATCCAATTTTAGATGTTAACTTTGAATCGGTTTCCCACGAGACTGGCCGGAAGCTCAGTCATGCTCGTAAAATGGAATTTCCAGTCTTCTCAAGCGTACTCGGATTGCTGTTAATACCTGCAACACGACTCAATGTGACGAAACCTACGCTTTTGTCTGAGGTCTCGGGCGAGTGGGTTTGGCTTATACGGGTATTCCTCCACGACCGCTCACACTACGTTCCAAGCTAAACCGCCGTCGTCAGAGCGCGCAGTCTCCAAATCACGAGTAAAATTATAAGTTCTAGTAACAGTTGCCTGTTTTCTTTGCCAATTTTTTTAGAGAAAATGTTTTTTCATGGGGTAACTGATTGATTGTAAAAATGTAGTTAAAAACTGGTCATTTCCGTGTTCATTTTGTTCCAAAATCCAAAGGATCATAATTTACATTTATAACAATCCTGAGTATTTGTATGATTCAAGACTAACAGATTAAAAAAAACATGCACACGAATACGTATAGGGCAATTATGTAATGAAAACAGAACCTTTAGCATACAAGTTAATGATGTTTAATTTCATCGTATAAGGTTTTGTAGTGGCTCATCGCACCATCAACTGCTAAAACTTTTTCTACTTAAACTATGTTTCGCAATGCATTTCTTTCGATCCATTTCTCTTAATAAGGGCCAAATATTGGAAATTTGTAGTGAGCTGCCGTTATGCTGTGGCCGGCAGCTTTCAAAACATGACCGAATAAGATCTTTTTCTGTAGTGGCGTTCTGAAGGCATTTGGTGCTGTGGAGAAAGCGCGGTCACAAAATATATGCGCGATAAGGAGATCACGCGGATAAATGCGTGGTGGTCGTGAAGGAATGCCTGTATCGACTTGGAAGACCCAATTGAACGAGCCCCAAGTCCATTATTGGGTTCAAGTTGTGGCAGAGTCAGGCAAACCCTGCTTATTGGGAGGGAGGAGGGCTTTTGTCGTAACCTTTTGAAGAAATGACTTCGGCTCTATTCGTAGCAGGTGGTGGGATTTTATTGCAAGGATTTCTTATCGTGTTCTTGCGGGGGAAAGTGCCTTGGTAGCAGACAGCATGTCCTGCTGCAGAAAAGTTTATCTCACCAACTCACATTGTCCCCATTTAGGGACATTATAATGGTGCTATTCCTACGGAACTACCGGTTTACTTTGGGAGTTAATGGAGTTAATGCTGAAAAATACTTTCATAAAAATAACGTTACGAAAAACGTTTTTGTATTGTAATATACGAGTAAGATATCGTCCCGTAAGGTGCTTATACTCTTGTAGTTTATCTTTCTTGTGTGGGGACCACACGAGAAAGCAGCATTGCTTGTGTTGCAGCAATGATTTGTAGTGGTCTAGGTTCCACAGCGTCACTGCAAATTGCTTCAGTTGCACAGCACTGCTTCCTTTCTTCGCAGTTCCACCTAATTTCCGTGCAGTTCTACAGCACTTCTTTCCCTGCAATCTTTTATGACTTCTTGCAGCTGTACGGCACGTTTGTCCTTGCAATTTCTTAGCTCTTCAGTGCAGTTCTACCGCATCCTCTTTCGTTCCAATTCCAAATAACGTCGGTGCGTTTCTACAGCTCTTTTTTTTTCCATGTACTTCCATAGCACTTCTTTTTTTTGCAGTTCCAAAATAGTTTTTTCCTGCAATTCCGCAGCACTTCACTGCAGTTTCGCGTAACACCATCAGCGCAATTCCGCAGTAAGGCGTTGGCTGCTGTTACACAGCGCGGCTCGCACTACTCACTCGTACCTTCCGACACACAAACTTCTCCCTTGCATGTTCCTCTCCCGAGCGAGAGGCCTGAAAGATCCTGAAGAGCGGAGTATGGGCGCGCACTTGTCGGCCCAAGTGCAGAAATGCGTGATGACGCTCTGCACTGTAGCCTCGGTAATGGTGTAGCGAGGCCCTCCCATCTCTTCAGTATGCAGAGCATTGCATGAACTGCTCCTCTCCCTCTGCCTCCTTTCTAATTTGCATCCTCGAGAGCCAGCACCAGAGGCCTCTTGTCTTCCCTCACTTGTCGACTTCACTTCCGTCAAACTGAGCCTGGTCTCTTCCCCGCTTTCAATGTCTACTGGGAGCGACGATGGACCACTCCTGGAAAAATGTTTCCACGATCTTCGTCTGCGTGCCGCTCACTGTCGGTAAACGGAGCTCGGGCTGCTTTTGGGTGCCTACCCCTTTCGTCAACACGGTTATTGCTGAAAAAGAATTCCGTGCTTTACTTTGCTGTTGAAGATTACAAAACTTCACGCCATTGTGTTATACGTACCTCGGTAGATATTTTTACACCTACTAGCACTTGCAGCAAGCAGTGCGTTGCGATTTTTGCGGCAGAAGTTGCGTATGACCGACAGCAATGCACTGTGTGTCGCCCGATCTGGGTTCCGTCGGAGGGAACAGTGGATTGCTGTACCCGACTTACGTTTTTTATAGCATAAATTAGTTGCGTCACGCGTCGCTTGATGCATTGGTGCGGCAGTGGCTTACAGTAGCAATGGGCGCGAGTCTTCTAAGGATCTAAGGAAATTTACTTCACTCTGTTACTTTCTAAATACCACCTACCACATATTTTTCACACGTCTCTTTCGTACTGCGTGTCGTTACTTACACGAATGTATGAAGGAATAAACGTTCAAGTTTCAGTATAAGAATGCTGATACTGCGTATTTGAGAAATTGTCTCGCAGTGAAAAGCGAGCTCTGAAATCCAGCACTTGTGCGGCTCAAGCAAGATAGAGCCGACATCTGGTTCTGTATTCTACGGTTGAGCAGCGTATTGCTTTTGCTGCTGATAGTTCTCTTGGGGGGAACACCTGCGCAGCCCCTTCGGGTGGGGCCCCACTGACAAAACAAGCGATGCAGTGCGATTTTTGCGGGAGACGTATGGCGCCTGTGAGTGATGGTGTGTCACGCGATCTTGGTAGCATCGGTGGGGACAGTAGATTGCTGTACTCGACGTTACGTTTTTTCATGCAATAAATGTGTTGCGTCGCTTGTTGCCTCGATGTGGCCCCGGCCTTAGGGGAAGACATAGTATAGGCCATAGGGTTATGTCTGCCCATTCCAGGTCATGAGGACCTTTGGGACGTCTCTTCTTCGTGCCCACTTTTGCGCATATCTTTTATTGCTGCTATTTTCTTCTTCTAGAATTGTGTTCATAGACACGGGCTCCTCATTTTGCTTAATGTTAAGCGTCCCTTCTGTCTCACTTTGCATCACAGCTAATACTGTAGACAGTGCATTTTTTTCTAAAGCTATCATTATAAGAATGAAAATTTGGCGCGAGGGCTGTAAAATTGCTAATAAATGTGCTACACTCAAAAGTTTTCCATCTATCATTCCTGTAAATCTAACACTTTTAGCAATTTTCTAATGTGTTGCGTTCCCCTTAGGGGAGCATAGGATGGGCCATAGGGTTAGGTTAGTTAGGCTCGCCCTCCTGTTATTGAGAGCGGCGTCCCCATGCAGGGGCTTGTGTGGCGTCGTACCTTAGACATTAGCTAGGCCTTCTGGACCTTTGTCTTTCGTGCCAACTTTACTTTATTTTCATGCTCCTACTACTAATTTCTTGTTTTGTTCTTCCTCTTTTATCCGGACTTGCTGTTCCCATGCGCGTTGACTTTGTGTGAAAACACCCACGCGTAGGTATGGGTTCCAAGCGTCTGTCTCAATCTGTATGTTCCTTCTTTCTTCATCTGTGATACAGCCGTTGTTGTGGAAACAGAGGCCCAAACTACTCAATATAACAATATCGCGTTGCGTAGATGCAGTGTTTGTGGAAAATTGCAGTTAATCCTAGCTAGTAGCTTACTCATATTGTATGTTTATTTGACGCATCTCGTGCTCGGTCATATCTGGTGTTTAACCGTCGAGTCTGTCTCGCCCTTTCCTCCTCGAGTAAAATGTTCAAATGTCCCAACGAAGAAAGCACAGTTTGTTTGTAATGGCGTCTGTCAGTCTGGGGGGAGCGCGTTTACATTTCGCATTGTGGAAATAGTTCGAACAAAGACAATGATGGTCGATGAACCCTTTGTCTCTTTTTTTTCAGGTGCATGTCAGGCAGATTTAAGCTTGAAGACATTTCAATTCGTGTAGTCTGAGCAAGGCATGTTATGAATTGAGTCTTGGTCTTCGATATGATTTGATGATTTAAGTCGTAAAAATCCTTAGATTCAGTGGAATATATTTGACGAGGTTAACCAAATAGTCATGACTTAGATCGTGGACTGGCGCTGTGCGACGTTAACCCGCTAGTCTCCCTAACAAAATTGGGNTTATGAATTGAGTCTTGGTCTTCGTTATGATTTGATGATTTAAGTCGTAAAAATCCTTAGATTCAGTGGAATATATTTGACGAGGTTAACCAAATAGTCATGACTTAGATCGTGGACTGGCGCTGTGCGACGTTAACCCGCTAATCTCCCTAACAAAATTGGGATTATCGTGGCAATAGAATGACATGAAATGCTCAAAAACTTAACACTCGGCTATATACAGTCACCTCTGTCTAACTCAGGCTGTGCTGTTTCGCTACAAGAGTATTTTCTCTAGTTTTGTATTCGTTCAGGAGAAAGAAAGAGAGCCCTTGCAGCAAGGTAGTAAAAAAATTTTCTGTTTTGGGACACATTCTTTACCGTAGCCTTAGCTATGGCTTCGGAACATCTCTCTGTTGTGCTCATGTACTTTTTTATATATATATATATATCGGCATGCCTATTTATTATTTAGGCCAGTTCTCAAAACTAAAGTCATTTTGCACGTGCAATTTGTGTGTCTTAAGAGTAATCCCAAAGAAAATGTTTTGCATTTATTTTTGACGACATTTTCAGGTAGCACGGAAGAAATTAGGTAAGAGATGCTCTATTAGCTGCAATATCAGGAGGTATAAAACAGGGAAAGATTTCCTGTAGTTTTATTACGTATGGTGGTGAAAAGATCCACGTACGTCTTACGTAATTCGGTGAAACAATAAAAATTACTAGATCTTAAAATAGTTATACGTGGAAGGAAGAGCCTTAAAGATAGCGACATCGAAGCTAATTTTAGACTACAAGATGAATATATGCAACATACAAGAAAATCCTGCAAAGTTTTTGCCCCAGAATTACACAATAAAAAATCCCAAGTCTGTTCAATTCTACGGAGTGAAGATATTTATGTCGTCTGATAAACCGAAAAAAACGCCCCCAGCCAGCCAGTTCCTTGCTATAGGATGAAGGTATAAAACATGCAAGGAAATCCAGCAAAGTTTTACGCCCGAGGTTGGGCCAAAAAAAAAAAAGAAAAGATCCATGGGAGTCTTATGCCAATGGTGTAGTGTGGAGACGCCTCAAGTGCCGCTGCCACCTCTCGTAAAGCCAACAATGGCCCTCACTAAAGCCTCGCATTACTCCCGCCTCCGCTGGAATAAAAAACTCATCAGCTGCCTCCTGCATTCGGCGGCACCGCAGGCGCTACTTTAATGCCGTCGCAGATCCTTCTATTACGGCGTGTCTCCTCCGTAACTGCTGTCCCTCCTTCCCTTCTGAGCCTTTCTCTTGTACATGTCTTTGTTCTACTTCAGCTGCTGCAGTCCTCTCGAGCTCCCAAGTTAGACTCTAGTTCCTTCGATCCTCTAAGTTAGACTTTAGTTCCTTCGATCCTTTTAAGTTAGACTCTAGTTTCTTGTATCTTCTGAGTCTGACGCAGGTTCCGTCGATCTTCTCAGTTTCTAGTTCATTCAATCCCATCTGAGTTAGACTGGAGTTCCTTCCTTCGATCCCTTAAGTTTGATTCTAGTTCCTTCGATCTGTTCAGTTTGAGACTCTGGGTCCTTTCAGCGATTCCTTCCTGCAGTGCGTAGGGAACGTTTTAACAACTTCGACATTGTCATCATTTTGAGGCACTAAGAAATTGGTTCTATGTACCATATGTTCAACACTAAGAAATTTGTTCTATGTACCTTATGTTCAGCACTAAGAAATAGCTATTTCAATTTTTGGAACAAAACCTGTCGAGGCATTTTACAAATAGTTTGAGTTAGTTACAGCCTTCCTTTGAGTGTGTGTGGATCTAAGCCGTAGCTGCTTTTGAAACCATTGTCTATATAACCCTTCTTTTAATATTAAAAATACTCCTAATTATCGTATCCACTCCGTGGATCAAGAACGGATGCCTCCCTGTTTTCTTCCTCCAGTATTGAGAACAATTCTGTGTCTCTTCAGCACGAATCAAGTTCCGATCCTCTGCTATCCTTGCTCTCGGATAAAGATGAACCACTGATCTCTTGTCCTTTCTTTTTTCTCACAAATCCGGAACTCTGTTTAGTTTTCTCCCACTATTCTTGTTCTTCTTCTTGACCTCTTTTCTTTTTCGGTCCAGATAAACCAAGAATCTCCTCAAGGTTCTCTTTTATTACACCAAGACAAGCATAAAGCTGTCGTGCATGTAGTCATAGTTTCGAAACTACCCTCTTTCAGCGCGCAGTCTAGACTCGGCTGTACTTGTGTCTTCTCATGTAGAGCTGAGTCGCGGCGTCTGGTTGGTCGGTTTGTCATTGTGTCCTCGACGTCATCGTGTGACGAATTCGTCATTTAGCTTTCGGCCACGACATCGGAGGTGCAAGTTGACATAGGATAGGTTTTTACCTTAGGTGTGCTCTCGTGCATGTGATCAAAGTTTCTATCAACTTTGTGTTCCTTATTTCTTCCGATGGTAGATTGCTTTTGTAGTGGAGACAGAGACTGGAACTTCATTAGTGTGATACCCTCGAGGAGGCGTAGAATTGGGCAAAGTTTAGGATACCTCACCAAGAGCCCAAAATTGACGCTTGGATTTCTTCAGAGTCCAAAAATCCAGTATATCAAAAAACTATAGAAATAGAACAAAGTTTGCTTTAATCCCGAAATTTAGGTAAGTAGATAAGAATTCAAAATATTAGGGTCAGGTTAGGCAAGAAAGGTCTGGTTTCCTATAATTGCATCTGTAGAAAACTTCCAACGGCAATTTCTGGCTGCGTGCCCCGTAAACTTACCCTAAGAACAAATTTCGTAATTCGAAAATCGATCTCAAAACCAAGAGGTAATTAGGTTTTGGATAATGACCATTAGGTCTACATTTTTGAGCATTTTAACCAAGGTTAGGTTACCAAACGTACTATATACGAGAGTTTCATCCCAAGAGTGTTCGTAGATTGCCTTAGTAGCCCTTTGCAGCATTTTCCATTCTTTATCCATCTGCTTCTTTATTTTAGCCCTCCAAGGGCCAAATAAGTTTTTTGTAGGATAGCATTGTCTGCAGCGTTTTCTGTTAAGGATGCTTAACAGTACATGGTTTAATGCTTTGACCAGTTGTTTTTGTCGTGCGCTTCCTCTCTGTTGTATCCAAGCACGCTGCCGCTCACTTCCATCCATACGTAGATGCTACTTGTTTCTCCTGACATACTACTTATTCCTTGGTTCTCCCCCCTCCTTAGATCATTATATCGTGGAGTGGGAGGTTCATACTAAAGTTGATAGCGTATGCGCATATTTTACGCGAATGCTTCCTGACGTCGTACAATAAAGGCCGATCACTCTTTCAAATCGGGATCAATCTGGTCACACTTATGCGACCGCTACATTATTAGATCGTGATATTGATGGGTCTCCGGGCGCCGTAGAATATGTCCCGAGTGCTCCTCGAGTTCTTGATCAATCTGTCTGCTGTTATGGAGGTTCGTGGGACCTTTGGTTATAGTGTTTTCGAAAAGATCGCTCGTGGAGCGTTTGGATCAATCGGAGCGGAACGCTCATAGGTCACTATGCTGTAAAGCCTACTACTCGCCGATATCTGGATAAATCTAGCTATACTCGAGCTTCTAGATCGACCCATTCGACCGTGCGGGATGTCAATGGCATGCTTTATTGCAATACCGAAGTAATAGCCATCACATTAAGCGGATGTTTCTTAACACACGACACGAGTGGTAGACCGATGGCTGTTTGAGCAACCTTTATGAGAACTCCAAGCCCGTACTTGGTTGGTGTGATTGTGCGTTTGGTTACTTTTATCGGCTCTTTCGGAGCTACGATTTGAGTGCTTTATTTGGTAGTGAGGCGATGATCTAATGCAGTACTGCCCTCCCTTCGCGGCCGCAGGAGATTGCTCTACCTTCCGTATTGGTGCCTCAAGAGCGTCAGTAGCCTCGATTATAGGTGTTTTAAGAGTTGTATTTACCTTGATTATTGGTACCTCGGGAGTTGCATTTGGCCTCAAGATTGACTCTCTCCCCACTTTTAGCGAGGCTGGCAACTGAGTGTCTACGAACTTGGAGCTCTCGCAGTTTTGTCGGGTATTCTTGGTATTATTAGTATTTTTTTTTCTGGATATTCTTGGGGAAACCTTGTATCGGTTATTATTGCTTTTCCTCACTGTCAATCGGGCGATTTTGATATATTTTTGTGATCATATCTTCAATTGAATATTCTATTATCTCAATGTGTGTTTCTGATTCCTCATTTCAAAATTCTAACTCTAACTTTTTAATCAGTTTATAGTTACTGTTAGTGATGCTCTTCTGCTTGTGATAATCTTGTTTGTTCTTTCAATTTGTATGAGGAGTTTTCTCGTTGAGAAAGGGCTGGATTTCATTGTACTTTCTCAGATTAGCTCACCTCTCCTATTACGTCAGCGACATTACATGACACCAATAATTAATTATTGTAAATTGCGGAGCTATAGGAATTGCAGGCGTATTGCCTACTTGTTTGTTGAACGGAAGCTTCGGTCGCGCACGGGTGAAGGGACGGGGCTATGCTTGTTTGGGTGATGCGCTTTCTCCTGATAGCAGCGTCCTAGCTGTCTGTGGCTGCAAATGATTTCGCTTTGGTCGTGGTGCTACTAACATCTGTGGATCAGCTTCACAATGAAATATCTGCTAAATGCGGTGCAAATAAACGGATGTTGAGTTTGATGCGCCCCTTTTGGTACTGCCTGGCACACGATGCAGATAAGTGCTCACCCTTTGATCAACCCTCTAACTTCTGCTGCTGACACTATCGATTGCTTCTCAATGGGGTTATTGCTCCCTGTCGTTTTGGGGCGCCTTGTGGAAAGATTGTCAGGTTGGTTTATTCATTTGCGTATTTTGTGCATTCTCTCTTTTCGTTTGCCATAAAAGCCCTACTATTTTGCGATATCCTCCCTAATTTTGAAGACGAGCGGTTTTTTTTTATTTTTGCGGTGTCCCCCTATCCCGAGTCTGTGATACGAGCGATTTTCCTTTAAGCATTGTTACTCTCTGTGAAAGTCTGCTGGGCCTGAATTAGGATCGGTTTTTCTTGTTTTCTGTTGTCTTGTATCTGTGAACCAGTTTTATGTAATACGAGCACTTGGTGTGTCCCTTATGTTGTCCAGTGTTTGCGAACTGACAGACTAACCCTTCTTCGGTGCGTATGCATGAAATACGAGCACTTCTTCGTGCTCAGTATTTAAGAGCTAACGTAAGATTTATCATTCATTGGGACGTATGTATAAACTACGAGCGCTTCTCCCGTGCCGTAAGTTATTCAATGTCAGCGAACTAACATCAGATCAATCGTCCCCTCGGTGCGTGGGATTACGGTCTCATCCCCGCTTCTGCGCACGATCGAGGTGTCCCAATTTTCTCTGGGGCGTTATGTGGCGCGTGTTTTTACTGCAGACCCTCCCTCCATGCCACTCCTTTCTTTCCTCCCTCCCTCCTTCCCTCCTGCTGTGTGTCCCACTCCTTGGAGCGCGCATTTCCCTTCTAATTTCCCGTGAAGCGCCAGGCGATGCCGCTCGCTACTGAGACCTGCCTGCCCTGCCGTCTCTTCGCTTCTCTCGCACCAGGACCAGTTCGGCATATCGTCTCTTCTCATGTCTTCAGCCAAATAGCTTTGCAGTTCAGGCGATAGAGTTTCATTAGCTGGCGAGTTCGATATGTGTTGCTCCAGTAAAAATTTCTGCTTCTACTCTGCAATGAGGAATCGTGCCTCCAGGAAAACCTCGTATGCATGTCGCTATTAGATTAGATTAGATAGGCGGCAGTA
>LQNS02278170.1:13912108-13922458 GCA_001587735.2 Parhyale hawaiensis | reverse complement strand
GAGATGGATTAAGGTTGCCTCGGAAGCTTTGGCCGTTAAGTGTTTGCAACTCCCGGAGGAGGAGTTCTTAGTTGCGGAGGATGTCTCTCCCAATATACGTCAAGACGATTTTTAAACGCGTCGACTGCCTCCGCACTAACAACATCGGAGGGGAGTCTATTCCAAATGCTAACTATGAAATACGGAAAGAACTGCTGACTTGAGGTCGTTCTTCGAGCTTTATGCTTGAGTTTTTGACCGTTGTTTCGCAAGCGATCATTGAGGTCTCTTTCAAAGAGCCCCGTTGTAGGAGGCAAAGGATACGCCGCCGATCATTAGGTTATTTTAGGTTTCGGAATGCTCCACCATCCTATGTTTTGGAGAGTCCCGGTTACCCTAGGCACAGTTATGTTATGAATATTATGCTCTGTATATTTATATTCTCACAAGTTGCCTCAGCAATTGATTAATTTTACTGTTAATCAACTGATAAATTATTCAGCTTTTCATTATTAAGAATTTATTTCTCATATGGTCTGTAGTAACATTTTATTTTCATAAGTACGAACAAAATTTTCGAAGGTGTCTTCCTTCCTTTAAGCGAACGCGAGTATTAAACTCTAAAACATTTAGGCTTTAGCGCAGCCTATGACAGTAAGATATATATGACAACAGCACAGCTGCTCGCTTCGGTTAGAAAGAGCGAAAGGAACACAATCTCCCTGTATACAACAGTTTTCACGGCGAACAACCTGCGGCTGCCAAATCTTTATCATTTTTGGTGGAAACTCTTGAGCGAACGAGGGCAAGGTTCAAAATCTGTTATGGTTGTTCAGGCTGAGATGTAGGGACTTTTGTTCACAATGTGTAATGCATAAAAATATGTATTGGGGAAAAGCTTGACGATTCACGCTGAACAACACGTTGACGGCAGCATGCTGGACCCAATCTCAGACAGGAGCCTTATTCACGGCGTAGAAGAACCACCGTAAGTAGTTTGAAGGATGCGGAATGGTGTATAGCAGAAACAGATTCGCATCCATTTCGAAGAAAAGCACTGGTACTGCGTGCTTTTGATGACAAGCACACTGACTGGCGCAAAAGATAAAGCCTTGTTGCCACGTAGGGGTTGAAATTTACAACAATAGCACTTATGGCGTGAGTGATTTAAGAGGTGCAGTTGTGCGTTGTCGCAAAGCACTTGGCGGCGGAGACGCTGGAGGCCCATACCCACAGAGGAGCCAAAACAAGTCCGTTCGCAATACGGATAGGACATTGGGGGAATCAAACGTGAGTTCCACCGACAGGGGGAGGGCGCAGACGCTCCCTACCGAAGGAGAGAAGCACTATCTCACTTCAACGAACTCCTTTGTCAGACTGCCTTGTTCTTTTATGAAGACCCTAAGCGTGAACCTTCAAGCTTTTCCCCAATACATATTTTTTTGCACTACACATTGTGAACAAAGGTCCCTACTTCTCAGCCTGAACAACCATAACAGATTTTGAACCTTGCCCTCGTTCGCTCAAGAGTTTCCACCAAAAATGATTAAGATTTGGCAGCCGCAGGTTGTTCCCGTGAAAACTGTTGTATACAGGGACATTGTGTTCCTTTCGCTCTTTCTAACCGAAGCGAGCAGCTGTGCTGTTGTCATATATATCTTACTGTTATAGGCTGCGCTAAAGCCTAAATGTTTTAGAGTTTAATACTCGCGTTCGCTTAAAGGAAAGAAGACACCTTTGAAAATTTTGTTCATACTTATAAAAATAAAATGTTACAACAAACTATATGAGAAAGAAATTCTTTATGATGAAAAAATGAATAATTTATCTCTGTTGATTACTCAGCAATACTAATTTTATTAATTGACGAAGCAACTTGTGAGAATAAAAATATATATATACATAGAGCATAATATTCATAGCACTTCCTCGAGTTGCCCGACTTTTTCCCGTACGCTTTGATCCACTAGCAGCACTCGCGTGCATTGGTTCCACCTTTCTATCGACATAGTATATGTCCCATGTTTCTTACACTCTTGGGATCTCAAGTGATGCTGTGGGTAGGGAGCTTTGAGCACGGATATACCTACCTACTGACCCAAAATAATTTGACCATGAGATCGAGATAAAGGTATCGCGTTAGCCGGATTATATACCCTCGTGCTGTCCTTCATATTTTGTCGTTACCATTTTCCCGTGCTCACAGCCGCGTTTGTATTTTATCTTAGATATAAACTGACCTGCACATGATATTTGCCTTCTGGGTTTAAACTGTGACCATAGCTTTCTATTCAAGTTTTTGTTTTTCTGTTGAGTGGGAAAATTCATCCGCTTCCTCTGGTGATTGCTATTGTAGTGAAAGAGAAAAAAAAAATCGAGGCTCAATCTTGAACGAATCATTTCCTTTTTTTTCCTTCCCCAAACTATGTAGTCAAAGACCTGTCTGCAGCCTACCTATCAGTGTACAATCGGGGATAAGTATAGGTTTCCCCTTTTTCCTTGTATAAATAGGTCGACGTAGGCGTACGTACATAGGAAAGAGATTACAGAGGTAATTCCATTTATGCGTCCCTCATTCCTTCTATAAATACTGTAAACTGGTGGGAAAACATTGCCGCTAACGTCACGGATTACGGTCTGGTAGGGCCGCTGCTGTAGCTATTTTTGTTTCCATTTTTCCTTTGATCAGCTGGCGAATGCTTTGCCGTTAACGTAACGCTTTACGTTTTGGGCGACCCACGGATGTGTAATCCTTCCAGTATTTCTCTCGGTCCATTAGATGAACCGGAACAGAGACAGCTCTGGGCCTGTGCACGGCCGCACCATCCCTGCTCTTCTTCTTTGTTCTAATCCTTCCTGCTGAAGCTTGGCAAAGTCTGTCTGTATGCCCGGCTGCCTTGCATGGTCAGTTGCTGCCTTTGAACTTTCAACTAGTAGCTTTTCTTAAAGATTGCACTATACCTTCTTATACTGTGAAGAATTCTTCGGGGGGGGGNGGGGGGGGGGGGGGGGGGGGGGGGGGGGATTACAAGGAAACTTGCAAACTCATAAACACTTCAACCTATTCTGTTTAATTGGGGTTTGCGGCATCTTTCTTTTGTGACCGTGGAGCTTTCTTGCTTTAGCTACTTCGCCTAACAGTCGTTATTTTGTTGTTCTTTTCGCACTTATTCTCTGCTTTGTGCTCCGTGCTTTAACTTTTTTATGACATGTTACTTGTCCTCGCCGCTTTCTTCCTCTCCGCTTTCTTTTGTTAAATCGTCTTTTGTCTATTGTATTAACGAACAAACTCCCAAATGGGAGAACTTATGAGACTAACTGTAAATCCTGCCTTGCAGAGTGTTCTGAGTACAGATGTCAAAGTAAACAATACTGTTCCATCGCGAAGCGATATTCTGTTCTTTGCGTTTTTTAGGGCTTAGCATTCCCTGGCGAAGAACATACGTAGTACAGTGGAGGCCGTCTGATCTCCCCACCACCTCCCTCTGTTGGGTCAAAGTTGGCTCGTTCTTCAAGACGGGCAGGCTTTAGCGAGTCGCTCGCCATGCTCTTTATGACACTTCAAATATCTTTGTGCTGTCTCGAGTTGTCCAAGTGCCTGTGCACCGCGGTAATTATGGTGCGCTGCCACACTTGCCTGGACGAGTGGCTGCATCGCGGCAATTATAGCGTGCAAGTTAAAATACCCGAACTGTATTTATTTCTAGAAACAGTTGCATCGTTTCTTTGTAGTTACTGCGCTTACCTCGATGAGTCTGTGCAGTGCACAAGCACCACTCACCCTCACCTGCGTGCCGAGGCCTGGGTCGGGTGTCAAGGGAGCTCCGCAACCGTTCTCTCGCTTCATATCTTAGCATTCCATCGCATAGTTGGCGCAACACGCGCGCCTCCTGCCGCCGCCGCCGCTCTCGCTCCATATCATCACCCTATGCAAATGAGTCGTCACCATTCTCTTGTTCTGATAACTACTGACTTGCCCATTAATATCTCTGCAGCCCCTCTCTACCGCCCCTACCCAGTACCTGCGCCATCGACACCTCTCTGGTTTCGTGCATCACTCCCAGCCATTGCTGCTGTTCATCGTTTTCTGTATCTTTTCTTTCCAATACCTGCTGCCATCGACGCTTTAGCCTCACGTTGCATCACTGCCAGCGATGGATGCGGTCTTTGAATCCTCTTCCAGGATCTGTATCTTCCCTTGAACGAGCTGCTTTTTGGTGCCATACAAAATAACAGGATGTTGTGTTAGCTGGTCCGCATAGGCTTGAGTTTCTAATTGAAGCATATATGGGCTCATTAACTGAAGCTTTGTGTTGCGTAGCTCCACTTGATCCCTCGTCGCCGCAGCAAAGATCTATACCGTCCCAATTCTGCTAGTTTGATTCCCCCGGAAACTGTAAAGCCGGATTCACACTAGCAACCTTCGTTGCCACCATAGCCCGTCGCCCAACAAACCACGCTGCTATAGTCTGACGACTGAAAGTGGTAGAGGATGCGACGGCAGAATGCAACATATTTTATTTTTGTCGGCGTGGAGGCAAACTTCGGGTAATGTTTGTCTTAGGAGACTCCCGGATTAACTGCTTTTGATGATAATTTGGACGTAAAATTTTTTTTTTTACACATATAAACACTTTTTTTGTCTCCAATAACGAAAAAGGAGCGAAAATGTTTCAAATATCTTATAGTTCCACAGTAAAACATGTATCACGTCACAGCCGTGACGTCACCGTTTTTAACGTAGGTGAACATGTTTCAAACAGTGTGAGTATGAGTCTGTTACATGCCACAATGTTATAGGTCGAGGAATATTAGGACAGTTTCGCTAAATTACAGCTTTAACAGGCAAAAGAAAAGCCTCGATACGCAAATCCATATTGTCTTGTAGCCATATTTTTCAAAACCTCTTATGTCAGGCGTTTTGTAAAGCGAACCTAACTCGAATTTCTTTGGCGGTGGGAGATGTATTGATGATTTAAAGGTGAAAAATAAGTTCCTAGCGTTTGGTTGCAGTGCACGCGGAACATAGATAGATGGCATCTTTCGTATTCCCGTAACAAATTATCACACGCTGCATGGGCTTACGTCGCCAGTCCACCCCAGGTTGCACCTTAACTACTTTTTTTATGGAGCTCAATATCAGCAATACTGTAATTAAAATGTGGGTAGTTCGTGCAAGCACTCTCGTAATTGCAACCAATTCTTGTTACAAATCTATAGTTATTCTGTGAATTTGCTATGGAAAATGTTCTACGCTGTAGCAAGGCAGCAACACACCATTCACACGCACAGTTGAATATGAAACACAGCTAATCCCTCGACAACATTGTCACTGAACGACTGCTAGGCTTAAGCAGACAGAAAGTCGCTAGTGTGAACCAGCCTTAACGGGAGAACTCACCCTGACTAAAATAAAATTTAGCAGTGACCCTATATCGGCGCACGATGTCACGTCGACCAGTCGGAGTACTTGAGGGTGGGAGCTCTTCTTCTTCTTGATGCGAGGGAAACCATGAGAACAGGTCTTGCTCAAACTTCCAGTTAATGTTGATATCCAATTTAACAGTTGTGTGTTGGGATGCACTTCAAGTTGCTGGCCAGTCAGGAGCGGAATGTTGAATGGATCAAGTCGGAAAATACGGCGATACGTTGAAATTGTGTTTCGTGAAGAGCAGTTTTAATTGAATAAGAAATGTAAATAAGGCTTCACTTCAAAGAGAAAAACTTAAATCAGGGTGTCATACCTGCCCATATTTTGCCTCTAATGTTGCGCAAGCTTCTACTGCAAAATTATTTATTGTAGAATCACTAGATATTTTCATTTGTTTATGTATTTAAGGGCTATAAGTTTGCAATTGACAATTTTTTGACAATATTATATAAAGTGCTCATTGGCTGTTCAGCTGTACCGTTGGTCAGTGGGGCATTGGTGACGTTACTTTTAAATGCTGGCTTCCTGTGAGTCCTGTCGATAGCTCCCTGGATCTTCAATACCGTCCAAGGTCCATTGGAGTCTACCTCACTTAAGTGGAATGTCTGTCGTACTTTTTTTTGTCACTTTCTTGACATGCTTTATAGCCTACCTCTCGCATGTCCTCTCGTTTAAACGCCGAAACTTATACATAATCCTAGCCTTCAGATCCAAGTTTTTTATTAAAACGTATTTTTTATTGAGCTGAGAATTCTCGGTGTTGGGATAACTGCTCCAAGCCTCCCATCGCCAGGACGTAAGAGCTATATGGTCCCAGTTGTGCTGTAGTCTAATCCTCCGTAGCGTCCTGGGCCCATTGGAGTCTGCCCCAATTTGGTGGCATGTCTGCAGCGCCGCCTCCCGTGTCACATTCAACTGTCGTGGAGGCCTCGTTGAGCCTCTCTCTGTTGCACATTTTGGCGGCGCTGTCGTTCCTGTGTGTCACTCTGGATTTCCTGCTCCTGGATCTTCTGCTCTGCGGGCGGTAGAGATGCTCTTGCTCTGCGGAGGATACTGTTTTGTAGCGCTTCCCTGCGCTTTTTTTTACGCTTGCCGCTTCTTCTGTGCTGCTGAAGCGTGCGTACGTGTCATGTTGGGATGCTGATGCCCGAAAGATGTCGGAGAAGTTGTGCTCTTAGGAGCTAAACTTATGTGTCATTTTCTTATGGGTTTTGTTCTTGGAATTTTAATAAGTGTGGCTTGCCCTGTGTGCGTATTTGTTCCGTGGCCATACTGACATATGGGGAAAGATAGAGCAATTTACATTTTGGAGATTGTGATGTTACTCTTTCTTTGGGATCTTTGCACTCCAGAAGCTTGCGTATCCTGTAGACGTCTTGTTGTCTGGAAGATATCTGGTGTGCTCGCACTGCGAGTGACCTTATGGTTTTGCTTCCTTGAATTCGGTTCTAGCTGTGCTAGTTCTTATGTACGTCTCTTCCTTCGTTAGTCCAGTTTACTTCTGTACCGGTGCTGCCAAATGGGAACATAGTAGCCAGTTTGAGCTACGTGCGATTCCACTCTACAAAGAACATCATGCTTTTGTACCCTTGGCTTTCACGCCGCGAAATTTCAGCCGTAGTCGATCGTATCCCCAGTAGTATATCCTCCTTTATTGTTTTCTTGCGTGCTGTTCTTTTTCAGCGAATCGATCTATTTCTGGGCTTGAAATTGCTAACTTCAGGAATTTGACGTGGCATCATCTGTTAGAGCGAGATGGCCTACAGCTCCCGGCCCTCTCCCACGCCTTCTGTTGCCTATAATTAGATGTATATGATACGCCCCTCCCACCTTGCTACCACCATCACCGCCGCCTCGCCTCATCCGTCTTTTTGCCATCATTGTGTTTGTCTTGTGCTGCTCGTCTTTACGTCATTCTCTGTATCGTTCCTTGGTTGAAAACAATTCTTTTTTGGTTCCATCCATGTTCTTCGGAAACACTAGTACGTGTTCCTAAATGTTGAAACAAAATCCTAAGATTTGTTTTTGCCCATCATATGTGGCGTACGTCACCGGTCGGCTCCTCTTGCGCTGGATCTCCCAAATGTTTTGTGTCAGGAAAACTGTGCATTTCCATGAACCGTTTTCAACGACTCACGCTCGGACTGGTACTCAACGCTCGCTTCATGTACGTCTGCCGCATCTTTCATTGCGCGAACGCAATGCGATCATGTATTTTTTTGCGACGAGCAGGGGTAAAATAAGAGTACAATACATATTCTAGGACCATTAACTTGTTCCGTAAGAATTATGACTGTGTATTTCGGCCGAAATACCTCGGGGTCCCGTGCGCCAACCTCGTTTCATTTTCAGGGCAAAGGTTTAATGGAACGTGAAAGGCATTTTATCTTTGGGGCGAACTATAATGGAAGTGTTGAATTCCCCAATTGGGGAGGAGGCCTGGTCGGTGGCAGCGAGCTGTACACCTCAAATATTTCTCGCACAATGCCTTCCTTTGACTGCCGCCATTGCTCACCATTTCTATGCAAATGCTCTTGAAAGCAGCCTCTTGCGAACCCTCTTTTTCCGGGTCAGATTTTAATATGGTGCGGAATGCGGACGTGACGAACGGCCTCCGTGCCTGCCTGTCGGGCCGAGCATCACTGCATGGCGTCCCGGCGGCACACGGTTCTGGCGTACGGGTAGAGCATTTTGATTTGGTTCGTGGTGCTGCTGCTGTTGCGAGTGAATCCAATTGTTGTATGTGCAAGTGTATATCTTGTCGTGCTCACGGCTTCGTAAGCGCTGTGAGTGCGCTTTGTTATTCGCATACTTAAGACAATTCAGAGCTAAGAAAATTTCTCACTTTCATATTATTGGATTGGAAATTTTTTCTGTAAATCAAAAATTTGTTTAATTAGATCAAACCCAAGTTTACTTACTCTTCTTCAATCTTCTTTAATTTACTGTACATTACTTTCGGCTATTTAGTGTACTTAAGGCTCAACCTAAAAACGTTATTGATTGGTCATCTCATTTTCTTCACAAAATAACACGGGTCTGACTTATATTTTCAATAAATTTTAACCCGTAAGAGTTCATCCCCGCGGCAATTGAGCTACTGGCCAGAGTTATGATAGAGGCCACACCATAGGAGGGCAGTGGACGAGCCATAGAATTCTTTTCGCTTGGTTCGCCCGCCTATGTGATGATCGGCGCCGCCCCTCTCTCAGCGGTACTCCGTAGCTGACCTTTGTTTTAGCTAGGCCTTCAGGATGCCTTTCTTTGTACCCACTTTACTTATTTATTTCCATTTCCATGCTCCTGCCGGTCACTTTGTGTTCCGTTCTTCTTTGTGCGTGTTAACCCTCAGTGGGAACAGCCTCGTGCATGAGTTTCAAGTTTCTCTTGGGTATAAGGTATGTTGGGAGGCTAGAACTACACGGATATACTTTAGAATAGGATTTAAGGAAAGATTGATGATATCCAGTGAAACTAAGGTGGCCTATGTTTTTTTCTACTGTTCGGGCAACTCCGAATTGTGGCATAAATTTCCTTCCGTACTGCGTAGCCAAAAATTGTATTTTCTTCCTTCATCATCATCCCTGTGAAGCGGCCAAAATTGGCTAATTTTTTTTTTTTTCGAGTGACCTTTCGCACGTGTCAGTGAACATCCTCCAAATATAGAAGAGCAGCAGCGGTTTCTCAGTTAAATTGGTCGGCCACTTGTGAGGTTATTTGCGCTCAGCCCCCGCCGCCGCCACCGCCGCTCTCCTGCACTAAATTAAATGCCAGCTTTTGGGGCGGAGGATGCAGAGAGTTTGGCATCTTGCGTGCCTCCCTAGCTGTCTCCTGCTGTCTGCCTTCCTTGGCTCTAAACTGCTCTAATGAAACGTTGTCTTCTCCTAGTAATCGCATTGATTTAATCGTCCTCTGTGAAGAACGGAGGATAGCATAAGGAGTAACCTCATACGGAATAGCGCCAGGTACATTGTAAGCGACGTTCTAACTATTACTAGTCCCACAAGATAATGGCATTTTATTTGTTCCTTATAAGGTTAATATACTGGCCGCTATTCCTTGTGTAAGACGGCTTGACTGTATTTAGGATATATAGCACACACTGTGTGTTAATGTCAACTTTCAGCAACTCCCTATCATCGCTTACTGCTAAACTACATGTACCACTGACCCGTCATTCTTCATCAGAAATAATTTCGTCTCTAGCTGATACAGCAGGGATGAAGCATGCGTGGACAAGCATTTCGTACTAGCTACAGTAGTTTCTGAGGAAACTGTAAGATATTCTCAATTTAATCTCTTTGGGATTGACCCTAATAATAGACCGACCGAATTTACCAGTTTGCGGGTACTGACTTTCTGACACGTAGTTATAGTGCTAATATTACAAAAAAAATTGTGTTACGTAAGGCCGTAAGTGATTAGGTATAATTTTAAATGTGACTTGCATTGAGCCTAATATTAGCTGTATGTATAACTTCGTACGCAGAAGTTATACCTGATATATATATATATGTATATATCTATACCGCGGTTTTTATAAGTGGCGATCCAGCTCTGATGATATATACCGCACCACTAATGTTTCTAACTATTGCACCACTAATACGAATCGGTCCGTCCGACCGTCCTCTGCAGTCGCGTTCAGTGCCATTTGGGCTCCCCTCCATAACATTGCGGGTCATTCCGTCCGCGCCATAAGCTGCTGCTGCCGCTCGGCGGCCGCCGAGTCGCTGCGTCGGCAGATTGTGGGCCCTCCAGCCTGCCTAACGGCGCGTATTGGCTGAGGGAAAGGTTCCCATTGCCTGCCTTATTGTGCGGCCTGCTGTGACTCTCATTTGCTGAGGGAAAGGTTCCCATTGTGCGGCCTGCTGTGACTCTCATTTGCTGAGGGAAAGGTTCCCATTGTGCGGCCTGCTGTGACTCTCATTTGCTGAGGG
>LQNS02278170.1:13836915-13901896 GCA_001587735.2 Parhyale hawaiensis | reverse complement strand
TTATAAAATGCAGTATTTCCAAAGGAAATGCCCTTGGCATGTTTCATTTTTTGCATTCGCTAGCCCCCTAGAAATTTGGTATGCAATAGCCTTTGGTAAACTGATGATTTTGCAGCAAAAAAATAAAAAGGCAAATTTGGACCCCCTGTGGACCCATTTCCCCCCCATTTTGGGGGGGGGTTCTAGTGCCGCTAGCCCCCTAGAAATTTGGGACGTAATGCCCCCATACCTGAAGACACTTTTTGAGCAAAAAACAGAAAATTGATCATTTTGACCATTTTCGCCGGGACGACCCCCTTAAAACGACTTGATTGGTCTCAGAATATTTGAAGATGTTAGTCGTGCTTTATGTGGACCAAAAGTGTTAGCAGAAAAATGTACGACAACGATACGAAGATATTAACAGCATCTGAGAAGGCTGAAATTTTGGCGTTTCTTGATATGAATAGAAAGAATACGAGCGGTAGCCCAAGCTCGACAACGAGCGGAGAATTTGGGAAGATGAAAAGCTTATAATCTTTAGTCCAAAACGCTCACTCCATCAGTTAGAGCCTGTACGCACGCTAGTCAAACGAACGCGTCTCCTCAGCTAATCGCCCGAACATTTTACTGAGCCCTCATAAATGCCACTTTGGGTTAACTTTGAGTATAAAAGGTGTTGAAATTTCATGTCAGTTCAGTTAGCTCAGCGAGTACCGTTAGCTTAGTTTTGGACATCTCTTCAAACTCGGTGGGAATTATCTGTAACTCAAATCCTTCCCACGTTTCCACGTGTGTCTTTTTTAAATAGATACAGCACTGCATCACGAAACTCGTTCTTTTGACTACCGTGTGTACAGGCTCGAAGGAAATTTTCGAGAACGGAATGTCATAAATGGATCCCAACGAACCAGGAAATCGATCTTTGAAACAAAGTTGCGAATCAGAAGCCACCGACAGGTTTTCTCCTGTAAGTAAAATTTGTCGAAAGAGACTTTCCTGGACAGAAAAATCTGAAAAAAATGCCAAACCGTTATCTGGACTGACGAAATTCAAGCCGGACGTACGGAGGCGAGAAAAGCTTACTAAAGAAGCCATTCACCGCATATGACGAAACGATGGCTTACAAATCAAGGTATTACATAAGAGACAAACTCGTGAATTGGCCTCCACCGAGTCCAGATCTAAACCCCACCCGAACGTCTTTAATCCTTAGTATAAAGAAAGGTTATGAGAACGGACCCCAGTTTACTAGTACACACACGCACGAAGGAAGAGAATGGTGGAGGTTTCATGTCCAGTTTCACCAACACAGGTTAAAAATTTGACGCTCTCTGTTGATACTAGATTCGTCGAATTGATAAAACACCGAAAAAAAAATTAATACCCAGGAACTACATTCCTAAGTTCCTTAGTTTTTGTCTCAATTTTCACTTCAGTGTGTTTTGTACTTTGCTATACATGTATGTTACATTTTCGTAAAATATTAATTTAATTTTCGTTCTTTGCGCTAGAATGCAAATTACAAACGCTTTTCACCGTTTTGAGAAAACCCTAAAATCGAATATAATGTAAATGTATATTAATTTCGTACAAAATCTCAAATTATCGGAAATCAAGCTGTTTTATCGAATTGCTGAATTCATTAGTCTGCTGTTTTCATGTACACAAAGTTGCAGTGTAGAAAAATACCTCCTGCAAACACTCGTGATCCGCCTGCGCTCTGCAGTCCTAGAAATAATATTCTTGTGTGATGCAAAGAAGTTCATTTAATTATTTTTTCTATTTCGGAATAAAAAGAATTACCACAGCCTTTTCGGCATAAAACGTGAAACGTCAACTATAGAGCTCAGATTGGACAGTTTCGCTACAATGGCTCTTTCTCCTGTTCTGTTCCTCGAGGAGAAAAAAAGGCTCTCGTATGTGACAGTAAACGTGTCCTGATCAAATTTCATCATTAGTCTGGGCCAGTTGAACAAAATTTACTTTAAAAAACTCTGGTGATTGTTTTGTGATTTACTTACTAATGATAGAATTAAATTTCGAGGCGTTCGCTTTTTCCGTCGTAGTAATAGATTTTTCGTTGCACTTCTCATGGAAAAGTACTTGTCATAGAAAACTGTCAATTATTCTGGAATTAAAAAAAAAAAACAACGTGGCATGATCGGCCGGGGACCTTTGTGGGCTTGGAAGTAATTGTTGGAGTCAGTCACTCGTGACGCGGTCTCTGAACGCTAGAATGCGCTTATTTTTTCTATGAAAATTTGATAACGTTCTTAACCCTGTTTTAACTGGTGTGTGCTACCCCACCACGAAAACCTTTTTTCCTTAGGAAGTAGAGCGGGACGACAAATTGTTGTTGGTAAACAAAACAGCCTAATTAGAATGGGGTTGATATCTGTCCCATAGTTTTTCTTTACCTTTCAGAGTTTGAATGCAGCTGAGATTTTAAACTGGCTAACTACTTTAATTGAGCCCCCCGCCATTCGTTTACGCGTGTTTCCTTGCTAAACTTATATCCATGAGTTATTGTGAAGAATTACTCCACCAGCACCAAATAAAGAGTACAATATTGCTCTTTGGAATAGTCTTGTTTGGAGCGTCCCTTCTGAAGGACGCTGGTCCTTAAGGGATTAAGAACTATTGCGTGTGAGCATATGACAATATGCTAACCTGAATCAAAGCTTCCTTTGCGAAAGCGCCAAGTAGTTGCCCTTGGGCCGAAGTTAAAAGTTGCGTTCGTTATTCATGTTACCTGGCAAGTGCAATAGTTTGTCACTAGCTTTCTTTTATTGGCTCAGTATGCGGATTATGATGCGAGTTCTGTTATTACGATCTTGCCGATGGTAAATTCGTCTGTTTGCGTAAAAGTATCGTAAATTGTGGTAATATCGTTGTCTATTTGTATAAGATCAACGTATTGACCTTTTGATTATTTAATGAAATCTCTGTAGCAGAAGTTGATCAAAACGTCCATTCAATTGCAGGTTTGAGATTTTAATCTAGAGATCATTAATATCTGTAGCAAATGGTAATAAAATCGCGTGGGTAATGCAGGTGTTGTTGTTGATTGTAATCTATGGCCTAATATAATGAGAAACGTTTCAAATATTCTTAAAATTTTAAATTTCAGTGCCTTTAATGTAGTTTTGAGATTATGATGTGTATCGTAGCAAAATCTGTGGATTATTAAAAAAAGTCTCATTTCAATTCACATATCGTGGCTACAGGACTATAATGTAGATGGTAACGAAATCCATCCACCGGTTGATACAAACACCGATTTCAATGGAGATGTCGTTCCGGATGATAATCTTTGTCGTAATGAATCTTACGTCACTTATTTCTAAGAAATGCTAATTTAATGGGATGCCGTAACGTATGATAACGCTTGCCGTAATGAGATCCATGGCAGATGTTTATAACCCCGCTGGTTTGCATGCAGGTGTCGTACGCCCGACCCAGCAGCGAGTCTATCAAAGGAGCCAATCTGTACGTGTCTGGACTGCCCAAAAGCATGACACAGCAGGACTTGGAGAACATGTTCCGGGCCTTTGGCTCCATCATCACCTCACGCATCCTGTGCGACAACGTGACAGGTCAGTTCCAGTGGGCTACCGTCCTTGTCGTAGTCTTCCTCCTTAGTGGTGTAATGTGCCTCCGTCTATTTTTGTTGTGTCATATCTCGTTGCTGCTTCTCCTTTGGTTTGTAGCGAACGCTGTGCGTGACGGTGCTTGCAGCAGGAATACTGTAGTAGTAATAAAAACTTGTATTCTGTGAGTGACCCTCTTGTCGTAGGTACTCTTACTGCCGTTATAAGTATTTTTTGGGAGATTTGGAGTAACAGTGCAGTAGTAAAAACAACTAGTGTCCTCGCGGAAAACCGCAGCACGGCGCGATTTCCCCACAAGAGACGCTAAGCTCTGGAGAGGGGGCCCCAGAACCCACTGCCGAGGCATTTGTCTGCACAGCCAAGGCCTCCTCCCAGAGTACAGGCCTTGGTCTGTGCTTTGATTACGTACAGTCCCGGGACAAATTGTTGGGCGCAGCCAGATGGCCTTGGTACCTACTTTGCATATAGCCTACTGGGCATATCTCGATAGAAAACTTCATTTCAGCTACCTTTTATTAAAATGTACAAATGACGCTGATTTGAGTTCTCGATCCAGATAAACCCGAAATATGCCGAGTAGGTACCGAATATGTGAGGCTGCACCTAATATTCTCCATTGACTGTACCGATGGGACCATCTTGTGTCGTACAGACCCATGCCAGTACTTTAGGAGGGCTTGGCATAGCCCCATGCTTTCGCCCATTCTTACTCCTCTGTGTTCATTTGTGATTAGTTTGTGCCCGTGACTCGGTGCTTCTTTGTATGACCAGACATTTAACTTTAGTGGTGTGTGTATGTCTCTCTTTCTGCTAAGTTCACACCTTACAATTGATTTTCATCCGCCGATATTCTGTGTTTTTCTTTTACTTGCTTTATGTATTAAACGGGCCGCATTGTTTGTAAGTCTGACTTCTCTGCCCTGTCGACAATTGCTTTTGATATTCTTTCAATTGTGTTCTTCCGTAAAATCTTTACGTTATTGCACGCGAATTTCCAGCGTCACCATGTAGTCTCAAGGTTGTAAGTTGCCGATATTTCATCTTGTATTACAATGGAGTGTCACTGTTCATACCAGCTTCCTAAGCAAGAATTATGCACGTTAGCTTAAACGCTGTCTTTCTGCTTAGGTCTGAGCAAGGGTGTAGGCTTCATCCGCTTCGACCAGCGCGTTGAGGCGGACCGCGCCATCCAAAAGCTGAACGGATCCATCCCTGAGGGAGCTAGCGAACCCATCACCGTCAAGTTCGCCAACAACCCCTCCAACAACAACAAGACTGGGGTGCCTCCACTGGCGGCGTACCTGTCACCCCTGGCACGTCGCTTCGGTGGACCCATTCACCACCCTGCTGGCCGCTTCCGCTACATCCCGCTGTCGCCGCTCACCAGGTGAATGCTATTCCATTACCTTCCTTCCAGTTCTATGTTTAGACTTACTGCTCTGGTGGCCCCTGCCGCGCTGCAGTCTCACGAGACGATGCTCTTGATCGTCACTGCTATATGCAGTCTTGACTGCCTTGTCTTTGTTGTTACTGCTGTGTGCGTGCACTGTCACTGGACTCAGTCGATAGTAGCTGCTATGTAGTCCCATGTGATGAGTGCCAGTAAGTTAACCACTAGCTGCACTCGCCAGTTGGTTCCGCGTGTAAAGCTTTTCAGTATCGGTTTACTCGAAATAGTTCCACTTGGAGCTACACTTGCATTGACAGCATCGTCTCGTGAGTTTGCAGAGTAAAGTCATCTTGGTGTCTCGCGCGAGAATTAGTTCCTCCTTGCCCTCTTTGGTCGGCTGTTCTCTTCTAAGGTTAGGATGTCGTCGTTACGCTGTCGAGATGTAACCTCTTCCAGAACATGTTCTGTATTGGAGTACCATTGACAGGACGTGTTCCCTACTTGGTCACCACTTGTAGAACATCTTCTGCTTTGGATTCATTGTATCATCGGCAGAATGTTTTCTACTCTTGGTAACCACCCGAATATTTTCTGTATTGGATAACCATCTCCAGAAGATGTTCTGTACTGTAGTAACTGCCTCCAAAATATCTGCAGCAGGAGTTTCCCCCCACGAGACTGAAGGCTGCTTTGAATGACTAACCGTGAGTCTTTGAAGCAAAAAATAATAATTTGTTCAACCGGGAAGCCACTGATGTCTAAATGGCAAAAATAATGGAGTCCATCATCACCACTTCATTAAGATCATCTCTATTCCTTTTTTTTCGTTTACTTTTGTTCATATAATTATTACCTTTTCGTTTTTGCATCATGACTTGTCCCTTGAAATATACGTGTTTTCCTTTGACATCGTACAGTATACCAGTGGTTGTTTTTAGTTTTTTTTTTCTCTGATAAAAATAATTTTTTCCTTTAGTTGACAGTGGATATCGCAGTTTTTCAATGTTGCGCTCACGTTATTCGTAGAAAATTTACTTTCTTTACATTATACCTGCACTCATGTTTTGGAGAGCCGCGTTATGTCGTAAAAATTCCTACGACGTAGTGCCTCTGATTTCAAGCCATGTTCCGTAAGTATGTTGTCTACAACTGTGCCATTTGCAGAGCTAGTTGGGTAACCCGTTCTCATTTCCTATAAATGTTTGTCGAACCGTTCATCTTGCTACTTATACTATTTCTGCTTCTGTTACTAAAGTTTCCCCCTCTATTACTCTTGCTACTGCTACTACTGTTTCTACTTCTATTAGGTACCATGTCTACTTCGACTCCTCTTTTAACTTCCGTTAGTTTTTCTTCTTCTCTCACTACTTCTATTTCAGTTACTTCTACTACTAATTTCAATTACTTCTACTTCTACTACTAATTTCAAAATCGGAGCCTTTTCCATTTTAATACTATGTTAACTACTTCTACTTCGCTGTTTCCTATACTATTCAAGCTGGCTTATTTAATGAAGTCGCAGCAGTTCACTGTTGAGTTTTGGTAAGAACTCTTATTCATGAATTAGCTATGATTGTGGGGGTTGACTCGTTGACACCTATATATATTATTTATTAATTTAAGTACTGTAATTTACCTCACTATTTCGTTGCTTTGTACCTTCAAAATGATTGCACTTTATTTTATTTTATTTTTTTTTAGTTTTTGTATCGACGATGCCCCTGAGCATCTTGAATAACCTTCTGATTTTGCATCAATGATTCCTTTACATTTGATTTTTATTTGCGTTCGCAAGTATATATATATATATATATATATATTAGCTTAACATTAACGTAAAGTTTATTTTCTATCTAAATTTTAAACTTTAAGGTGATATCTCTTCTTGGGCTTCAGTTTTTTTTAATATATCTTGCTGATTTTTTACTTTACTTTTACGAAACGAGTTGCCACTTGCCGTGTCTATTATTGTAATTCTTGCTGTTGACTTCTGTGGTTATTATGATTATCTTCGTTATGACTATTGTGGTGAGCTGATCATTTATTATCGTGTGCCCATTCTACCTCTTATCATTTATGCTCCTGAGGCAGCTGCTCCATTTGGTCCCATGTCGTCGACTACCGCCCAAATTATAAATGCCTTCAAAGCTTAGTTCCTTTTAACGTTAGTTCTGTGAATTTCTTGTGATTTAATGGTCATTTAGATCTTATTATTTATGTGATTTTTTCCTTAACTATAACCATTGACTTTATAACGAACAAAATTTATGACAAGCTTTCTGTTGATGATTCGCTACTTCTGGGTGAACTCGTTACTTCTCAGTAAATTATTCATTTTATAATTCTAATTAAATTGAAATATTCCATAATTTTTATTATTTGTGGTAATTTCGTTACAATGATAGCCT
Source organism: Parhyale hawaiensis (assembly GCA_001587735.2). Lineage (NCBI taxonomy): Eukaryota > Metazoa > Arthropoda > Malacostraca > Amphipoda > Hyalidae > Parhyale > Parhyale hawaiensis. Next base: position 13,894,505 of record LQNS02278170.1, on the reverse strand, counting down.
TTTGTTTTTTTCTGTTATTTTTGTGTCCAAATTATTGAAATATATATTTTTATATGAAGTTCCCGCAGTGTATTGTATCAGACACATGTGGTCTTGTTCCGTAGGCTCGCCATATGCCATTTGAGGCTCGCCATTTGCTTTCTGGGACTCGCGTTTTTTTTTTTTTTTCTCAAAGGCACCATTAGCCTTGGATTCGTTAATAGTGATTAGATCTATTCTAATCACTGTTAACGAATCCGAGGCTAATGGTGCCTTTGTAGAAAAAAGTAGTGCATTAAAGCGACTGTGCCGTTCCCAAATTATTATTCACTGAGCCCATCTGGCAGTGAAGCAGGCCGTACTAAAACTAACTAAAGGACTCTGTTACCTTCAAAATGATGAATGGAAATTTGAATTCTGGCGCTAGCGGCGTGGCTCCGACACTCGGCGATGTGGGTTCGCCTACCATGTTTGTCTGATACGTACACTGACGCTGAATAAGAAGCTTGCCTATATATACGTTTACTTTATTTTGGATAGGCTTCAAAGGACCTGCACGAACGCATTTTTTTATTAAATGGACTTCAAAACTTTGAATTTTCAGTGCAGTCCTTCAACGAAAAATATTTATTATTTCTGTTTTAGGTAAAAATATTTGGAACACAACAGATTCAATTAGAAGGACATTGACTATACAAAAAGCGAACGTTACTTTAGGTGAAATGGCGGCAAAGTCATAGAGCATTTGCTGTTTTTTTTTATTACTCTTACTTAAGGGTAAAAGAAAATCTGGAATGTTACTAGAGAGAAAGTACACAAAATTGGTAGGCCTGTGTTGTAGCTGTTGCAGTTCTCTCATCATTATTGCTGAGTTGAGTGCGGAGTATTTCTGTTATTTACGTTGGTGAGTGGTGCCACAGACTGTATGAGTTCGAACCTACCACAGCATATCCTTGCTCGTTTTCTTTCAGACACTCTACCATGGTGTTCCCTCAAGTGAAAACCATAGATTCTGTTCCCGAGGAGCCCACCAATGTCACCACTGATTTGAAAAGCAAGTTAGTGTAAGTTTCTCAAAAGAGAAGGAAGCTTCTCTGCTTCTCTTATAATCTCTCATGGTCACGGACACTACACAGGCGCCCGCCCGCGTGCCATCATTCATTAATCCATCTAGCCAGATTTTCCTCTTACACATTACCGCTCAAATTGCTCCTCGCCCTGACTTCAGTGTTTGTTTTCCAGTCTGTGTTTGCCACCTTCACCACCACTAAGTTTGTCACTTCCAGTTACATGTTTTTGTATTCATCTACCTTCCGCGCACTTTGTGCTATACCCATCTAGTGACCCCAACACTATGTGCAACACCTATCTAGTGACCCCACACGATGTAGAACACCCCATCTAGTGATCCCAACACTATGTGCAACACCTATCTAGTGACCCCACACGATATAGAACACCCCATCTAGTCACCCCAACACTATATGCAACACCTATCTTGTGATCCCACACGATGTAGAACACCCCATCTAGTCACCCCAACACTATGTGCAACACCTATCTTGTGACCCCACACGATGTAGAACACCCCATCTAGTCACCCCAACACTATGTGCAACACTAGTCGAGTGTCCCCATACAGTGAGCTAAACCCATCTGCCTCTTGCACACACAGACTAAGAGACTACATAATTGCGTGGTGGACAGTTTTTTATCCGTTCATTTAGAGACCAGGATCAACGCCATCCCCTCAGGGGGCATAGGAAGGGGCCACAAGCTTAGATTCGTTAGGCTCGCCCATTCCATGTTATGGGGAGCAGCGCCCCCGGGGGACTCGGTAGGTTACCTTAGCCACTAGCTAGGTCTTCGGGACGTCTGTCTTTCGTTCTCACTTTGCTTTTTTTCCGATGTCATACTCCTGCTGATATTACTTCGCTCTGATCTGTTCCTTCTTTCCCGATTTGCTGTTTCTATGCGCATTGATCCTGTGTGTGAACTCCCTCGTGCGTGGGTTCTACATGTCTATCGACATGCTATTAGTCCCTTCTTTGCTCCTCATCATTAGAACAGCTTAGTACTGATATAGGTAGGCCTAAACTATCTTATCTACCATACCCATCAACACGATCTCACAACCAGGCCATCCACGTTACGCTAAATGTACACCCATCCAACGTGACGCTGACGTATACAACAGTTGAGCACCTAAGCCGCCGGCTGCTGTATCTTTCAAACATGTTTAGCCGGAGCTCACAAAAGACTTCGGTCGCAACCGCAGAGTAGGTGCGGAACCCCCTCTACCTGTAGTTCTGTCAGAAGTAACCTTAAAACCAGAGAGGATGCATTTAGACAGACTGCGCTACCGTGGTCATCCTACCCTGCTGTCTCTTAGCGAGAGGCTTCATGAAACAGAAGCGGAGACCGGCCCGCACTGCTCCAACGCACAACGCAAAACATTTAAGTGAGTGCCCGGCACTACATACCTCACGTACACAGCACAACATTACAGGGGTGTTATTAGATCGGTAGAGGTGCCCCGTGTTTGCCGTTGCCTATCTAGGCAAGCCAGTCTGTTGTGCCAGACAGGCGATGGTAATCCAACAGAAACAACAATACCTTCTGAACACGTGGAACAACCATCCGTTGTACATACCTTCAGTCGCCCAAGTACAGCGTTAGCACCCATGCACCTACTAAACCCAGTGTGTAACGCGAATATTTCGTCCCCGCAAAATATTCAACCCCTTCTACTGACTCACACGCACTCACTGTGTAACGCATATCTACTGTACCATACAGGCGCCACCCCATTGCACCGCGCAAACACTAGAAGCAATGCCCATCTTCCACCCTCGTACATTTTGTGGTCCTCCAACTACCGCCTTGATACATTTTATAACTCATGTTTGCCTAGCTCGAACAGATAACACTTGGCTTCCCCTCTCATACAGTGGATAACAGTAGGCTTCTGCCAAGACCGTTCGTTACTGATCTCGGCCTCCTTGGGTTGATGTGTTGCGCTGACAGAACTGAAACGTATGACGTTATTACGTTGATGAACCGTTGTTGCCAGAATGCGGTGATTCCCAGCTACTCTGGTGAGATCAGTCTCATTAATTAAAAGGTTGGCACTCTTAAATTGCCCGATCAGTTAGTTACTCATGCTATTGCTCACATAGAGTTTTAGCTCACTGAATAGGTGCCTCGTAGATTGCTAATGAAAGAAATCTTGACATTCAATGACCACTTGCATTGGGATGTTATTTATGATGCCCTTCTGAATAATCTCTTCACACTCGCGCTATCGGTTTTGGTTGTAGTCAGTCCCCAATTCACTGATCCAAAATACTGTAATTTTTCGCCGATACACATTTGTTTTCCTTCTCGACACTTTGACGAATCGATTCATATCCGTCTTTATTCGCGTGCGTACTTGAGTTTCTTGGTTGCATTATTTGCTATTTTCGTTCCGACTAAGTCACTTCCCGCTCCGCAATTTTCTTCCTTTCTTCAAAATACTGTAATTGCCTTTGACACATACCGGTATGTGCGTTTTTTTTTTTTTTTTACCGTTAGCAGTACTTGCTTCCATGATCTCGGATCTATGTACAACATGATACTTTACAGAAGTATCTCGAGTTTTTGAGCTGGCTGCAGAAGATGCCTTCCGAAGTTTCAGAGAAGGAAACTGTACGCTGCTATTTTGAAAATCTGTCGGCTGCGAAACTGTTAATCCTCCTTCAACCAACACCATTGTAACACCATTACCGTCAGCAGCAGAATGATTAATCTTCCACCAACAAAACCATTGTAACATTGATACCGTCAGCAGCAGAATAGGTAATCTTCCACCCACAAAAACCATTGTAAAATTGACACCGACAGCAGCCGAAAAAGTGTTCATTTACCAAATAACACCATACCGACACACATGCTGAAACCTCAACTAATACTCAACATGTATCATTGAACATTTAAGAATTTACCACCGGTATCTGTATGCAAATTATGAATTAATAGGAGCACACTGCACTCCTACACAACACAATATTCTACTCTCCCTCCTTACACCGCAAAGCTTCCTGTCCTGCTAGCGCTCGCTGAATTTTTCGATAGCACACGGTCCATAAATATTTTTTACATTGTCCTCTTTTTCTTTTTACCGATGTTCCATCTATCGTGCACTCTTTCGTATTTGTGTCCGAGATCTAACGCGAATATTCATACATATATTCCTCTCCCAGTGCTCGTTATTCCTACACTAGCATTCGGTACGCAGCTTCCACAGTATCTAGTATGACATGCTAAAACACAAATATATATAATTTACTCATTTCATTCATTTCATCTGGCAGACCCTCCAAGATATGTAACACCCTGGCCCTGACACACTGTATTTTTGAGGAAACAGCTATGTCCGTTCACCTACCGAGCTTTTATATTTGCAGCTATTTTCAGTAAACAAAACTCTTTTCTTTTAAGTAATAATAGCTAGTTAACAACCGATGCAAAAATTATGGCGCAGCAAAAGTTATTAACAAACTTCCAAATTAACAAAGAAATCTCATGTTTTTTTTAACTGCTGAAGCAACGAAGGTAAAGTAAAAGTCATTTAAACAACTTTGCCTATAGAAACTATAAAAATTTCGTTTAAGCTACTTTTATTTGATTAAAACATTGATAGTCATTGAACTCGCTGAAAAATATGGTAGAGCGATCCGGGAAGGTATACGAACACGGCTACTTCCTCATCACACCTACGCCACATGTCACGCATAACTGTGTAACACGTCATGTGTTTCCTATTTCACTGCATCGCTCTGCTCTATAGCTGTCACAAATGAGGAAATTCCATGCACTTACGCGCAGAGAACTCTTCAGTTAACAAAACGAATATATTTTAGCCAGGAATATTTTGATGGCCATAAGTTTTTATTTTCTAGTAACAGATGATTTTCTTCTTTTGGTCACCAAATCTTTTTACTGGTCGAAGCATTTCAGTTGTATTAACTAAAGCGTTCTCTGAGTGTATCGTTCCCCACACACATGGTGAAGGTTTCAGCCTGTAAATAACCAGCTTGTCTTCCCTGTATGGACATCATGAGGAGTATGTGCTTTAACAGTCTTGAGTGAATATCATCCGCTACCATTAGTTATAGTTCTCTTAACTTTTGTTCATGGGTTCTTGTGGTATCTGTTCCCTTGTTGCTAAGGCAATTTTGTACTGGTGTGGGGTAACAAATTTAATTTTACCAAGTCCCTATCCATCTTTTTTGTTGTGTTTCTTGTGGAGTTCGTTTCATGGCTATATTCTTCACTTTTTCGTTTGAATGAGAAGGAAAAATTTAGCTCCTGCTCAACGGACCGGAGATGTTCCGTATTATATAAAAAATTGTCTACTCACACCCCCTCCCCCTGTGCCTGTTCCGTTGTTTAAAGCTAATGCAATCTTTGCAAAACAAATCACGTTTTCATATTAACAGATTTCTGTTGCAACGCACCAACTAAAAACATTTTATCCACGGTCTTTTCGGATTTTCTGTGCCAATTGAAGTCCCAAAATCTCTGCTTTTGCGTGTTTCTCACCGACTAATAAATCCTAAAAAAAAAACTTTGTTGCAACATGTTAAGCGTGTGTCGCTACACTATCCCACCGTCTTACCACCCTGTTCAGGTGCACAAAGATGCCAATTTACCAACGACCCGCCTGAAATATCTGTTGTCGCTCTTGCCTTGCCCATGTTCCTCCTTCCTCAGTTCCGTAATAAACTGGTACGACTTGCCGCGAGGAGGATATCCAGGTTTTAAAGACAAAAATGCTGCTGCTTCTGCGAACTAAACGTAGCTGCCGCAGGTGGTGGTAGTTCGACGGAAAAAAATTTGGTATAATGGGTGCATTGGCCTGAGCGTTCTTAAGTATGCAGTTAACCAAAAGCTCAAGTGAATTCAGTAGGCAATATTAAGCCAGTCTACACCAAATGTGAGGGTGCTAGTGTAGTAGGGCAGCAGGGGTAATATTTTTTTTCACTGAAGCCACCAGCCATCCGTTTTACCTCCACGTTTTTCCCAATTCGTGCTTGGGTTCCCCATTGTTCTTTATGCATTACACGTCCCCCCCATTCTCCTCTCAGTTGAGGCACCACGTCGTCGTTGTGTCTAGTGAAACTAAAACTAACGTTTTCACTGACTAGCTACTCTCTTCTGTTGCTAAACTTCCCTCATACTAACAGCCACTTACATACAATACGACATCCATATATATTTTAATTATATGTATACCATCTGCCTTTTGATAAAGATTTTCTGTTAGCGAGCTCTGCTTGTCCACCAAAACGATTTTTTGTATTAATTATTGATTGATTAATTTGACTAATGGTCATTATGACTGTGGTATGTGGCCTGTACTGCATGATTTTGTTAATTCTAGTTGAGTTGAAACTATTGCATGCTGTTCTCATCTGATATTTTGTTTGAAATGACTTAATGGAAGTGGTGATAATGACTAATTAATGCAGTTATGTTTTTGATAATGTTTATCATTATTATTGTTACTACAGTAGCTATAGCTACCGGCTGTTAAGACCAATCCAGGATATACATATATTGAAGGTTGGCTTCTCATAATTCATTGGTCACTCAACTAATTTCTAATGGATTGACTTGTTAAAAAAAGTGACCTCCAGTTCGTTCCGTCAAGTTTCCTTGGAAAAATGTGCCCTAAGGTTCGGTACCTCCTTCAAATGTTCCATGTTGAGAGTGACTTAGGGTTCGCTGCATCCAAGTTTCTTATTAACTGTGTTTCTTGCATTGTTGTCAATAGCTACAACAATGCTGCTAACTAATACCACGTGGCTCTGACCCATGAAAACCTGCGTTCTCAACTGCCCTGGCCATTTTGTTGTTCTTACCTCCCGGGTAACGGTGCCGCGGCCCCCTTCTCCCTCCCTGTCCTTGTGATCGTTTTGAATTGGTTGCGTGGGAGCCCATGTTACACTTTGAATCAGTCCTCGTTCGTCTGATGATTTAACTTTTCTGGTGGGTGTTAACGAAGAATATTCTACTCTGATAACTTAACTGTATTTTCCACAATAATTTTTTTATTATTTTTGCTTCGCGAGATGGTTTTTTAGTCTCTAGAAGAAGGCGTGCCGTACGACTCGGTTGTCAAACTGCATGTTGTAGCGAATCGGGTATGACAGCGATGCCTAAAACGGGCAGTTATTTACTGACTGTATCTTTTCTTAGAGTAGTCACATAATACGTGAATGGAATTTTTCTATACCATTGAGACGGGTTCCAGACTACTTTCAGTGGAAATGATTCATTGGCCCGATACTAACGAGAAAACTTCGAAGTTGTAAGCGAATTTTATGGCTTTGCGCTCAATTTGTTACCTTGATGTGTTCACAATAGTAGAGTTATTGATGTATTCTGATGCAAATCCAATAATACCGATTTTTTTTCATATTCAGGGTTGTGAAGTTTTCCCCCTTTCGTAAATCCATATTTCCTAAATTAAATCACAAACGTTTGCCCATGTCAGTGTAAATTCGCTGTTGTAAATCGCACACTGTTATAATAAATTGAAGATTTACCACTGTAAATTTAACGTTTGTATAAATCCAGAGTTCACAATCTTCCAGCCGTGATTCATTTATTGTATTGCCGGAAAATTCATTTTCCGTAAAGAATTCTTTCAGCTCAAGCTGCTAGAATGAGGAGAAACTTTCTCCATTTGATACTGTGATTAGGATTTTGAAGTACCTGTCAGCTGTAGGGCAACGTGGTGTACATTCGTCTATAGAAAGGCATTGCTGCAATACTGCGTAATATGTTAGCTAATCTAATCCAAGTCCAGTGATTCTTTGTTCCGTCGCTATTGATAGCATGCAAACTGTAAAACTCGTACATTTCAAATCAGCAGAACTCAAAGGCTTGCGTTTTATTACGATAATCATTTAATCTCTTATCTCCACCATCGGCATCATTTTTATTACTCACGAATGAAGTTATTGAGTAGCAAGTTTATTAATAGGACGTTATCTATTCGTACGACGGTCGGGCTTAGAATATTAAAATTGACAAATCGTGCTTCCAGGCACAGCTAGCACCCGTCTCCAAGGCTGCAAATTTATATTGTCGTATGCTGCATCTGTTCCCGTCGATTCCTTTGCGTTATTAATTAAAAAAATGTATTATTATAAACAACATGGGTAATACCTTGCAGATAATACCTTGAAAGCTTGTTAAGTAACAGGAGCATGTTGTAATTCACTTGTGTCGCAGTTTCCAATAGTTTAAATTGAATGACAAATTTAATAAAAGATTAGGAAACTTGTTAACTTTAGCTACTTTTTTCTTCCGTCGATACCTATCATGAAATTCTTTATCGATGAATATGATGTGCAAGGATAGCAGTAGGAAGCGTACTTACGGGAATGCGTATGGCAACGCCTCTTCTATGTAACAATTGCTGAGAAAAGCATGGTTAGAACAAGAGGTCTGAGCATCTGTGCTGTAGTTGCCATTGTTGAAGTGTTTGTTCTCGGTTTTGCTAAATAGTGATGGTTGAGACCACGGCAGTTTTGTGCTCTAACGCAGCCACCTTCTTTATTGATGCATTCGTAATCTTATCGGCTTAGTTTGATGTAGGTGTGAAGTTATTGAGGACAGGAAGTCCGGTGTCTCCGTTATCCTGCGCTAGATAACTTCTCGAATTGATTGGCATATCTGAAGGCGAGAGCCGAGTACGTTCCCACAGGTTAGTCTAAATGTGTAGAATTAAATAATATTGAATAAAGCAATGATGAGATGTGTTCGGAACACAAGTCACTAGAACTTTGCTCGACTTAATTACTCAAGCCAAACTAGGAATGTGGTTTACTAAGTACTTTAGTAAAAATGTGATGTACTTTTGAGTATACATTAATTGCCATAGGTTAATAAAATTATAAAAATTACTATAGTACGACGAGCAAGTATTTTATTTTCGCAGCTAAACAATATGAATGAGGTTAGGCCTTTGCTTCAGCATAACTGGGTGTAGCATGACAATAAGCTTCGTCAGCTTTGTATCGAGTTCACTCTATTTCTGAAAGACGTACTATTCTTGATTAAAACAAACTTGAAGAATGCGAAAAAATTTTTGGTTCACGTTTATGCTAAACGTGCAGTGTGAATTATGTAATTGTTTCAGAGGAAGTTAGCTCATACTAATCTACTTTTTGCTAATAAGTAGTATTATTCGTAATTTGCTAGTGCATCTAACTAATTACCCTTCTGTGATACGCTTCTCCATGATGTCATGAAATTTACTTTCTTTAACGAATCGCTTTTGCCACGTGTTTTTGCTCAAATGAAAAGAAAATTTTTTTCCACGTACCTATGTTTATGATTCAGTGAAAATTTTTACTATGATGCGTTACCTAATCTCTTCATGTCGTACCTGATGGTAACTGTCCTCCAATTTACAATGCACATTCTCATGCTTGTACGTGATCACGAACTGCTCCCAAATGTCAGGGTAACTGCATCAAACTCCTGTAGATAATGCCCAATCGGATGCAATTTCATCTGAAACTCGAGGAAATACTCTCATTGTCACCGAAAGTAGGTATGCAATAAAAAACTGCGCTTTATCTATTTCTGGACTATTTGATATGTCAATGCCCACAGTAATACCAAATTACGTCCAAAGTCATCATTCAATAGTTTTATATATTGCGTCAGCAGATATAGAAATGATACCAAATTTCGTACAGAAAAGTATTTAAATGCTCTGTAAAATATGTCTGAGGTGACAATAATCGCATTACGGTACCAAATTACAATCAGAGATGGTATATTCTGCAAGACACAAACTTAGAATTCTACCGCGAAACTGCCGCATAGAGCACAACTGTCGTGGTCCGGCACGAGACGCAGAGGCGTAGCTGAAGGTGGTGGACAAAGAGGGACAATCGTCCCCAAATGCAGCAGCTGGTTCAAGTTTAGTTTGGACTTGAAGATACATATATTATGAATGTAATATTCTAAACTCAATTAGGCGCTGCAAATACTGCACAAGGAGAAAAAGAAAATATCTTTGCCATATCTTAGCTACGCCGCTGACGAATGGCGCTGTTGTTCGAAGTTCTCCTTTTGTATTGCTACTGTGTAATTCTTGTTGCTCCAAACATCAATACTACTATCTACTGTTGCTGCTGTTACTACTATCATTACTGTGTGTGCCACTTGTGTTGATAGATATCTTGCTATTAGCAATACTATGCAAGACTTGCCTTATACTTGAGCTGTAGGTACTGGCCGGCCTCTTCTTTTAGCGGCATGTTGTTACGTAAAAAGTTTGGTAGGTTAGCTATGCCTGAATTATTAGGTTTTTGGAACGCGTACGCCTGTTTTTGCCTGCGCGTGTGTGTCTGTTCGTGTGCCGTTTCTTGTTCCCTCTTAAGAAGAATAAGTAAATACATTGAGATGAAGATTCCCCCGCAAGCTTTCTTCACTATGACGAAGCGTAAAGTTTGCTAAAACAAACTGCAATACACGGTGTTACGTTCTTCCCTTATCTGTAGGTCTTTGTCGTCACCAGTCATTTTTCGTAGCAATTGTCTTCGTCCGGTTCATTAGGTCATTATCGGTTCAGGTGTACATCCAAGTTAGCAATTGCTGGTGGCGCCGGAAGCATTTAATTTATACTATATTATATTGATAATTTAATTTTCCTGAGCGCGTAGTAAACAATATGGGAAAAATTGAATAGACTGTATGTACAGAGTTGCGTGTGAGCAGAAATGAAGAGAGGAAGCCTTGAAAAAAACTTTGTGAAGTGCTGATGAAACGAGGGTTTGCCGTTTTCAAATTTGTTCGTGACCACTATGTAGCATCCATTTGAGAAACAAAAAGCGGAAAGCGAGCGAGACCAATGTGACATTGTTACCGTAAGTCTACTGTTATTTAGAACTCCCGCAATTCGGAAACAATTTCCTTGCATGTCACAGCCCAGTATTTGTAACAAGTTTTCACCTTCTGGGAATATTCTCTTCTTGATGAATTGCCCTTAATTATCATTGAGATGTGTAATAAACACACACCCACATATACACAATTTGCCGCTACTGCATATTGAGTAAAAGAAGTACTCCCTGTTAACTACCGGTATTGCTAGCGATATTCTCTGCTACGGTTATTACGAATGCCTGAGCCAGCTCACCTTAGTCATTCAACTGCTGCTCAGGTGTCTTGCATAATCGAAGTTTCCGATAACCGCACTGGAGTTACCTATGACCTTGCAACTTGTACATAATTTCTTGTTCTTCGTACTCCTACTAATCATCTTCCCTGCTGTTCTACCCATTCTTTTCCCATTTGCTATATTCCGATGAATGGGTCTGTCGTTTTGTTATAACACGACACCTGTCAACCGAGGAGGTCATGCCAAGTGACTTAGTAGCTACGTGTTGCTTTTCCCTTCTTCTCTTCGGATCGCAACGAATGCTTAGCGCTGATAGGTTTTAAACAGGAGTATAGCATTAATTACTATTATAGGGAAAGAAAATAACAACCTGTACATATCTTCACGTCGTATACCCCAGCACTGAGTCTGAGATATCACAATCATTTTCTGCTCCTAAGAGATAACAAACGTAATAAAAACCTCAATGAATTCTTTGTGTGGCCGAATTGCTAACTTTTCCTCATACATATATCTGAAGTGTTTGATGCTGAATTCTCTTCGCTCTGTGTGTCTGTGGCCTACTAAAGATCGGTAGTTTCCCTTGTAAAGTATTGCTTTTTGACTATTATACTCGCCGTTTGTATCACCACACATGTTGCACTTCTGTTGTCCAGTATCTCGTAGTCGTCTTAAACTCCAAAACTAATTCCGAACGACAAAAGGTGTACTACTCACGTGCAGTGCTTGGTGCGTGTATTTACCACAGGTGTGCGTTTGGGGACCCTAGCGTGTGCAAAACTCTTGTGTAAATATGTACCCTCGTTTATTTGGTCTTGTGTCCCCGTTAAGTGTGAGCACTTTTTTTCGAGCGGTATGCCGACCCCGATGTCTTCTTCTGAATTTATAATTTGCTTTGTGTTACGCCGGAAGCATAGGTATCTGCTGCCCAGCACCGTGTCTCTATTGAATATCACCTATTTCCATTTATAATAACTCATTTTCGGCCCCATTTGTGTATTTTCAAAAACGCAGCAGTTAATCTGAAATGCTGTTAACAGTCCATTTGGGCAGGCGGGGAAAGAGACTTAGCCGTTTACCTCGGAAAAGGACAATTCGGTCACGTTGCAGGCAGTGCTGCTCCTATAACAAACCTGGAATAGTATGGATGATATGGGTCGTCAACTGCAGTAAAGTTTTCCTCTTGGCCGTGGGAGCTTGGCGGTATCACATTGTAGTTTATATTTAATTGTTCCTTAGGCATCTATGAGGTCTCTATCGTCGCATACTGGGTATTTTTATTCCGTGCTGTTGCCGATAGCCTCGACCTTCTGTTGCAAAGTGCTGTTCCCGTGGGTGGTCATCCAATGGCATGGCTTCTGTGTACGTATTGACTGTCGAATACTGATAGTTAATGAGACATACAGTAGGTTTTAAGTGTCTTCGATGATTTATCCTATCGCCTTTTAACATTTGAATTGCTGCTAACATTATTGAAGCACCTTCGTCGTGAAGAGAAAGCCTAAACAATTTTTTAAAATATATTTCGCTAGCTGGTAGCCCGAATAAACGTTCAAAACTGACCAACTCTCTGTGATAAATTTAACTCAACCTGATTTGTCCCTTGGTATTCTGAACGGTGTCAAGTTTCTGCGTATTGTTGTTGCCGAGGAACCTACTGGGAAAGCTTACCAATCGTGTCCGCTTAGCAATAATGGCTTAACGATAATCAAAGCGTGGCTTCTCACCTACGCTACGTGCCATTCTCGTTGATCTATTTACAAGTATCGTTGCTAGTCGTTCCTACTTACGACGACTACTCAACTTGACATATTCCCAGTGCGCCTGACCAAAGCTACTGACAATGCATTTCACTCACGTGAATGTTCGTGTATTGCATCATCTCAGCATTACAATCATCACGTTCCTCACTTTGGTCGCATTGTACTCACTGTATCTGTCGTACCCTCCGTTACCTCAGCAAAATGACCGCTACTCGTATTGCAACAAAATCTGTACCCTTGGCTGAACCACGACTCCTCCCCCCTGCAATAATTCGCTGATCTCGTAATACAGTACGTGTGAGACCCTGTAAAGAATGCTCGTTTTCGTAACGTAACATCAGGAAAGGATCCAGAAATTACTGCAAATTGTAATAACTGTTTAAAATAATACCGAATCAAGCTCCTACTGTTCATACTAAAAATATCCTTTCACCTTACTAAGATCTTGATTCCCTTAACGGTGCAATGAACGTTTGTCCACTTAATGTATGAGCTATGTGTGATTTCTTGTGTGTGCGTGTGCGCCTGCTTGTGCGGAATTTCTAGCTTTGTTTGTTATGCTCTGAATTGCCCCTTGTAGCTCTCTCATGATTGTAAATGCAGTTTCTGTACATGCTTTTAGCTGCGTGTTATGGTATGACTATTAACTGGATTCTTAAGTGCTCCAAAGGCTTGGCTTTGTATTTTTTATCGATAGCATCTAAATTAAGTCGCCTCTATTAACTGTAGAAATGAATTTGCCGTGGCTTTGACACCATTTTCTTCACCAGCTGTCATTTTTTTTTTTTTTCATTCAAGCATCGGTACTAATTCAAAGTGGAGCCTTTGGAATAGTGTCAAGATCCATGGTAAATAATTGATTACTAAATCATTGGTTACGTGTATGTATAAAGAACATAACCTGACTAACCTTTCATTGCCTCGCCTGATCAGGGACGGCGTTCCCCACAGGTACTCCCCTGGTACTGGCGAAAATCTGCTCGGCAACTCGCTGCTGCCCGGTTCCGCCCTAAATGGCTCAGGGTGGTGCCTCTTCGTGTACAATCTTGCCCCGGAGACCGAAGAGAACATCCTGTGGCAGCTGTTTGGGCCCTTCGGCGCAGTCCAGAACGTCAAAGTCATCCGCGACTTACAAACCAACAAATGCAAGGGATTCGGCTTCGTCACCATGACCAATTACGATGAGGCACTCGTGGCAATCCAGTCTCTGAACGGCTACACACTTGGCAACAGAGTCCTGCAAGTGTCGTTCAAGACGAACAAACACAAGAGCTAAGGTGGTGCTGCTCCGTTTGACCTCCATCCTTACGTGTAGAGGTGTAACAGTTCGTCTGTTCTGCCGCACTAGTCAGCTGGTGACCACTTGGTTAGAATTCTCATCGTCATGATGCGTCCAACTCCCAATTGGCCATCAGCCTAACGTTCCCTATTCTTTTCTATCCTCTTGTTTTTTCTTGCCTGGCCATCTTTTCTTGCTGGTCAGTACATCTTTCCCTTTCATCTATCCGAATATATGTATATTTAGACCACTTGAGAATGCAAACGAAGTACGTTATTTTACTGCCACTGTTTTCCATCGTCAAATTGGAATGGTGTGCAGCAGTCTACAACTCAGCTGTATAGGAACTGCGATGAGTCAGCTACACTTTGGCTCAGTGGTAACACAGAGGATACACGCTGCTGTTGCTGCGCCTACAACATCTGGTCCCGTGCTGCTGCAACAACTGCATCCTTTGCATCTCTGAGATCTTCCACAAAGTAACTTTCGTACTCTCACCAAAATCACCAGTTGCTGAAGAGTATTCCTGTCAAAGAAGCGTTAGGTCAGATATTTCATCCATTGAAAGTTGCACCGAGCGTTTTGGTGTACCATCGGTTTGTTGAACATCGGAAGTTCACCAAAATGCCTGCCTCGATAGTTTGTTGGGTCCGTCCGTGTGTGTGTGATCTAACGCGTCTCAAATTTCGTTCTTGCTGCACCCGCTGAAAACATCGCCACTCGTTCCATCGCTGTGTAGGCGTGACTGCTTGTTATGGATTCCAGTGAGCTTCTTCAATAGAGACGAAGGTTTCTGGCCACAGGCGATCATTGTGTTGGTGAAGTTCCTCGCGGATTCCAAACTGGCGTCTGTGTAGAGACGAGGATGCGTGGCAGCGGGCGATCGTGTGTGGTGTGGGTGTCGAACACTTACTCCGCCACCACGATCTGCAGCACCTAAGGAGGCTCTGCGGTTGTGAGTATTGGGGCGATCAGATCGGCCGCAGCAGCAGCGGTTACTTGTAGTGTTGAGGTCAAGCTAATTAATATCAACGCTACTTTTGTCTTAAGTGTCCACTAACTCCTCAAAACCATCGATACGTTTGCGCCGTGACTTGAGAAGGGTCCCTCCGGCTCTTCTCTCATTGTCACGGTTTTATTTCTTCGTATTTATCTTATATTTAATGCGATGGTAAATGTTTTATTGTCATTACTAGTGATCACACTCCGGTGTGTGGATGTATTGTTTCGCTTTAGAATGGCTCTCTATACTTTTCCCTATCACCATTATTAGGGACGATTATTTACGTTTTCATCGTTCTTTTATGTTTTGCTTGTGATACGGAAGTATTTTTCTAGTCTTCTGTTCAGTCATAGATTTATTGAGTTCTTAGCCCTAATCTTATTTTAGTTTCATTACTTATGAGTTCTCTTTTATTTCTGAGTAGTTCGATATGATTTCCTCATTGGATTTTTTTCTGTATTAACCACATTTTTATGTTGTTCTTACTACATCAATAAAAGTTTTTGTTTCTTTCATTTACTGTCATTTTCTTTTCCTTTGAGTTTTGTTTCCGTACTAATTGCATTTTTCATAGCAGCGCAATGAAGTCATTATGCTCTAGCATGCTAATTTTCTGGCTATACCATAGATAAAGGTGAGAGATCAGCCACAGCCTGCCCACTTGTTTTCTCCAATGTTCCAATCACTTTGAAGTACACCTTCGGATGTCTGGCGGCCTGATGATTTTGCGGTGCCGTTACTGAACAAATGCCATTGTCCGCCTGCCTGTGCTAGACACCGAAAAGCGTTACGGGAGAGGGAAAAACGAGTCAAACTTCTAGCAACTAGTCGTTACTATATCATAGTGAGTAAGAGGAGACCGAAGTGTACATGTTCCCAGTAATAGCTGGTTAGACGCTCGCGAAGGCAGAACACAAGTAGCAGTCATTGTCTGTTGTATCCGAGGGTGTGGTCGAAGTATTGCAGAAAATGCCTAGTCATTGATTCAGGCTATACATGAAATCAGAGAAGTAAGAGAGAATGATTGGGTAGCCTGTCGGTAATTCAGTGTCTATATGTTTAGTTGATGGTTAGTGTTATGTTCTATTATTCTTAGGGGTTTTGAGGAAGAATCTCACAGACACACACGCGACTCAGACACAAATTGATCCGAAAATGTGGGTTTTTTAAGAGTCCTATGAAAAACTACATACTCTTTGAGCCGCATCTCGGCAGTGTCACAAATTGATCGGAAGATATAAGACGGGTTTTCTAAAATGTACCAAAACAGTAACACAAAAGTCGCCGCTCGGCAGTGTCACAAATTGATCTGGAAAATAAGAAGGGTTTTCTAATGGTGTTGTTTAGGGAAGGTTGCAACCACTTGTAAGTTGCTATCAAGGTAAGCGATAAGACAAACTTCCATGCAAACCTAAAGATATCTTGATAAATGTATCTATTTTTGTACAGAAATTTAGATAAAGAACCCCTACTTAACATTCCTGCATCAATTGATATGTAAGTTAAGAGTAAGTAGATGGCAGTGTTGTCAATTTGAAATGAAATGTTGAAGTTACTACCAGTGTCACTAGAGTTAGTGCCTCTCTGATTGAAAGGTTCTGTTTCGGGACTTGCTTTCTCCCGTAATTAATCCTAGCTAGAAGCTTTGTGCTAGCAGCTAAAAAAAAAAGACTCCTGTGCGGGTCGTTAAACTAATATAGCGGACTTAGTTAAAGTGCGCAACTATCCGCATTACTTTGTGGGGAAAAGCAGTCTAGCAAACGGTTACTGAACATGAATGCACCGTGACCCTGAATAAGTGACAACCCTTGGTAACTGACTACTATTTTGATAAATACCCGTGGTCGTACCTTGTGGAAGACAAAAGGGATCTATGCTCCCGACAGTCCTTGGTACGAGACGAATGTGTTGACAAACTTGGACGTACCTTGGGAAGAAAACAAATTGGATCTATGCTTCCAGCAACCCTTGGTACGAGACGAGTGTGTTGACCAAATATTTTGTGGTCGTGCCTCTGGAGACGAGATGGATCTGTGCTTGTCGAAAACTTTCTATCTTAGAAGGAATCTTGTGTACACTGGTAGCTGCTTCAGTTGTACAATATTTGCCACAGCACCCGTTACAGCCTGGCACACGCCATACATGAAGTCCATAAGTGTCTGGCGAAGACACAAAGGTGAGGACATGTGTTCATGCGATTCTCTAGCGAGAAGTCGACGTACTTCTACCAAAGATATCCTTATGTAGTGTGGATATCGGCTGAAGCCCTTCAGTCATGAAGATGTATCTCTTAACCGAACCAAAGATATTCGCTGGTATTTCTCTGAACGTTTGTACTTAAATTGAATATTAGTGTTGTTCAAAAGAGGAGAGAATGCTATCTATATTTCAAGTTAGCTACTGAGAATAGCCGTCTATGACCACTAACGTTAGCTCGATCCGAGTTACCCAAGTCGGCTCTAGTCGAAAATAACCAAGCGTAGACATTCTATTGACTTTCTAAAGAGTTCTAGTAGTTCATCTATAATAGTAAAAGGCATGAGTTATTATGTCTGTAGTAGAATAGACTGGTGCCATTTTGAGTCCTGTTTCAAATTGACATTTTCTCTATATGAAATTTTTTTATCGATCACAGGGATGTGTATAAACGTAGCACAAAGTGAGCGTGGCTCCCAACAACCTTCCGGGAGGGTTTAAGGATGTCCAGAGCTGAAAAGGTTATTGTTTAGAGATGTTGAAAGCCAACACTCTTCGTGTGTGATGGTATTTTTGCTAAGAGACATTTATCTTGAAGTTCCGCTGCTATACTGTCCCTATCCCTCCATCCATCCATCCTCTCCTCCTGTTCTCCCCCAATATGCCCCACACCTTCTCCCCCTCTATGAATGAATCAACGAAGTAGACTAATGTTGAATCTTGTGCTACTTGTTATATAGAGCTAATTGTGAATGATGATAAATATGGTGGTGATGTTTCTGCTACAGACCGTCGCCTGACATTCCGGTTGGTTACGTCACAAAGCACTTTAGTTAAGTCAACTGGAGAGGAATGCAAGAGGAAGAATTCAATGGCGGTAGGTTCTTAAATCTATAGTGAGGCCTGGCCCATCAGTATTCTCTTGTTAGTTCGTTGCCATGCGTAGAAGCTAATCGAAATTCTGCTATGCTTTCAAATATAACTATTTAGCTTTAGGGCTTGATGAAAGGTGGAAATTTCCTCTTCGATACCATTGTGCTTTTCGTTGAGATGCCTCCGTTGAGCAGAAGCATTGCACAAAAGAAATCAGAGGTAATTCATTTAGTGCTGTCTCTGTATCTTCAATTATTATACTGTAGTTGCTAGGCCTCCGTTGAGTCGTTTGGTTAGTGTAATTAGTAAAGGTTTCTCACGCTTCTTCTATCTCTTCACTGTCTAATTCCTCTACGGATTGAACGTTAGAATTCTGTAGTATGATTTCTCCCACCGAGGTAAACTCTAGATCGAGCCTGAACAATTCTGTCCTCGATGATGCCAAATCCTGTGCACGGAGTGGCAAGCAGCGCATTATCGAGCAAATGTAAGCAGCCTCTCAGGATCCGTCGTTCCGTTGACTTGCAGTAATTACTTACTTGTACTCACAGATAATACTCACCAATTACGGTTGTATTTGCTCGTAAGAAACAACTCATTTATGGATGCAAACTTGCTTGTTGTGGTCATGACTGAGCTGTGCCGTGTCTGTTTTATAGCTCTGATCAAGTCTTCTCACCGCCGTATCTCCTTGGTAGCTTCCTACAGAACCCTGTAGTGATATCTTCTATATTGATACTTTTAGTAGTTGAATTCGCTGTATGTATTTGGTCTTTGTCGTTCAGGCGAATCTTGGATCGTTTGACTTGTTAACCGTCGCCCTCGTACTGACTATATCAATACAAATAAATTATATGAGGCGCGTGAGGTGAGCTTGATCAGCGGCGTTGTCTGTGTTGTCACCCATGCTTGTGTGTTGCCCGGGATCAAATAGGACACACCGATTTTACCAAGTGGTTGCACCTACACTCCACCAGGGGATGAAAATTTTCCACCCAAATTTATAGTTTCCTTAATCGGACGTCCGGTACATTGGTCACATCTATTTTTGGATCAACACCACCACCAGTAAAGTGAGATTTCATTTTGCAACTGTCACACTAATTCAGAACCGAAGGTTGAAACAAGCAAGCGAGCAGCAAGCAAGCAAGCGATAGCTCTGCTAGCAATGGCCATAGGGTTCAAAGGGAATACCTCGTATCTAGCATCGTACGTACGTAATTTCTAATGTATTATTGTATCTTTGTCATCTTGTATATTATTCAGGTCTAGTTTTGAATATTGTTATTCCTATTATTCTGAGTGGAGGGCGTGTGACGAGGAGAGCAGTACGCCCCAGCTGCGGAAGAAAAAAAAAGTAGGATTCGTGAGACGGCATCACTTGCTGTGGTGCACCGATGTGCTCCTCTCCTCGAGCCATGCTGTTCCGTGTGTCACTTCTATTTATTGTATATGTAATGTAAACTTTTTCTCCGGTTTGTGTGTTGTAGCCTATAGGTTAAATCCTCCTACATCTTCTTTCTTACGCCACCTCGCTCTGTCCTTGCTACTGCAATAGTACGCGCAGTCTCAACGGCGGAAGCGGTAGCCACGTATAGCTCGTCGTGCTCAGCTGGACACCGTCGTTACTGCAACCCTTGGCATGCTCTTCTTAGGGTTTCTCGACGTTTGGTTGGTCGGTGATAGCGATTACTTCTCACATCATAGCTTTCGCCTTGTTGCCATGATCCGTGCAATATTAGTGCTCAAGCCATTAGCCGTACTTGACATGATTCTCATATCTGTTTATTGAATGCAGCATGATATTTATCTCATACTACCTGTTAATACTCAGCTCTCTACGTACGAATAAGTCAAGTTATGTGCTATATCGCGTGCGAGTCGAAGCTGACTATACTACATAAATGTTGATAGATGGACTATACTTTATCGTTGAAGAATCCGTTGATTTCTCTCGTAAAATTCTACGAGTCCAAACATGCCAGGAGTGTTGTTTCCTCTTACGTTGTAGCGGACCTGACATGTCCGTGACTTGATTTAGAGCATGTATTTCTTGCTTTAGTGCTGATGATGCTGCTGCCGCCGCCGCCGTCGTTACTGCTTCCCCAAGCCGCCTGCTTGTCTGTACTTATGGTTTCCAGTCCTTATACTTCCCTGGCATAAGAGTCTTCTTGCCCCACCTCCAGCTCCCCAGAACAGGATGAAGTTCATCTATTTCTCCAGGAAAGCTATCTCGAGCAAGAGTGTTGGTGTTATGGCATCAGGTTTGGTCGGCATCGCGCCCGCCTAGGGCTGTAGGCCTTTTTTTTAGCTCTCACACCCGAGACTCGTGTTGTGGACGTGGTCACTGCTCTTTTACAACAGTAAACTTACGAGGGTATTCAGGAATCGCGCGTATATACGTTCTTATGTGGAAGTTTTTTTTTTGCCCATGCTGCCTCGGGTAGTCATCATTATCTATGATCTTCAAGTTTAATAATGAAAGTTCGTAGCTCCATAAGTTCATTGCCGAGGCCAAATTGTTGTAACTTTTTAGAGATCTTGGGTAACGGGTAGTTGCACCGAATTATATACATGCACTGACCCCTGCAGTAGCGGTTATATGAAGAAACTTAATTGGGTACCACGTTGATGCAAATGAACATTTACAGTCATTCTAAAATGGTCCAGTACTTAAAGCCATATTGTCGATACCACTGAGGTTTCCTACACGCCGTGCTATTCGTGCCTGGCAAGTACACCTGGATGTCTTACTCATCTTGGCCTGGATGCTGGAAATGTAGCAAGGGGAGCGAAGATCACATTCGTCTCAGATGTCTCTAGCACGTAAGTCTTTTATCTTGGTAATTATTATGATTATTATATTATTATTATTATTTAGAGTAATCATGTATTGAGGCATATAGCATCAGCGCTTCTCTATAATTTATTGTAGACTATTTAATCTTATATTTAATGTGTAATTAGACTATGTTTGCTTGTTTTCTTCATCAGATGTCGTGGCATGGGTTTGATTTTCGTTCGATATCTTCGCACTTTAAAAATTTGATTTTAGCGTACACGTGGCTAATCATAGTGCGGTGATTCTCTTAGTGACGGCTTCAATTGTGTAAAGTTGCAATTCACCAAGAGTCATCGAATCAGTCTCTTTGGACTGACCCTCTTTAGATGCAATCGTGCCGTTCTTTGTGTTTGGATTAGTCAGTTATTAGTTGAGCGCTAGAGCCACCCACCATCACTCCTTGACAGCTTATTGTGGCACTATAGCTGGACTAACTTTACTTCTGTCCCATGAACGTGGGTTCTTTGTCTAAGTGAGGTGTAATACTATGCTTCTACTGCTTGTGTCCTTCATTAGCTATGAGTTCATCTTGTGTCGTGTATTTGTGTTGGATTACGCAGTTCTAGTCGGAGACACTATCTTAGGTTAGCGTTCTCCCGTAGATTATATGGATGATTGGCATTTTGTGTAGCTACAGATAAACCTAGCAGTTTTGCCTCCAACTATCATACCTATACTTGGTTCCTCGCCCCTGGTCAGTGCCCCCCCCTCCCCGTCTTCTCTCGTGCACCTGTGTCCTGCTTTACCCCTTCCATCCTTGAGGTCGGAGCTCACATCCCACCGGTTGTCAATTTGCAGGGTTGAGCAGAGAAGTTCTCTGGCATTTCTCTTCGTCAGTTTGCTAAATTGAAAGCCCATACATAGTTTGCTGACGCTTCTCATGGGCGCCGGTAAGCCAGGTCAAGAATATTACTACGTTCTCTGACACTTGACGAGGCTATTGAAATTGGGTTGAGCACTGCGTCATTTGGACTGCTTGCAATCGTCTGTCGAATGGGTTTAGAAGAACTGGTTCTGACGAACTTCCTCGCTACTATCAAATCTGTTGAAAGTGGAAGTTTTCTGACACCTTTTGCGATTGTCGATTGAAAAGTTGAAAACGGCACTTGTTTCTACGCTTTCACCTGCTTTTTGGCCATCGGCTGGGTCCTGTTTCTTACAATACCAGAAGTTGTGGAAGTTTTTAATCAGATTACTGGAAACGAAGCAGCGAAACTTCGAAGCACGAACTGTATGCGTTCACTGACGGCATGAGCTACGATGTCAACATTATGACACGGCTACTGAATTGGAGGCATGTCTCCGTACTGTGGTAAAAAAACAGTCTGTGTGTGGCGTTACAAAAGCATTAAAAATCGAGCATGATGCAGTGTTTCAAATAGGTCTGAAACTTTACTGCACCTTTTCTAAAGCTTCGGAAAACTTGCTACCCAATAACATGATGGGCACTTGGGCATCATTGCATCTACGCGGTGGCATTAATTTTAATTAGAGCGTGGTAGTTTCTAGTTGGCCGGAATCATGAAATGACTTAGTTTAGAGGGAGTTTTATTTGACGTCGGTGACGTTTTTCCATCATATGCCCCCCGTCTTCATTCTCAATGATTATTGGAGCCCATGCACCTTCCGTAATTCGCATCTAAAATACAACTTTGGTCGAGATTAATTAAAGTAGAAGGAGCTTCTGCAGATGCCATGTCGGTACATCGTGCCGTATCAGTGATACATACGTTTGCTGCTGTCGTTGTGTTCCGACTTCCCTCTTCTTTATTTTATCTTCCATGTCGTCGTGTGTGTACTTGTGCTATTCGCTTGTTTTGGCCTTACCAGTAAGCAAGATCTTGGCAAGGACCTGAAATAACATAGAAAAGTTGATCAGGGCGCGTAAACAAAAAAAAAAATCCCTGTCTTAAATAAAAACTGAAAATGGACGTGTTCATGTTTGTGTTATGCGCACTGAACCAACCATTCCATCCTTGTGTAAAGTTATAATCGGTCCCTTCATCGCTATATACGATGATAATGATGATGATCACGATAGTGCGTCCAGCGCCTTACCACTCCAGTCGGTGGTGGAGCTGCGTGAGGCTTGAGATTTTGTTTCAATTAATAAAGCCCATCTTGAGTTTTCTGTTAACCAAAAGTGTTGACCTTTGAAAAGAAATGCCTGAACTTTGTGAAATGTATACATGTATACCATACTAACTATCGTGCAATTAGTACAGTTTTCAGTCGTGACCACCTATTGCGGGCATCTTGACTACGATAGATCGGTCAAGTGCGAATGTACAAACGAAACAGAGTCATGTTATGCCGCACTTTCTGTATTAAATGGCACCATGAATAAACGAACTTGCCACGTCGAACTTCACTTTGGTTTTAAAGAACCAGGTGAAATTTTTATTTTTTAGACTGTCCGACGTAACTAAGAAAAAATGTTAAATTACTTTACCACTAAAAGTCAAGAGCGAGATCAGGAATATATAATACCCCGCACCACACGGCTACAGAGGCGAACATCAAAGCTTTTGTCGCTCGGCTAACGTAAGGCTCGGCTCACGCAGCTCCCGCATCGGCGTACTCCTTGTACTAAATCACCCTCATATTGGGACTCCTGCCGAACCCTCCCCCCGTCTCTCGTATGCCCTCTATACTCTCCCTCAACCAACCAACCAACAGATGCTCCTGATCAATTTTGTACACCAGCGATGCAGAGAAGTCTTGTTGTTTCCGAAGGTAGTTTTGGTTGTATTGCAATATTTGTACTTTTCCATGTTGAAACCTTATACAATAAATTATTGCAAGATATGTTTAATCTTCGTTTTACTAACCACTTCACATTTGAGTTATTTCAGTTATTCTCTGAACGTTGAATATTTTCCTCGAGTTAGCTAAGTTGAGCCTTTCTATACATTTTCTTCGTGGTTTTATAAGTTACGTAACCAATGTTATGGGAGTTGATTTATAAATTTTATATCGGTTCATAACCAATGAACGTATGTATGCCTTTGGGCTCTATTAAAAAAAAGGTATAAAACCTGTTACTGCTCTCGGTGTCTTCAGTTTCGTCGTCACGTTATGAGTTGCGAATTATATTACCTTTATTTCACTAATTTATCACCGTTTATACACTCATTTACACGCACATTAATCTATCGAGCTTGCGTTACCCAAAAGTACCCAATTAAGAAAGGAGAACTAAAGTAGATTCTTGAAAATAAAATGCCTCTTTCGTAAGACAATACCTATTTAGTCGAAATTTGGCGATTTTTCTTAAATCGTGATTACAGAGTACAAACAAACCAGTGTAACTTGAATAAATTTAAATTTTACGCACATGTTTAATAAAAACGTGCAGTTGAAATGTAGTGTGCAAAAAAAAAAAAAATAACGCTAAAAATGAAAAATCTATAAACCCAATGAGCTGAATGTTGGCTACTTATTAAGACAGTGGCATAACGAACCCTTTATTGTACTGAATGTCAACTTGTCTGGAACGATTATATGGTGAAATTTTATTCAGTTTCTAGAAAGTTGTTCCATTCCTTCGACCCAATTCTAGTAAAACTTCGGTTCTTGCAGTACTTTTTACTATTCTCAAAGTAAATGTTCCTCATTTACTGCCAATATGAACTTATCGTTGTAATAGCTTGAAAATTAGATAAAAACTTATAATTATTTCATTTACTGATAATTTATAACTGCATCTGCTAACACTTCTTGAAGCGAAAATTTAAAGTTACGCGTTAGAAACATCGAAAGTAGGAAAATTAACTTGTGTCCATCCACTGCACGTCTCCATTATCAATGTGCGCAATAATATCGAAGTTGCTGTAATCAACTGACACATATTCGTGTGTTAACTGTACGCAGTGTATGGACTTGTGAAGTGTACGGAGAGCGTGATAGTGGAAGGAATAAAGCGTAGTGATGTCATAGCCAGTCCCGTTGTGTGACTGACTGTAATGTCACGTTAGCATTTATTTTGGAAGCTGCTGCGTGCTCGTTACACTCACTGAACTAAATTTCTTCACTATGAACTGTACTCTCTTACCTCGAACGAGGGTTGCTTATAGCGGGTTCCCCTCTCTCCTACGGTGTAGCATGTACAGTTACCCTGAGAAAAATTTCCATCCACTTCCGGAGCGCAGCAAGGAAAATACATTTCATATTTAGATAACATTATTAGAGGAAGCGAGTCGCATCGTCTAATGAAATGTGTAGCAAAGCGAAAACAGTAATTAGAAATTTCACTGCGGAACTTACTAGGAATGCGAGGTACAATTATTTTAGAAAACTACTACGACGATATACTCGCGATAAAAATAGTTGAACGTTAAATGTAGCATCATACAAGTAAATAGCATATCAATTGTTAAAAGTTACAAATTTATTACTGCACTACCGATTAAATCGTTTACACAAAATCGTTTAATGTCAACTTCTGCATTCATATAAAGATATTCGATAAATAACTACGGATTGAAATGAAGTATTTCAAACGCAACAGTTTCTTTGATTTTTTACTGTAGCGCAGTGGATAACAGCATGACTTATAAGCATCTATTGATTTATTAGCACTTTTCATTGTATGTTTTTTGAATTCTCTTTCCAATTCATTTTTCAGTTAAATTTTCAAAATTTGTTCCAGTCTTTTGAATAATTTTTGAGGTGTTTCTCTGCCAGTATTACTAGCGACCTAGTGAATAGTTTTCTGTAAGGACTGGTACAAAAATGCATCCGAAGCTTTGTCCATTTCCTCTCTGCAAGCTATACTATCAAAATGTACTAGGTAACTATTTAGATATCCTTTACAAACGTTACTACGGAAACCTACCAGGTAATGAAATCGCATTCAAATGCTTCCGACTGTGATAGTGCCAGCATTCCAATATTTACAAGTGTTGTACTACAAACATCATTTCCAGCGACAGTTATTTTGATGAGAGATCATTCCAATAAACGGTTGCCAAATCTTTTATTGTCTTATTCCAAATGATTTCAAGAACGTAATAGGTTGAATACTGTAGAAAAAATGTTTACGTACCTGTTTAAGTCCTTCCTTGAATCTCTTTATATTGTATGCGTCTGTATAGGAACAGTGTTGGTGTAACTCTGTTATGTCCTACTAAACAAGGACAGCACGTGGCTTAAATACCAATATCCTCATCTCATTCTTCTTGGGGGTGTTTAGCTGAAATATAATTTACTGTGTCCTCGAATTTTTCTCTTAGGATATGCGATTATAGTAGAATATTATTTCTCTAGACTGCCGCCAAAAATGACAGCAAACTATTAGCGCGGACACTTCTGCAGTATTCGTGCCTATGGGACTATTCTGCTGCGGATGATTCATTTGTTGCCGCCTTTTCTGTGAGCTCAGTTGAGTTCTAATGGTACATATCAAATGGCCAGTGCGCTACTAGTGTACTGGCAGGAAAACAAAGCGCAAGGCCTCTCTTTTAAACGCCAATTGAAAGAGAAGACAGCAGCAAGAAACACCGGTGCAGATATCCCTCTGTGCCCCCCCCCCTTTCACATATACTGGAGCAGGTAAGCGTTCCGTGGAAACATCGCTCATCAACCCATAATCGGCGACCCGCCTCACGGAGAAACGGGGGAATGTAAAGGAACAATTTTGGTCTTCAAACTAACCTTATTAACAGGGGCTACGACCCATCGCAACATCACTTGTGAGGAAGCCCATAGATATTCGGGCAGGGATAGGATCGGCCTAATATCACCCAGAGGGGTTAACAAACCATGGCATTCTCTCCCAGCGTAACCATGAGCAATCACACTCACAGTTTGATTTATAGGTGCAATACTTTATGTGGAAGTAGTACAATAGCACAAAAACACGGGAATACAATTCCTTCTGCCTCAGTGAAATAAGATGAGAAGTAGAACAAGTTTTTAGCCCTACCAAAGGAATATTACGTGACTGCTGTTCTTATCCTGTAAGTCGAACTCTTGCGAGCTTAAAGCGTGTTCACCCGCAACTGATCTCAATGCGTTCGCTCAAACTGCAGGGTGGATGCTGCGCGTTCGGTTGGTAGCAGGAGGTGCAGCGAACGCGCGTTTTTTTTTCTCCAACGCGCTATATGATTTGACTACGGTAAACAAAAAGAAATGATTTTATTCTTCGTAGCTGTCACAGATTTTGAACAGATGGATAAAATGCGTTTTTGTCACCACTTTTATGGCCTGGATCACTGTAATTCCGTGCAACGCTAGAAAACTCGAAAATTTGTAAGCATACGGAAGACTCCATTTATGTTTTGAAAAATGTAGCTAATTGTGTGATTATTTCACTTCCATCGGTTCATAATGATAATTGTGTCGCATGCAGTGGTTACAGCTAACGAGGGTTCCTTTTTCCTTGCTTGTAGAATTTTGATGGTTTAGTAATGTGAAGAGCTGGAGAAGTAGTCTGTTTGAGAATCCCATGCCGTACTTCCCTTCGCCTCTAGGTGCCAGAGTGCTCCACGCAGTGTAAATCCGTTATCAACACCATCAGTGTCCGAGAATGGAACCCGTCTTCCCAGTGTACGATGCAGAGTTGCTCTACATCACTTCGTCACCGAGCTAGGCTAAAAAGAGGCTGAGCTACTTAAAATCATACTATTAAACTATAAGATAGGATGGTGACTTCCAGCTGACGCAAAATCTATAGACAAATAATATGAAACTGTGTCATAATTGAACTCACGTTCTCATTCATTTCATTCTGCGTGCAGACGATGTCGAAAAAAGACTCCCAGATCGTATTCGTACACCTGGTTGAACTCGTTGAGTTAAATGAAGTGTGATCTCTACTTCAGATTATCGAAAAGCGGTCGAACTCCTCACGGTTTCACCTGAGTAAGGACAGGAAATTAATTGGAAAGATCTGTCATTCGAATATTGTTGCATTTTTTGGTAGAGCTTTGTTATCCAAAGCATTCGCTGAATTTCAAAGAGATGAAAAAGGCACACGCATGTATTCTAAGTCTATGACAATGAATGAGAAAACTAGAGCACTCTGAGAGTGCATACCTTCGCCAAGCGAGGCAACGGTAGCAAAAAATTCAAATTGGCTCTGAAACCATAATTTTCTTTCTATTAACTCCAAAATCTAATCATTTGTGCCTTTTGATAGTAGTAGAAGTTTTTACTAGCGCTTAAGTGGCACACTGCCTATATCGCGCTGAACTATTCCTGTGTTTAACCACAGGCTCGTGCGCCGACTAAGGCGCGTTTTAAATTGTCAATGATTTTTCTCTCGGCTCTTCTGCCGGTAGGTCTCAGAGTGGTCAGTGCGCTACTGACAGGAAAAAGGCTCAAGTTGAGCATCTCCAACCCCCGGGCGCGATTGAACGCTGTCGCTCAGTTACGCCGCACAGGGGACGAAAACTAAATACAAGAAAGTAGAAGTCTAGCGGGAATAGGTTAGCCACGTCGATCGGCAGCCCATCTCCCGAAACAGAAGGGGAAGTTTAAGAGCCTACCTAACTTTACAAAACTAACCTCGTCAGCAAGAACTGCGGCCAGATGCTACATCCCCTGCGGAGAAGGCACTCGGGACCCTGGGGTGCGTGATGCCCAAACATATTATGGCAGGAAAATTGTGCCTTTTGATGGTAATAACATAACAGCTTGTGCAATTTTCTTGAAGATCCGTTCATAACTTTTTGAGTTATGCTGCTAACAAACGTAATGACAAACATGAGTCAAATATATAAACGAACCAACCGATCTGCACCAAAATTTAATCATTTGTCTTTCAACATTACTAACAACCCCTATAAATTTCATAAATATCTATTCATTTTTTGAATTATTGTGCTAACAAGCATAAAATTAAAAACGGTGACAAACAAACGGATCATTACCAAAATTTGGTCATTTACTCTCTTATATTCCTTATAACTCGTGTAAATTTTATAAAAATCCATCCTTAACTTTTTTCGAGTTATGGCATAGAGAAAAATGAGGCAGACAAACAAACAAACGGATAGATGTATCTTCACCAAAAGATAATCATCTATTCCTCCTAACATCCCCAACAATCCCTCTAAATTTTGTCCAAATCGGTTCATAACTTTTTGAGCCATCTTGGTGACAGACAAACACGACGAAAACATAACCTCCTTGGCGGAGGTAATCGTTCATGTACAACTCCCAATTACGAGAGTAGCACAAAGATCTGCAGGGCTACATAAAACTAAAGAAGTGAGTGGAGGTGAATGAAATGATGTCCAGAAGTTCTACATCCATTATGCTGACAATAGGAGTATACAGGCTGCAAACTGGTATATTTCCGAGTTAATGCAAGAAGTATAGTCAGGGCGTAAAATGTTGCACCGATGTGTAGGTGCTGCTCTCGCCCATAGCGTGCCCACGAAATACATTTACGCACTTTCAAAAAGTGCTACTCTTACGAAAAGGGATGCTCAACAGAAGAATAAACGATAAGAATAATAGTGTAAATCAAGCGATCCAGAGGTCAGCGCAGTAAATGCGTGAAAATATTACACGGCAGTCCTGACAGACTGCTTAAGCTTGAAGACGGAAGTCTCCCATGTAAATGCCATAATACCCGACATATTGCCGATATATACTACCACTGAATCGTAGCTTAAGCTGTAAGCACCTGACTAAGGCTACTAAAGAAACGAATAAGGAGCAAAGTAAGACACTCGCGTACAGCAGCCCTTGTGTGGCCCTCTGCACAGGAGCCAAGTGAACTCTCGCGCCAGAGGTTGTCTTCAGTCATCGGCCGACCTTCCTATAATGCAGAAAATGAAGCAACGACCTTGTTGTTATGCTGGAGATATGGGTTCACCCCTCAGGGGGTATAGGATAGGCTATTGATTTAGGGGAGTTAGGTTCGCCCATCATATGGGGAGCAGAGCCCCCAGGGGACACGGTAGGTTGGTTACCTTAGCCAGGGACTCCCTTTTTGACGGGTTGCGGACAATGTTCGGGAGATGCTATGCGGCAAACTTTATGCATTTTTTGAACAATATATCGGAAATAAATGTCAATTACAGTACATGTAGTGATAAATTTACGTAGTGCGACATCCTTCTGTGTGAAGAGCACTACAATATGAGAAGTAACATCGGAACACGAGCAGCGGACAAATTGCAAACGTTTTGTGGCCAACATTATGTACTTGCTGAGCAACATTTTGAATGTAAATGTCAATTGCAGTGCTTGCACTGGTAAATTCAAATCATAAGACATTCCTATGCTTAGAAAATGCTGCATCTGACAATGCGATGTCTCAATACAGGCTACGGATAGCTTGCAAGAAACTCTGTGCAGAGATGCGAATCAAAGCGTCTCCCGCAACTTGTCCGCACACTGCATTATGACATCGCATCGTATAATGCAGCAGTTACAACGGATATATTGTTCGACAACCACATAACGTTTCCGCCTAACATTTCCCGAAAATTGCCCGCAGTCAGTCAAAAAATGAGTCCCTCTTAGCCACTACGGTAGCTAGGCCTTTGAAACGCCTGTCTTTCGTGCCCACTTTGCTTCCTTCTCATATGTCATCCTTCTAGTGACCTTGCTCTCTTCTGTTATTCTTCTTTCCCGATTTACTGTTCCCATGCGAGTTGATCCTATGTGGGAACACCGTCCAAGGGTTCCCAGTTTCTATCGACATACTATATGTTCCTTGTTCTTCCCTCTGTTACATCGCCGTTGTTGTGGAAACGAGGCTTAAACTATTCAATATAATAATAATTTACATTGGTTCAAAATTCTCTGGCTACTTTGTTTCCCTGAAGAACAACCTCAAGACATCTACTAAGCTGTACGTATAAGCTAGCTTTACAGTGTATACTCGGGAATGGAGAGTCACTACAAACCAGAATAAGATAAGTGCAGAGAATACTGGTAAAAGTAAGACCCCACGATCAAATGGTATTCCACGTACAGGGGAGTTTGAAAAGGCTGCTCATTACTGAGCAGCTAGAAAATGTTCTTGTTGGAATATCATTATGAAAATAATTATATAGTCATTTACCACGTAAAAGCTATTAAAGCGCTGCTGTTAAACAATTGTTTGTCTCATTCTAAAAAGCAGTTTTATCCTCAAAATGGCTTCGTGTTGTCGCAGTCCGTTGCTGACAAGTAGCTCGAAACGTAGATAACCTATGATAAACGTCAAGGCAAAAAGTACATAAAAAATATTTGTACAGCGTCCCTCTGTATGTTACCAAGGGAACTCACTAACTATGCAACCAACAAAATCAACGAGCAACATTCGGTTATGGTGACAAAAAATAGGTCTCCAAGCTGAAAACAATACTAGGGAAGCACTCGGACACTTCCACTAAGCAAGGCATCTAAGCTCTCCTGTGTACCATTCCATATGTGTACCTAATAAAGCATATTATTATTAAGCGATACCGTATTTTAAAATGGTCTTGAATTCAGCACTTAATCCAGATCATCACCACAGTATCATAATTTGTTCCTCGTGATATTCTTAACAGTTCCTGTCAATTTTATGAATATCCCATAACTTTTTGAGTTGTGTCTCTAAAAGACCGACAAACTGAGGAATCATCACAAAAATTGAAACATTTTTCCCCGGAACATAACACGAGTACTTCATGGAGATCCGTGCACAAATTTTTGAGCAGAGTTGCTAAAAGACAGCATATGCACAGACGTACAAAACAAACGGAATGACGGATCATCATATTATAATTGTGCTTGTTCCTCCCTACGTTCCTCAGTTCGTTAGTTTCTGCTTTAGTACGACCGTTACGCCCTCACTATTACGAGTAGATAGGGAAAAATTAGGGAATCTTGGATACCTACTCGGGAAAGAAGAACAGAAGCCAAGTTTTCACTTTTTTAAACAGCTACTGCTTCCAGGTCAATGGTAGAAGAATTTTTTTTTTCTTACATTGAACATGCGTGTATTTTCGAGATGTTCTTGCAGATCAGGGCTCTTGTCCTCTTCAATTTCCGCAGGTTCCAGCTACTTGTAGTACATTATACTACACTTAGAACGGAAATAACAGCTTTATCGCAGAATTGACCACATCTCAACTATTTGGCTGTAAATTTCAGTAGAAATTTCGTAGAGTTAAACTTATGATGTTTATAGTGTCTGTAAATTTTCAAACGACTAATCGTGCTGGATCTAGAAAACTGATGTGTTTTGTCTATTTTGCTAATTTCACTGAGCTTTTCGACTAAAAAACAACATTCACAGTTTTATATCACCAAAGGAGCAAAAACGAACAACACAAATGAGAAAAATATGCATTAAACAAGAAATCATTAATCAAAAGTTTACAATGACTGAAAAAAGTTTTATTTGCCAACAGGACCCCCATGACGTTTAATAACTTCAATAATCCACGAAGCCAGTTAGTTTTTTATTTCAAAAAGTGGAACTGCCCTTGTTGCTGCAGCAACAGCATCCCACAAGACAGATTTTGAGTTGAACTGCCTCCCATCCACGTAAGAAGTTTTCAATTGC
Source organism: Parhyale hawaiensis (assembly GCA_001587735.2). Classification (NCBI taxonomy): domain Eukaryota; kingdom Metazoa; phylum Arthropoda; class Malacostraca; order Amphipoda; family Hyalidae; genus Parhyale; species Parhyale hawaiensis. Next base: position 13,861,882 of record LQNS02278170.1, on the reverse strand, counting down.
GTTTGGATCAGGTGATCACGGTGGCCAAACCATCAGTTTCTCTCCATGGAACCTCATAGAGTCCAAAAATGCTGTGGTAGTACGGGCAGAGTCAGAAGGCGCATTATCATGCATGAAAATCAAGTTTCGAAGCAACGAAAGGGGTATGTCATCCAGCCATGGGGCCAAGGCGTCCTTTAACATGTCACAAGATAATGCAGATTAATTTTCACGCCATCAGATACTCTAACCGGACATACAAATCGATCCCCTATGATACCAGCCCATATCATAACACCACCTCTCTGTTATTAACGTTTTACGCGTTCATGACACTCACCTCCAGGTAGCATCCAACCCTTACTCCACCCATCAGGTCCAACAAGGGTTGTCCGGGTGCACTATCGTCGTTCACGACGATTTTGCGTTCAAGTAAACTTTCCTGCGCACGCCACTAAAATGAACACTACCTAGGCTAACCTAACCTAACCACCTAACCTCCTTACCTAACCTTCTAATCTAACACAACCTAACCTTTCTAACCTTACCTAACTTAACTTAATCAGCGATACAGCGAGCAGTGCGGCGCACCAATTTGAACGCCGCTCACACGCACACGATCTGCATACACAAACACGCACACAAATCGTCGCGAACGACGATAGTGCTGCCCGGGTTTCGTCGGTGAAAAGGAAAAGATTCGTGTTGATATTCATGCATTTCTCTGCCCATTCCCTCCTCAAAATTTTATGTCTTAGGGTCAGAGGAGTCAATTTCAGAGGGGATTTGACAGAAGAATTGGAGCGAAGGGTGTCATTTCTTTTGGTTTTATGCACTTTAGGAAGCGAGGAATCCGTAAAAATTGCTTAACTTGCTTGTCAGTATCTTTTACGTAGCTGATGAACCACTTTTCTCATGTCTCTATCAGTAACAGTCCTTGAATGCCCAGCATCTGATGGTTTTTTTTTCCGTGGTGAAGGGTTCTTTAAGAATCTTGTCACTGTGTCAATATGGCATCCTATTTTTTCGGCAATAACATGAGGAGAGGTGCCTTTAGCAGTTTCTTTGATGATAATTTCTTTCTCCTCGTTGGAGCTTTTCTACGTCCCATTTTAGCAGAATATACAAGAAGCTATTATTGTCGTTCACCTCAAAAAGAGAAAAAAATGCATGGAGTTGTCAGTCAGGAGATACAGCAAAATGTAAACAAACTCAACGGTGTTGCCAAGTTTAATGAAAATTTGATCTCGCAGAAATGAGACGGGGTCAATATTGTGCTGAAGCTATTATTTCCGTTCTAAGTGTACTTGTTGCGTCTGTCCATTCATACGGTTGTTTTGCTTTCAGTATTAGATAGAGGAAAATTTAACTGGCAGAACGCCCGTCAACCTAGCCGTGTTTTACTGCTTCATAAAAAAATTCAACTGGTATGGAAATGAAGACCTAAAGTCCAATTTATTCTTTTCATCATACGTGCCGATTTTTATTTCATTTTTTTTTTTCTCGGCCGTACAATGTTCTCTTCGCGTGTGTCTCAGAGCATTTTCATAAGCAAAAACGTAGTGAGGATACGGTAAAGGAGCAAAGAGTGGACAGTTGTGAAAAGTTACATTCTAAAGTATTTTTGAATGGAGTTACAGTAAAAAAAAAACGCTGATTAAAGAAATCGGTCGAATCTGCTCTATTTCGTTCTATGTCAATCACATCAACTGAACAAAAAACACTTAGGCTACCGTAAATTATCTTCTCCCAATAGCGTTTACAATATATCAGCTACATATAAAAAATAGAAATGTGGTAGTTTCTGAAGGGTAAATTACCCATGTGTAAACTGCGGGAAGCAGAGCTTGTACGAGGTAACTATGGATGAAGAATAATACGAGAGGTACCTCTGCAAAGTGAGCCTCCTACATTTTATTTTGTACTAGTAGAGCCGCGCGTAAAAAAAAATTACGCAATAGTCGATGTTTCTTTATTAATATAGGCCGTTGCGGAAACTTCTCTTCTCTGACTTTCTTTATTTCTTCATGTATCCTTTGTCGTGCTTCCAACCTCCCCATTTTTCCGCCTACGCTTATCACCAGCTCTCATTCACGTCACTACGGTAACATTTCTGCTTCAGGTCTTTCTTAACTGTATCGCATAAACGATTCATCTCTCCATGCATTCGTAGACCGTCTTCAATCTTGAGACTGTAGCAGTCTCGTTCTACTTATACCAACGTTCCCTATCTTCCTTATAATTAAGAGTGCGTCTTCAATAGTGGGAGGCAGAAAAAAAATTGAGTAAAATACTGCAATAAACTTGAATGTAACTCCAGCCAGCTTGTATGCATGTCAGCGCTCCTTAGCCAAGATACAGTCTTGCGAACTTAAATATGTTTCATTGAAATTTTGGGTTATGCAACAAAATTCGCACCTTCAAAGAACGACAGTGTGAGGGATGATATACGTGGTATGGAGCTGAAGGAGCACATGATAATGGAAAGAAATACATGGAATAGCAAGGTCTGCTTCAGCGACCCCCCTTTGAACAGGAATAATACTGCTGTAGAAGAAGAAGTGAAAGACAGTAAGCTAGAAGAAATAGTTGTCCACTGCCCGTGAAAAATAATCCCCTCCAGAGCGCTTCGTTGACCATCTGCCGAATTTATTCGTCGTGACCTGAGAGAAAAAGTTATAAAATAGGACTCCAGAAGCTATTACATACATAGTGTTCCGATTTCAAAAAGTGTTTCAAGTAAGAAGTGTCTTCAGATGAAGGGATAAGGATCAGCCGTCGGCCCGCCGCCGTCTTCTGCGACCTGGTCATCGATTTACAAAATCTGCAACCTGGTTTATTTTTCGCCTATCTATTTCCTTCAAAGCGGACGCGAAATAAATAGATACACCAAGCGTTTCATTAGATTGGGATTGCTGTTTTGTGTATCTGTAGGACTTCATCAAAATGTAATTACGGATCCTTTGCTGGTGGAACATTTACAAGATCCACAGTTGAAATTTGAAAATGAAAATACGCAAATAAGTCCAAATTTCTCAGTGGAGATATGAAATAAATTTGTAGAACCCTGTAGAGTTATGAAGAGAAAGAGTAAGACAAACTGAGCTATATTACAAGGATTATGCGAACAGAAGGAAGATTCCTTCTAGACTTGAGATGAATAGCGCACAGGAAGGAAGAAAGAAAGCTCAATCAGCGAAATAATTCCCATGCAACCGTTGGTGAGATGAATGCATGAAATCTATGTTAAATTCCACAAGAAGCATTCAATGAAATAACGAGTTTTTTTTGCCAGATCTGCTGTACTAATTCGAAATTGATATTTGAACGCTTTGCGGTAGATATTTTTATCACAACCAGATGTAAAATAAAGTCGTGTGTAGACAAGTGACATTTTCGCTGATTTCGACGGGATAATAGTGACGATCCATACAGCTTGCCGCGACATGTTATTTTACACGCAGCAGCCAACGAATTATTTTACCCTAAAACATTGCAGCAATGTTTTAGGGTAAAATAATTACAAGTTTCATATAAAAAGAATAGAATATATCGACGTCAAAAAATCATCACTTGTTTTTCCACCAGTTTTTTATTAATTGTACATAGTACTTAGCGACTGAGCGTTTTGTACTTCTAAACTTCGACCAGTACGTTTCTGCTGGCTACCATCATTGTACCCTAGATACAAGTTCCTATAATACTTTTGACATTGCAGGTGGACTCTTAACCATTTATAATAAAACTTAGAAAATCGCCGGGATTACGTACCAAAGCAGTTCGTAGATAACGGAACACTGGACTGCAAGTTGCTTTAACTGCTCGAATGAGACGAAAAAGATTGGCTTAGAGCTTTAGACGCAATCTGCTGAATTCGCTCCTCAGGCAACTTTTTCGCCTAGTCTGGTAGGGCATTTGTTGGCGAAATGCAACTCTCGGTAATTTTTGCTACTCGTCTGCATTGTGCCTTAGAGAGCGAACATACGTAATAGCAAATTTTCAAAGAAGAATGGCATTATAAGAATTAGATACAAAAGATGTAAGGAAATTGAATTTTACTATTAGAACGTATGAGCTTTCGGCTCCTCAATAAAGACGTTCTACCAAAGGAGAACCAAGGGATGTACAGTATGTCCATGGAAGTGTGGAATCTATGAATGACGGTATTCCTACACAGGATCAATAGGAAGTGGGGAAAAGAAAAATAAGAATAGAATAAATCACCATTAGTAGAAGTATAAATGAGCAAGGAAGTAAAGCGGGACAAAAAAAAAAAAAGACTATAGACCCTACTAAGGCTAAGGTAACCTATAAGTTGCCCCTGGAGCGCTGCTCCCCAAATCATAGTACGGGCGACTACAACTAGAAATTTAAAACTCTGTGTACTGAAAGTAAAGGCAGAATATTTGTCATAGACGTGGTGCGGCGCTTTGGTAAACAAGGTAAGCAAGGTGTGGGCAGTAACAGAAGAATACCGTTTAGTAGATGAGGAGCTTTAAGCCGGATGCACACGTACGACTTTCTTCGGTGTTTCCAGCTAAATCCGATTTCGTTGCCGTGACCGTGACAATGGTGTGAATATATACTATATATACCACATATTTGGACTAAGTGCTAAAAATGGAAATGCAAAATCTTTGTGATCGCACTGTAGGTGCTTGGAGAGATAACCAGTTTACCACTGGCGGTTACTATAGTGTAAAAATTATAACAGTTTGAAACTGCCTACAGTTTCACGGGGCAGCTTAACAATGAGCAAGTTGAAGCCGTGGCTGCGGCATGGTAACCGAATTAATCGGGTTAGTTAGTTACATTAAATGCTGATAACACCGACGAAAGTCGTATGTGGCCACCCGACTTCGAGGTGGATGAGGCTGCTCAAGTGTTGTAGGTCAAACAAGGTTCGTTAGGTTTAAACTGAGCGTATAAAACGTTGCCTAGGTGCATTGTACTCAGAAAAATGAAAACAATAGATAACCGTAGAGTTTCCTCAGGTCCCGCTAGTAAAAATAGAACAGTACGATCTGTTGCTGGTAACATTCGTAACAGTTCCTGTAAATTTTTCATAAAGATTTATCCACAATTTTATTTTAGTTCCGTCGCTAACAGACAGAATAACAGATTAACCCGGACAAAAACATAACCTCCTTGGCGGAAAAACTTATTATTGTAGTGAAAGGATTAAGTCTCCTTTTTTTCATACAATGAAAATAAAAAAAAGAAAAAATCGAGGGACACATGCGGTGTCGGTCGGGGAGTCGAGTTGTAAGTAAGCCCAAGGAGTTTGAATTTTCGAAACTTCAGAGAGGAGTGTTTGTTTCGCTGTTTTGGATGGCGTTACAAGTGTTAGAAAAAAACTCGATTTGCTTGACGCTGCAGAATTTTCGGTTGTCAAGAATAATTGATTTAGGGTTGACACCTGAACCACTATCGAGTGAAACCAAACAAAGGTACGTGCTGGAGTTGCGGATAAATCAACTTATGAGGTTTAGCTTATGTCTGATTCGTCGTGCCAATTGATGGTGCCATTAGTGCACCAAGAGAAACGTGGAACCCGTGCATAAGCGTGTTCCCCCACCGAATTACCGAGCTTGGCTACAGCATTTCGGGAAAAGAAAAGGCAGTGCAAACAATGATCGTCAGTAGAAGTACGACAAAGAAAAGAACAGCGGGAACTGGAGAAAGATTTTTCTTACAATTAAGAGGCTCAGGTAACCTAAGGACAGCCTCTGTGGTGTGCGACCCCCGTAATATACGATTGGGAATCCTAAAGCCGGGTGTACACGAGACGCGAAACACCGAGACGTTCTTCACTCCCTCTCCGATTTTATTTCCGCCTGTACGGCTTCGACTTGCCAATATTAGACCCAAAAATAGCTTAGCATTTGAGCCACCGCTACATTTTTCCACCAACGCATAAGCTAATTTCACAGTGTGAATAACTTGAGTACTTTCCAGCGAGTATAAATTTGCAGCGACTTATTTTGTAAAGCATTTTTAAACACGTTAAGCTGTACTCTAGGTCACAAAAACTTTTGTTCCAAGAACGTGAAACGTTTCGATGTTTCTACTAGGGATGGCTGGTTTAAACCAACCAACTAATAAAAAACATGGTTTAAACAAAAAAAAAATCTTTTTTTATTAATTTTTTGTTTTTATTCATAAATATTGCAAAATAAACAGTTTTACTTTGAGAAATTACTAAATTTTATTTACACAACTAAAAGAATGAGTTCGTGTGTTTCTATTTAAGAATTCGTTAGACTATTACGACAGTTAGGGCTTATATTTATTAAAAACCCACATCTTATTGAATTTTGTGTTATTTCATTTCAGAGATGCATACCTAATTGAGGGCCCTAGAACAATAGGGGCGTTAGCGACACTTTTAAAAATATTCAGGAGAGCTACTTAAAGACAATGCACTGGTGTAAAAAGGTACAAAATAATCGACTTTACATACGATTTTTTACTATTTCTACTCTGATTTACGCCTTTCTGACTTCACACAACGACAAATTTCAATTTGTACTATCCGATGGTTCAAAGAACTACTTTTGAAAAACCTGTCGCTTACGCCCCTATTGTTCTAGAGCCCTCAATTATATTCTAGTAAGCTAGCAGCCACTGAAAATTGTTGGTAGTAATAGTAGTTAAACCGTAGTTGCCAGTGAGCTCATGAGAAGGATATAGGCATATAGCCTTATGTTTGTCATAACGTTTGTTAACGCTATAACTCAAAAAGTCACGAACGGATCTTCAAGAAAATTGAACAAGGTGTTATTGATATAAAAAGGCACAAATGATTAGATTTTGGAGTTTATACAAAGGAAATTATGATTTCAGAACCAATTTGAATTCTTTGCTACCGTTGCCTCACTTGGCGGAGGTATGCGCTCTCAGGGTGCTCTAGTCGAGAATACGTTGCACCAGTTAGAATAATCAGAACATATAAAGCATCAAAATTGGCCTGGACACTCAATCCTTCGTCAGCAAAGAATTACCCTTCCTGTTATGTTGTCAAAAATTAAAGTGAGTGTAGGAAACTAGTGGGCCCGATCGACAAAAATGACGGCAATGAATTTGAATCGGCTCCTAGTTAGCGTTCAAGCTTGTGGTCATGATTCGATAATGAGGAGGCTGAGTTGCATCATCCAAGAGCCACAACCCGATCTTTCTTTAAGATATTAAAGACTCTACTTCGGTGAATACATAGTTATGTTCCAGAACAGCCCCAGCGACCGTAATAAATACATGAAATTTTGCTTGAGAAAAGTTTTAGAAAATAAGTGCAATGAAATTGTGAAAACTAAATAACTGCTATCACAGGTGTATTTATGATACTTTGCAAAGCCAATTTTTATTAACAGAAGATTTATAAGTGAGTTATGAATGAAAAAAAAAAGGATATTGCCCGCGCTCTCGACTGTGTGCCACCTCATCTGCCCACAGAGGAAGTACTGGACGCTTCTATCACATGAGAGGCCACTGTTCCTACAAGTAGGCCTAATGTACACACAGCTTATCGTTTGTATTAAGTAGGTGTTATTTGGCTCCGCTGCAAGCATACATTAACTTGCCTGCCCATGCACTTAAAACTTGATACTTTGTAAAGTCTGGACTACGAACTCTTCTCTATGCTCATTTAGTGAATATCTCCCTACGGGTGTCATTTCGAGGAACGAATTGCTGCTTATCTTTTGTCCATGCGGGAGGGTTACGCAAGGTTTCTATGTGTATATATATAAATATTGTAGTATTTGATTCCACTCCGGGTTAAAAATAAAAAGCTTGAAAATTAAAATCAGTCTTTGGAACAGGTGGAAGACATCGCACTGTATCCAGTATTGCGCCCAGGAAACACGTAGGACTATTCGCGGCTCAGAGAGAATCACACGGAAAAGAGCAATAATTATTCACAAACTTAAATAGGGAGCGGAGACAATAAGTATGGATTATGCTTATAGCATTTTACTATCCCCACTTTACATACGGTATTTGTCTCATATCAACAAGTATGGGGATAAGACGGGTCAAAATTCCGGTCTCCAATGATAAGAGAATCTATGCTGATTAGATGTAAATTCCGTGTAGGTTTCAGAGGGAACAGGCAGATTGTTGCCGTTGTGAAGTGTAGCGGAAAGGATGCAAGAGCAAGTCTCTCGTCGGAAAGAAAAATTTATTCTATAGAAGCTTAATGTTTGGTAGTAAACGGAAAGACGATGGTAATGCTGGCCCCACTGTGAATTAGCCGCACTCCTCTCTTTTGAGATTTTGTATTTAGAATGAAAGTCGAGCGCAATGTATCTTCCACGGCAAAATCATAGCCATGACGATGAAAGACCAAGAACTGTCGTGCTATTTCCCTGTTGTCATTTTTTATAGCCAAGTATTCTAATATTCTCGTTATTAGTTTTCACAGTTCAGCATTTCACGGTTTTACTCGGCACGCGATAATAGAAGACTTATGATTTTAGTGCGAAGCAAACAAACGTTTGAAATGCATTCCAGCTCGTAGTTATTCATAACAGCTACTCAACGGAAACGAAAAAAAACTAGCTGGAAATGCTTGTAAAAGTAAGGAGCTCTACTTACGTTTACAGTGTGTCTCATTTCATCAGCTTCGATAAGGTCAGAACGATGGTCTGCTCACACTCGTGCCAATCAATATGACAATATACAGCGATCGTTCTAGACAGAAATGAAAAGCGTAGCCTCAAAATTCTGAAAGTATTCGAAGCAGAGAGAGAAAGAAGCCTCGTGATAAAAGATACATGAACTCCTCGATCAAATGGAGAGGTGAGTAAACGTTGCGGTGAATGCTTGATTAGTTGCTTGTTAATTAATCAATACCCCTTTGAGCTACGAAAAGTTCCCCTGTTTGGAGAGAATTATGCGTAACTCGACTGAATTTGGCGCAAGAGGAAAGTTCTCATCTATGCTGGAAAATGCGTCATCTGTAAAGAGCTGTAGGGAAAATGAGGTATCTGTAAATGCGCCGATCTGTGAGTACGTCAAGTTAGAAAACGCATCTATAAAGAGCTTTAGTGAGCGGAGTGAAGAGAACCGGGAATTGGTAAAAACAACAAAGTTTATAAGAAGGAACAGAGCGCGATTGTACCCAGTGGCGTCAGGTTAGTGCTGTGAGTTTGGAAAGGCCGTAGATGAAAAACATCCTTCAATGAAGCTAATTTAGCATTTACTTAGAGCTACTAGCTGGCAGTAGACACGCCAACAGCCCATTCCCAGCATTTCGGGCGTTAATGAAAAACAGCGACTTCGTTGTACAAACGTTGTGGTAAATTACTACGTCCTAGCAAAAGTCCTTGTGTCAGCTGTGAGCGCTGCAATCTAAAGGGAGAATGAGAGAAGGGACACGTAGAATGTCGAGTAATACGAGGAATCTAAGCATGAGAACTAATACCAGGGAAAAAAAGCAATACGGTTATGAACAGGAGTATGGAGAACGAAACAAGGAAAATAGGCAAAAAAGGAAACGCGACCCGACTGCCTAACTTTTGCTAAGCTAACCTAAAGGCGGGTGCACACTAAGACAAAAGAGATGTAATTAAAGAATAGAACATACCAATGTTGGTAACTAGAGCCACCATTAAGGCAAACCTCGGGACCTAGTGCCTCGCAGGCTCCCTACAACTACTTGCTCTCCCCTGGAATACAATTGAAAAACTTGCAACTAAATACCCGTTATCAATGAAAAATTTAAGGCCAAAATACATAATTTGTAATACATCACTATGTTTACTTTTCATTTTGCAATTCATACAGAACAGGCGTACATTTCCTAAGATACATCATCTGACATATAGATGTCAAGTGGGTATCATGCTTTAGTTATCCTCGATATAGCATTATAGAAAATTTGACTGAACTCTGCGGATATTACTGCGAATATTTAACTAGCACCATGAACGGTACAATGAAAGGTTACGTAAACTCGAACGGTCTCATTAAAGCTACAAATATATAACCTTTTGCTTACAAGAAAACATTATCTATTGGTTTTAATTAACATAATTTTTGCCTCATGGTTTCCAGTATTTGTGAATCAATTAATTAAAGAAACGTCGCTTTGCATATTAAATTTTTGTCATTTCCGGCTGAAGGCTTTCAATAATCGAGAAATAATTAACCAGGGGAAGGCTTGCCCCTTCACTATGAATTTGTCCCACTTTCATTTCATCGCTTGCAGTAATAATTTGATCTCCATGACAAAACATTATTGTGCAAATAATTACTTGAATGATTTATATATCGTCAACAAATTAAAAGCATCATTTGAAGAGTGTGTAGGAGTGCCATTGCAAAATTATGGCCTATGTGTGTGTTTTTAAATCATTTAAGATTATACTACAGTACAAATCTTTTCTATAAATCAAAATATATGCAAGTTTGTTTATGACTGAACTCATATTTCTAATAGTAAAATGAACATGAAAGAATTGAAAATGAATGTGAAATATCTGAATTAGTATTGGCATCATGATTTAATAGAAAATGTAACTTGAAATACACGATTACGTGTTGTTGATAGAATAAAAGCGCCACTATATAAGCACTGTAACAAACACATTAGTAATGCTGAATGTTTAAAACTCACGAGTAATTCAATTCCAGAGTCTACTTGAGCTTCCTAGAAGTCGACGGAGCTGCACCAATCAGTTTCTTTAAAACGATGCGAGAATAAAATTTTGCTATAGCGTAAAAAACATAGTTAAACTAGAGGGCCCAGCCGTCAAAAATGACGGTAAAAGTTCTGGTTCCCAATATAGGCTTTGCTGTACTACAGGTCTCATCCCTGCAAGCCTGATCTTCCATTAATGACACGCAAGCTGTACAAATATGAGTTTTGCGATAGAAAAATATCCCCCCTGCAAGATAATGCATGAATATTAGCCTGGTATTGGTCAAGCGTTAAGCTGCGCTAAGAAAACATAGTTCAGTCAAAATAATTCACTGGAAATGCCCAGGGCTCACCGTATCGTGGATACCAACTGATTGTTGACCTCAAGCGTCGAAATTTGGCTGCGATGTAAATTCAAATAAAAAAGGCGTCTGCTCAGCGTGAAGATTCAACTACTACAATATCATTCAGCAATCAAAGCGGGATCGAAAGGCTTCTTGAGATCCAGAGCTCAGGTTCCAGAGGCCGGAGATCCAGAGCTATATTTGTCCCCGGTACTCCAAGCGTTGAAATTGTATGGTATCTCAACTTGTTTTTTAGTACGTCAATTTTCTCCTATTAAACTTTTAACAGCGTGACGGAGAGACGGATCAACATTGGTGTAAGAAAGCAAGCAAGCGACCAGCAACTGTGTTTTATTATATAGTGGATTTGGTAGAACGTTTCGGCCTAATTCACTGGCCATCTTCAGGTTTATCGATTGAAATTCGCAATTGGTTATCCGTAAACACAAAAACACGCTTAATTCTAAGCACACAAAATGTAGTAAAATATTATAGACCGTCCTATCATTGCACAAGAAATACAGGTATTGAGAAGATAGTTTGTGCTGGTTACTAGTTTTATCATTACTCTAGTCCTAGTTTAAGCCTCCCTACCCTCAGAGTACATTGTGATCCAAAGAGACGAGGAAAGAAGGCACATGAAGAATGTCAAAAGAAACGTGGAACCCATGCACGAGTCAATACGCATGGGAATAGCTAGTCGGGAAAGAAGAAGAAGAAGAACAGAGCAAAGCATCTTCAATAAGAGTATCTGAATAATTGCTTGCATGATATCTTAGCAATTGCTTGATATCTGAACAATTGCTTGGTATCTGAATAATTACTTGGTATCTGAATAATTGTTCGGATATGAATCAATTGTTGAAATATCCAGTAAGTGTTCAGATATCAAGCAATTGTTCAGATATCAAGCAATTATTGTTCAGATATCAAGCAATTATTGTTCAGATACCAAGCAATTGTCCAGATAACGAGCAATTGTTTAGATAGGCAGCAATTGTTCAGACATCAAGCAGTAATAACCGAGATAACATATGCCACAAAGTCGCTGTACGTTACACGATAATGTAACATCAGGAATAAGGTGCCCAACTTAAACGAGCAGCATGTATAAGGAGTCGTAGGATAGACAAGGTACATTATGCTTACAATTTTGGTAAACATAATAACAGTATAGTTAAGGTGCCCTGTTATAAAATAATCAATACATTACCGTGAAATTTTCACCTACAAAGCCCCGCTAAGCCGAGAAAGTTTCACGGGTCCAGCTAGTAAGAGTATGAAAATGGAAAGAAGCAAAGTGTGAACGAAAGATAGACGTCCTGAATGCCTAGCTAATGGCTAAGGTAAGCTATACAATCCATTGGGGGCGCAGCTCTAAAATAGGATGGTCGAAACTAACTAATCTAACCCTATGGCCCATCTTATGCCCCCTGAGGGTATGGTTACTATTTATCCTATGCAAACACAATGTAGAAAAATATTTATAGACTGTCATATTATTGCATAGTATATGCAGGTAGTAAAAAGTGATTTGTAGTTGCTGCTACTACCACACATGACATGATAGAACTTCACTCTACTGTTGCTGGAAACGGAATGACGGTTGCCTGTTGGTGAGGGTCCTCTCTACAAGCTGGATCTTACGAGAATGTCCCGGTTAGCAAAGTTATAAGTTCGTATTTAATGTTAATACATGAATTTTGTTCCAAAGTAGCAATTGTTTCAGGTATTTTCAAATTAATGAGGTTATTGTTGCCGAATAGAACTGAGAAGCAGTTTATCAAAGTTTCTGCTGGAGGGACATTCATGTAGTGTTCGTACAACTAATGAAAATATATACTGCTGGGGTTGTATCTATGTTGTTTACAAAGTTCAAACAGGACGTTCGTCGTACATGCAGCATAAGTTGAATTACAGCGCTGTTCGCTACATTTGGAAGCTCATACGACCCCTGCCACGTCTGCAGTCGGTTTGGCTGGTCTGGTTAGGAAGCAAGAACCTTAATTTGAATAGCTGGTAGCATAGAATTAGTTTAAGAGAAGTGCTATTGTTAATGGGAAATTACGTGCCGATGAATGACGTTCTTAAGAGCTTCACGATGGGCTTGGACAGTGATCTTGTCTTACTGTACATAAAATAGAATAGAGTTATCCTAAGTCCTAACATTTTCCGTTTGAAATTCTGATTCGGTATTATAGAAATAGAATACTATTCGCTACTATTGCTTGGGGATAGCCTCAGTATGTGGAAAATTGCTTCAATTCGAGAATGTCAGTATGGAACCTTAACAAAGAGCTCGACAGCTTCACCACGCGTACCTGCGTCATTACAACAGAGTTTTTATAACTTACGAGGGTATGGGATCAGAGTTGATGTAGTCACTGGTTGGCTTAAAGTACCTGCACGGAGTTTTTTACACCGTCAACTTTTTATTCGTTAAACCAGTCGACTAAGTTCTCGGCAACCTCGCTCCAGGGAGAGAATAAAAATGCAAGAAGGGCATGAACAAAGAAGGCACTTTATAAAAGAGTTATCTCGGCACGATGAAAGATAGTTAGGGTTGCCTTACGAGTAAAGGAGTGTCTGAATCTGCAACAACGCCAGGCAGCGAACAGACTAGCTTACACGGGCTTAGACTTAAGCAAACGTCTTGATCATGAGGAATCTAATCCACAATATAATAAAACACAGTTGTTGGTCGCTTGCTTGCTCTCTCCCTTGCTCCATTGTTGGTCCGTCTCTCCGTCACGCAGCTAACAGTTTAATAGGAGAAAATTCATGTACTGAAAAACAAGTTGAGATACCATACAATTTTATCGCCTGGAGTAAGGGTGACAAACATAGCTTCTGAAATGTTATGGTCTAAAGTGAAAATATTGCATTTTCTGAATCTCGCTTCACTTTCCAAACTAGCTTGGTACTTTTTGATATGACGATAATGATGCTTCTTCTGAACGTGGTAGATGAAAAGCGCTGTCTTCGATAAAGTTTTTGATCCTGTCGGGCATAGCCAAGATATGTCGCATATTCTTTTGGCTGAATTCCTTCTTAGCAGTTCGAGAAGCTTAGTCTTTGTTGGAATTTTGGTTTCTTTTGTGCATAATGACTTTTTTCTTTCTTTAGCTGAATCTCTTCGATGTAGTTGAAACTTCATGCTGAACAACCGCCTTTTTATATTGAACTAGTGCACCAAATGCAACCCTTTGGTTGAATAAGTCATGAAAGTATATATGTATTTGAAAATATCTCACCATCCTATCGAAAAAGCTCACAATACTCCAAATTTCACCATGTCCACAAAGTCCACGAAGTTCACCAAGTGCACAAAAGCAACCAAGTTCACAAAGGCCCGTGACCAGGCCTTCACTATTAACCCGGAAATTCCCTGGTTCGTATCCTGGATACGGTTTGGAAAACAGAAAAGTAGGGTACCTTGGAATTTTTTTCTTCAGTATTAGATAGGTAGAAAATAAGGCTTCGGACAGACGGACAGACTTACGGACGGACTGACGGCTCTCTTATAGTATAGATTAATTTACATTCCAGCCAAATTTCGAGGCTGGAGATTCACCTCTCACTCGGTATCCAGGTTACCGTAAGACTTGATTATTTTCGGTGAATTCTTTTGACTGAACTATATTTTCTTTGTGCTGCTCAACGTTTGGCAAATTCAAAACTGATATTCAGGCCTTATTTTGCAAGAGAGATAATTTGCTCACACAAAACTCATAGCTGTACAGCTTACATTTTATTAATGGAAGATCAGGTCCGCAGGGATAACGTTTGTCCAATTCTAGACTGTTATTCGGGCCCTATCTTGCAGGTGGGGTATATTGCTATCTCAAATCTCATGGCAGTACACCTTGCGTTTTATTAATAGAAGATCAGGTCTGCAGGATTGAGACCTATTTAACAGCAAAACCTATAGTTGAAACCGGAAAAACAAAAAGCCTTATCACAAAATTACTGCCGTCATTTTTGACGGCTGGGCCCTCTAGTATAGTTATATGATCACAAGTAGTACAGTGTCATAGTAATTCCAAATGGAAACAGAGAACTAAAGACCATCAAAGGTAAACACAGCCGTCCTTAATTAGGTTTCGGCAAAAAAAAAAACAATCAGACACACCAAATAATACGCGGAAAAGATCGAGGTAAGTTCAAAAGTTCATTGTAGTCGATGATGATGATGACAATGACTGTACAGAGTTCTCAGTGCATCGGTAATCGCTTTTCAATTTCTTTATCACGCCAATTAATTGCAAACATAAATATGTTGTACGGCGAGCCATTCACTTCATTAAAACTTACGGTTGTAGTGCACTACAGAAACAAGTGCTCATCTTTCCCAATCCACAGAGTTTTTTATTTGAGCAGGTACTACGTTGCTTTTTAATCAGCTTATAAATTAGAGAGAGAAGCTGAGCCACTCGAGTGGAGCACTGAACCCAATGTTTTTACATGCGCACTCGTTACCAAAGAAGAAAGAATTTTCTCCTGCAAGTCAATGGTTTATTGGACGTATAGCACGCGATGTTCTCACATGAGTTGGCATTGGGAAAGAAGAGAGAATTGTTTAAGAGTAAGATAGAATACGAAGTAGTGCAGTTAGTACAAAACTGAAGCAGAATATGATGAAACACGGTGAGGTACAAAACTCTATTTTCTCACAAGCTTCGCAAAGGAGAGGAAATCATCTCTACTATGATGTACACAGAGCACGATGTATTACGCTGAACAGAACTGAATGCTTCCGTATGGTTTTCGCAAGTATCAGTGTTGGTAAATAAAAAGGAACGGTCTACAAAGTCCATGTGAAAATACGAAGCGCAGAACTGTACGTTCTCACACGTGTTTTCGTAGGCATTAAGGGGCGAGACTTTTTCGAACAAGTAATGGAGAACACGAAACACTCCACTGGAGCACACAGAACTCAATATTTTTACATGTGCTATCGTTGGCAGAGGAGAGGGAATTTTCTCGAGCGACTCAATGGAGAAGCTTTCGGTTATGACAGTAGAGCAGTGAACTGCAGTCAAGCATTAATCTCTTCATGAGCCTTTCAATTGGCTGACGAGATTGGAGGACCCTCTAGCAGGGACAGCGGAATGCTCTGCAAACAGCGACCTAATGCAAGGGGCGGCATGGTGGTGGTGGTGGCGGTGGTGGTGTGGTGATGGAAGGAGTAGGATAGATGGATGGGTAGAGCGAAATAGGCGAATTTATGTTACATGAAACTAGTGCGCCACACGGCACCTTAGTGTGGCACACTGCGTCCTAGTGTGCCACACAATTTCACGGTGTACCACACAGCGTCCCGATATCCCCACACAGCGTCCCAGTGTGCCATACAACACCCCGATGTGCCACACAGTGTCCCGATATGCCATACAGCGTTCCGATGTGCCGTACAGCTTCCCGATGTGCCACACAGCATTCCGGTGTGCCATACAGCGTCCCGGTGTGCCACACAGACTCCCGATGTGCCACACAGCATCCCAGTGTGCCAAACAGCGTCCCGGTGTGCCAAACAGCGTCCCGGTATGCCAAACAGCGTCCCGGTATGCCAAACAGCGTCCCGGTATGCCAAACAGCGTCCCAGTATGCCAAACAGCGTCCCGGTATGCCAAACAGCGTAGCGGTATGCCAAACAGCGTCCCGGTATGCCAAACAGCGTCCCGCTATGCCATACAGAGTCCCGATATGCCATGCAGCTTCCCGATGTGCCACACAGCATCCCAGTGTGCCAAACAGAATCCCGGTGTGCCAAACAGCGTTCCGGTGTGCCAAACAGCGTCCCGATGTGCCAAACAGCGTCTCGGTGTGCCAAACAGCGTCCCGGTATGCAATACAACGTTCCGATATGCCATACAGCGTCCCGATGTGCCATACAGCGTCCCGATGGGCCATACAGCGTCCCGATGTGCTATACAGCGTCCCGATGTGCCATACAGCGTCCCGATGTGCCATACAGCGTCACGATGTGCCATACAGCGTCCCGATGTGCCACACAGCATACTGATACGCCACACAGCATACTGATGCGCCACACAGTGTCCCGATGTGCCACACAGTGTCCCGATGTGCCACACAGCTTTCTGGTGTACCATACAGCGTCCAGATGGGTCACATAGCATATAGGTGTGACACACAGCGTGCCGGTGTACCACCACATCGTCGCGGTGCGCCACACAGCGTCCCGGTGTGGCACAAAGCGTCCCAGACCCAGACTGGAGCACAACGTCCCGTGAGTGGCACGCCGTTTCGCTGCACGGCGCTTCAGTCTCAGAAGCCTCGGCCTCCCGCCGCCTCCTCTTAATTCAGATAAATTAGATTATTGGTCGTAACTTGAACACTGCAGACTGGCTCTACCTAATTGCTGCGGCTGCTGCCTCTGCTGCGGCACCCCCCCCCCTCTCCTATTCGTCGTCTATATCTCTCTCACTATTCGCATTCTCCTATTCGGTGTAACTTTTATTTACCGTGGCATTATCTAAGGCTCTACGTATATCTGCTCTTTCTGGTGCTGCGTGATATCAGGAGTTCTCTTATTTTGCTCTCATCGCTTCCTTTGAGGTTTTGTTCTTGGTCTTTGTTGTTGTCGCATATTGTCTTTCTCCCGGAGCTTATTACAGCGCGATGTAGCTCAAGCCTGTGCCTTGTGCGTTGGTACATTTGTCTGTCAGGATAATGATGGGTGCCCGTACGCAGAATTTTTTTTCAACCATGCAACCCCTTCGACTTCAATCTGAATGGGCTTTGGACCAATCCAGCCCGCCTGTTGTATTTCAGCATCCGTCTATCCGGATGGTGGTATATGACCTAGTGGGCTGTGTGTGTCCAAAACTAACTCTATTTGCTGTACTTCTTCCCATGCAGTTGCTTCGCCTTTCAGTTGCAGCTGTTTGTTTTGAGCTCCGCGTCTACAGCCGCTGCTGCTTGTCCCTACATAGCTCACAACGAGGCCTTCCATAGCCTGCTGTGGCAAAATGAAAATGAGAATGTAGTGGCAACAGTATCACTTTCTACCTCTGTGTCCAGGGGGGCTATGGAAGCTGGACTCGCACCTCACCGGTAATGTATCTTTGTGTCCAGTGCCTGATACTCCGGTGTCGCGCAATGTTGTGCTATGCTGCGGAGTGCTGGTTTACGCAAGGATACCAATTCCCGTTAATCTTATACTGCGTGGGTACACAGATGCTGCCATTAGAGCCCGCACGCGATGTCACAAAGCTGCTATTTTCTTATAACCCCAAAGATTTTGTGCTATATGGACCCGTAAATGCAGGCAGAGAGCTGCAATTCCTCACAACACCAAACATTTCTTGCAATATGGTTAAGCATAGACGTAAGCACAAAGCTGCAATTCCTCACAACACCAAACATTTCTTGCAGTATGGGTGCGTACACACGCAGGCACAAAACTACTATTCTGTCGAAAGCCTGCCATTTCTCGTTCTACGAGCATGCATGTACAGGCACAAGGCTGCTATTCTCTCACAAGCCTAACATTTCTCATCACATGTGGCAACATAAAGAGATCATCCGACAGAAAAAGTAAGGACGGGTGGCTTCTCAAAACACCGGGCAAAATTCTGCAGGATTAGGCCTATCATAAAAAAATGAGGCGAATTATGTGCTTCTGGAACGGCTTGCCATTGTAGGTCGTTTGGTTTTATGCGCCCGAGTGCATGACCAGAAACGGCTCGACGATTCTGTCTTGCAGTAGTTGTACTAGGGAGAACGATGTGAGTTTTTGAGTACCAACCCCTGCAAGGAAAGCTTTGGGTACCGTGCCGAAGATACCGGTGAATGATACAATCATTGAAGTACCAAGCACAGCAGAGAGAGCGAGGGTTGGTATAACAAAGCAGGAAATGTTATCATGGTGGTGTCAAACAGAGCAGAGAGATGCCTGGAGTGGTGTGTGAAAGGCATTTACGTGTGATTATTGGAGTACCTAACGCCACAGGGAAAACACTTATACGTATGTGATCGTTGGAGAACCAAGTACAGCGTGGAAAATTTGAAGTACCTCGGCCACGACGCCTAGCAATAATGTAAGCATTGAAATACCTAATACGCCATAGTGCTCAGAGTACTGCGTACCAGGCTGAAGACATTTGGTAGGAAGTGCAGAGAAATATCAACGAGCTATAGCAAGAGTCTAAGGAACTGTACAGAGACGCATTGCAGAGAAATTCGAGTATATGGCGTAACTTGCGTGGAGGAACGTGCTAAAGAATTACTGGATAATCCAAAGCTGGAGAGGAAGAAGACAGACTGAAGTCTACCATAAACTACACGCTTAAAACATGTCAGAAACAGACAAGAACAACTTTAGAACATCGCTAAGCTTAAGCCATTACGCTTTCAATGAAGCATTTAACGCTCGCCGGCCGCCGCCATTTAGCATAATTAAATGAAGGAATGCCCGCAGTCCTACTTGCTATCGCTATTCCAGTGCAATGAGACGCAACGAGTCTCTTGCTCCGTTCGTTTGTGTGCTCTGGAACCTTTAATGAAACGTGCCTCAAACTTAATTACAAGTGGCAAGTGCACAACCTGAGGACCAGGTAAATTGCGAACGGAGAACCATGAAATGAAACGTGTCGCTAACTTGTTTTTGAGTGAGGAAGAGGTAAATTGCGAATGGGGAACCATGAAATGAAACGTGCCGCTAACTTGTTTTTGAGTGAGGAAGAGGTAAATTGCGAATGGGGAACCATCAAATGAAACGCGCCGTAAATTTTTTCTTAATTGAGGAAGAGGTAAATTACAAACGGAGAACCACGAAATGAATCGTACGGCAAACTTGTTTTTGAATGAGGAAGAGGTTAATTGCGAATGGGGAACTTCTTTTCCAGTGGAGACACAGTAAATTCTGCAGAGAACCATGAAAAGAAACGTACTGCCTACTTGCTTTCCAGTGAATCAAGGTATATTGCGAAAATACAATCATGTGAAATAAGACGTGCGGTAATTTCACATTCGAGGGATTAATGCACATTTCATAGATAAGGTAAATTGCGAACTGAGAGCTTTGAAAACCAAACTTGTTGCAAATTTGTTTCCCAGTGAGGACCCAGTAAAACGCGAATGGAGAACCGTGAAATGCAACGTAACATAAACTAAGTCGCAAATGGCAACTGTACATCCAGACTATCATGTACAGTAACACAGTAGAACGGGCTAGTAAAATATTCGATTTCAGAACGTAAGATTGCTACTCAAACCTATCGTACATGTGGAAAACAGTAGGGACTTGAGCTGAAATGGCCCGTTACTCGATAACTGCACATACAATTTGAGCTCATTGCACAAGACCGTGTGGATTATTCACCAAAACAGGTGGTCTGAGGCCTTCTTATACATAAAAAACTAGATTTTCAAAGCACGTTGAAATCCATCCACCGCTGGAGTTAAATATCAAATGCTAAAAACCGTTTATATTTTGCGTAATTTTGGCCTGGAATGAGGCATCCGATCAGTTAAGGGCTGAAAATGTGAAGTCATTTTTGACTGCACCCTCCACTGGAAAATCCACACACCTTGGTTTTGCGGCAGATATAGCCACACTGGCCCAGAGGAGTAAGTACTGCTGCAGTCGACAACGGGTTACTAGGAACTATGGCGCATTTAGCGGAAGGTTGAACGACCCGCTACCCCCTACGCTAAGGTAAGTACCCCCACGATAGCTATGTATACCAAACGGTTTGCTCATTCAGCGCGCCGAGCACCATGAATGACAAAGATCGCTCACCTGGCATGGGGATCGTCCCCGAGAGCCTCAGCACAACTGTGCAGCACGCAAGGCGCACTGCTACCGTGGGTATATGATAAGTTGAAGATGCGTTCATGAATAAGCTGAGAAAGTGCCAGATGTCGCTCCTTATTTATCCAGAGATACTTTGGCTCGTTTTTCTCAGGGAACTGAATGCCGGAGGCCTGTCGCATTCAGCCAGCGCGCTGGGTAACCCCGGGTTACGCAGTGTTACCTCGAGGGTAACTCCGTCTCCAAAATCCGTGTCGCATTGAGCTGTTTACCGTCAATGTGAGACACGCCAGGGTTACCCGGTGTTACGCAAACTCGTTATTCTGCGAAATAGGTGGGTCGCGAGCGAAGTAACTCCGTGTTGGTGCCAAGTCTCGCCACATATGCATCGAATTAATATGCGTATTATTATGTTTCGTGGCCAGTGGAGACGTATTTTTCCATATATTTACTACAAATGTTATTATTTTGTTACCAGGTTATATTCGTCGCAAGTAAAACCAAATATTTATTTAGCTGAGTGTTTAGATATTTCGTTTGCGGTTGTTGGTTTGTTTACGTTTTGAGCTCTCACGAAGTCAGTTTATTGAGTTTATGGAGAAAAGCCTTCAATTGGTGTCATTCATAAATTTCTTACGGTAGAAAGATCTACAGGGACCTATCACGAAATTTTTAGAGGCTATTTCATCAAAATGAGCAATAATTACGACTAAACGTCTGTGTTTACATTGGGTTTGTTTTTGTTTTGGTTGCTTCGGGGTTACGCTTTGAGAAATCCTGTCTCATTCACCTCTATAACAGCGTAACGCCGAGTGAGTAACGCCGCGTAACACCGAGTAACTCTGAGGCAATCTGAATGCAACAAGCCTCGGATGTGCTATGGTGCGTTACAGGGTTAGGTGAGTTAGGTTCGCCCACCCTGTGTTGCATGGAGTGGTGCAGCTGGGGGCCCTCAGGGTTGCCGTGGCCTGGGCTGAAATTTCGAGGCGTGCGATATCTCCGCCCGGCTTGATTCTCTCCTTTTCGTGCTCCTGCTGATGGGACGGTCTTATGCTCTTCCTATTCTTTCCCGTGTTTCTGTTCTCGTGAACGATTGCCCTGCGTGTGAACGTCTCCGTGCGTATGTTGCATGTTTCGGTAAGGCCGGGGACAGACCGGAGCCACAAGCGACGCAATGCGATATTTACGGGAATGGTGTTACAGCAAAGCACGGGTGTCGCGAGGCATCGCAGTTGCGGCAGTGGGGACAGCAGACTGCTGTACCCTCCGTTACATTTTGCCGTGCAACAAATTTGTCGCGTTGCACGTCACTTGTCTCGCTAGTGTGGTGGCGGCCTAAACATGCTGCGTGGCTCCTCCGTTTTCTCTGTTGACGCTCCGTTGCTGTGCGTCAGTTTCTGTGTGCAGGACAACCTTAGCTCAAGGGTGTACACAGGTGCCGCTGTGTATCTATGTGTACCTTTCGGTGGACTTTGTGCATGTACTGCTTGGGGTTCCGTTGCAGCCATTTTTATCATCAGCATTGTTATGAGACGCATTATCCATTCATACCAAAAGTAATTGTGTCTATTTTTAGGAAAAGTGCCACCTTAAAAAAGTACTTTTTTTTAGTAACGTATGCTTAATTAGCCGAGCAGCTATCGATGGGCTCGAGTTCAGAATCTAATTAATATCATTCAGTTATGTAGTGCACTCTCAGTCGAACTTTTAAATATGCTTGAACTCAATTAACTTTTTTCTTATAATCCAGATAATAACCTATTGATTAAGTTTTGTTCAGACCCATAACTGAAGGACTGTATCTTTTGTAAAATATCTTTGGATATTCGAATCTGGATAATATCTCCCTGTATAATTTTTCGTAGCATGGATGAGCAATTGATTATTCTACCTACCTATTACAACTAACCCGGGGTAAGATTCAAGTCTGGATAATAGGCCACTGAATGATAATTGTTCATACTCATAACTGCAGGAGTAACTAGAGCACGCTGAGAGCGCATACCTCCGCCAAGTAAGGCAACGGTAACGAAAAATTCAAATTGCCTCTGTAACCAAGATTTCTTTCGTATCATCTCCAAAATCTAATCATTTGTACCTTTTAATAGTATTAACAGTCTCTGCAATTTTTTTCAAGATTCTTTCATAACTGTTTGAGTTATGTTGCTAACAAACATTATGACAAACATAAGTCAAACATACAAACGAACCACCAGATCTGCACCAAAATTTAATCATTTATATCTTTTAACATTACTAACAACTCCTACAAATTCATAAAGATCTATTCAAAACTTTTTAAGTTATTGCGTAACAAACATTATGATAAACACAACTTAAACATAGATATGAATCAACAGATATGCACCAAAATGTAATCATTCATGTCTTTTAACATTACTAACAATTCCTGTAAGTTTCATAAAGATTCAGTGAAAACTTTTTTGAGTTATTGCCCTAACAAACATAAAATCAAACACAGCAACAAACATACGAACAGACTGCCAGATCATCACAAAAGTTTGGTCATTTACTCTTTGTCGTATACCTAACAACTCATGTAAGTTTTATAAAAATCCGTCCATAACTTTTTGAGTTAAGGCATTAAAAAATGGGGCAGACAAACAAACAAACAAACGGATGGATGGATCTCCACCAAAAGTTAATCATCTGTTCCTCCTAACATACCTAACAATCCCTGTAAGTTTCGTCAAAATCCATCAATGACTTTTTGAGTTATCTTGGTGACAGACAGAAAGACAGACAAATAAATAGACAGACAGACAAACAAATAGACAGACAGCCAAACAAACAGACAGACAAAGCCGAAGAAAACATAACCTCCTTGGCGAAGGTAAATATCTCGACAGAGCCTTTAGAAGATCATTATTATTACCTCCGCCAAAGAGGTTATCTTTTCGTCGGGCTTGTCTGTCTTTCTGTTGTCACCAAGATAACTCGAAAAGTCATAGAGGGATTTTGACGAAATTTATAGGGATTATCAGGTATGTTAGGAAAAACAGGTGATGAACTTATTGTGAAGATCAGTTTATCTGTTTGGTTGTTTGTCTGTCTGTCTAATTTTTTTAATGCCATAACTCAAAAAGTTATGAACGGATTTTTTATGAACTTTATATGAGTTATTTGGTATATTACGAAGAGTAAATAACCAAATTTTTGTGGCGATCTTTTTGTTCGTTTGTTTGCCGCTGTTTTTAATTTTATGCTGGTTAGCATAATAACTGAAAAAGTTAATAATGGATCTATGTGAAATCTGCAGGAGTCGTGAGTAATGATAAAAGATATAAATGATTGAATTTTGGTGATGATCGTTTGCTCTGTTTGTGAATCTGACTAATATTTGTCAGAATGTTTGTTAGCAGAATAACTTAAAAAATTATGAACGGATCTTCAAGAAAATTGCTGAAAATGTTAACACTGTTAAAAGGCACAAATGAATAGATTTTGGTATTGATAGAAATAAAGTCATGGTTTCAGAACCAATGTAATCTTTTCGTTACCGTTGCCTTGCTCGGCGGAGGTATGCGCTCTGAGAGTGCTCTAGTTATTAATATATAGAGCAGATAAAGATACTTCCGTTTCCACAACAACTACGATCTAACAGAGCAAGAAACAAGGGACATATAGTATAAGACAGAAACGGGGAACTCAAGCACAAAGGTGTTCCCACACAGGATTAACGCGCATAGGAACAGCAAATCGGGACAGAAAAGAGCAGAAGAAAGTCCAGAAGGAGTATAAAATCAGAAAGACGGAAGCAAAGTGCACGCAAAAAATAGATGTCGCAATGGCCTAGCTAATGGCTAAGGTAACCTACAGGGTCCCTCTGGGGTTGCTACTTGCCATAACATACACTAGCGGGCAAAATAAGAGAACGATTTTCATTTTTTGAAAATAAACGTTAATTATGTAGAGTAGGTTAATAAATCTTTTTATGGGGTCCTAAGGAATGTATTTAACATATTTCTACAAAATATCAGGACAAACATAACTATATTTAATGCATTAGAGCAATCTAACAAACAATAACAAAAATTGAACAGTGCAAAAAAAGTGAACGATCGTCTCTAAATACAATTTTACAAACAAATAACATGGAACAATGGTCAATTTTAGGTTTAGAACAATTAGTATAGAGTACTAAAACCTTTATTTTCAATAACTTTAGCACAGCGACGATTACACGACATCACAAGTTTTTTA
>LQNS02278170.1:13784011-13794260 GCA_001587735.2 Parhyale hawaiensis | reverse complement strand
TTACCTTTAACTAATATTAACAGCATGGTAGCAGTAATATTTTTATTGCACTATGAGCTATCATACCGTCTTTTTTTCATTTTCTAGCTCCAAAACAATTAGTACCAGCTGGGTAAAATATATGCAAATGGCATAGAAAGACGCAAATAGGCTATGCATAAACAATCAGTACCAGCTGGGCAATAAGTAACTGATATGGAAATGTCCATATTGGCTCTCCTAAAACAATTAGTACTAGCAGGGTAATAAACACCAGTCAAAGAAATACAGCAAATACCGCCAATAGACAAGGGTTGCATTCCGGACATGGCTTGTCTACAAAGAGGTTTTGTCTCTTAAGAGAACAGCAGTTTTCTGTAATAGTGAAGGAGATACTGCAATAGTTTCATGTTCCCATAATTATGAAACGCTGGCAATCGAGTGCTTAGTAAGTGTAGCATTAAACATTTGACTGTTTTTTATTAAATTTCTTTAACACATTTTGTTCACAATTTTTTGAAATAAAAATAATTTTTCATTTCCTCTTCTTTCTACTCGCAATAAACTGTATGTACAGACATAGTACATAATGCTTCATTTGAGTTGCACCACCTGTCAGTGGTGGCCCGAACGTGAAGTTTTACTAATAATAATAATAATAATAATAATAATAATAATAATAATAATAATAATAATAATAATAATAATAATAATAATAATAATAATAATAATAATAATAATAGAACAGTTTACATTATCATATCTTAAACACAGGCCATCATACCCTCGCTGAATATATTCTAAATGGATACTTTCCTGTCAAAACCCAAGTTGTTTTTCAGTGATACACACGTAGAGTTTCTCGTATTATTCTTTTGGGAGGCAACGTCAAGTGTGAGCGAGGGGGAAAAATATATATAGAGAGTTCAAATTTAAGTCATGATTCAACTTCAATGTCACGTAGAGTGGATTCATATGAATAACAGACGGAACATATCCAGAACTAACGTCAAAAATAACAATCTTAATTGACGTTCCATATCCATTATATAATAAGAAAGAGTATCTTAATTTAATCAGATTTAAGTTTTCTTTTATTCATCGGATAAAATACTGTAGGTTCAAACTTCGATATGGTACCATTTCGGCGTTTCTCAGTATTACGATTTTTGTCCCTAAGACTTTAATAAATATAGAATATAAGTCAAAAAGTTTAGTTTGTAGCACTAGAAACATTGTTAATAATACCCGTTTCATACTTTTATCAGAAATTTTACCAAGCACGTATATTAGACTGTCTCTTACGAGTTTTTTCGAGTACAGTCTCAAAAATTATTTGTCTACTAGGAGTTTTGTCTTATAAGAGGAAGGTCTACTAGTAGTTTTTGCTGTACGTGTTGCACATATCGCAAAACAATAATTACCCGCTGGATTATAAGCAATTGGAATCAAAATACGTAGAGCCATGGATGCTGCTTTTATGCACATGCAATATGCCTATCGGAAAATTATTGGCTGCTGGATAACAAGCACAAAGCAGGGCAACACGCACAATGGCTATCCACAACAATCATGACCTGCTCGTTGTGTAGCACCATGGTTAAAGATGTACACACACGCACATATTAAGAACCTTGTTTGGTGCAACTAAGCAGTATCTGTACACGGGTTGTCGTGCACTCCCAAGACTCGTTGGTGGAGGCCATTATTCGGAGAGGCCACAAGCCAGCAGGCATTACGCTGCCTGGAGGCGGCGGATTTAGGCATCTTTTGATGTAACACTGCCGTCATCTCTGCACTTTTATGATCAATTAGAGGCAGTGAGATTAGTTTCTGCCTCAACAATCTTGCGCAGGAGAGCACGGACGTGGCTTTTGAAGGTTCTCTTCATGAATGCAAATTTAGAGTAATGCTTACGAGCCGGGAGCAATGGGATCTGCATCGAGGAAAAGGCTATGAAGCGGAATTCTGCCGACTAGACTATCTACTATGGATGAGTGCTGGATGCTGTCGCTCGTGGATGCATGGGGATGTGGGTATGAAGAAAAATTCTGCATGCTAGACTGTGGATTACTGTTGGTCGTGGCTGCATAGAGAAGAGCCTATGTATGAGATGGTACTCTTTCGACTAAAGAATATAGACGAGAGCTTTACACGGCGGCGAAAAACCACACAAATGCATCCGCTTACCTTACTATATGGAAAAATTTCAAGACCCTCCAGTACTGAAGCTAACAGAGCAGTAAGGAACAGCATTCCTCACACCATGGGTCCAGTACGGAGCGTATCTGAAATTGGAATAAATATCAGTTTATTTTTACTCAATTTTCTTACCAGTTTATTAATATGAGCAAAATATATTTCACTCGTCAGTGTATTTCTGAAAAGAAATTGTGGTTATCTCCATCCCATCAATGTATCAATCTCTGAAAGCTGTAATAATCATGTTCATCCTATGAAGTATCCATCCCGAAAAGGTTGCAACTGTTATTTTCATTCAGTCAATTTCTCGCCTGAAAAGACTGCTCGTAAGTATTCCTGACGTATATACTACCAATATCCCAGCCCTAGAAGGCTGTAATTGTTATCTTAATCCTATCGAATTCTAAATTTTTCGGCACTCACAGGGCCGTAATTACCATCTTCATCTTACCAAATTCCTTCAAAGCGGCACCCTCAGAGGCGCTATCATCACAATTTTCATCTTACCAAATTCCCACACTCGAGGCTGTGATTATCATCTTCATCCTACGGAACTCGTATCCCCAGAAGGCTGTAATTATTATCTTCATCCTAGCGATTTCCCACCCCAAGTTCAACTCTTGAGAGAAGAAGGGAAGGAAACAAATTGCCGGAAGGAGACAATACAGTCTCTGCAGCAAGGCCCATCTGAGCGCCGCAAGGCTACAAACAATGGCCGCTCTCGAGCTGCTGTTTTGGTTTTTCTGTTGAGAGCGAGTCTTCCTTTTGTCTCTGTTGTATTTCCTTCGATAAATGAGTCGGTCAATGGCTATAAGAACCTGTTCAGACGATCTGAGGAGCGGGGCCATTCTGCGCTCTACACGCCACCACCGTCCATAGTCTTCTCGATGTTCCATTGTTGTGAACGAAGGCAAATGTTTTGGTGATGACTTTGCGGGCCACGATATATTCCAATTATTGTGCGCGCTACAGCCCTGATTGCTCCTGTCAGGAAAGAGGTGATTCCATGTTGCAGGCCGAGTGTTTAGTATGAATAATAACGGAAGAAAGTTGCACGCTTCTTTGCATAAAATTCACCAGCTGACTGTTCAGAAGGGAGAAGTAATGTGCACTGAAGTCGCTTGCAGGATGACACTAAAACTTTAAGTTACCAGTTGCTCAAGTCAACGAATTCAATAGAAAGACCATCAACCGCGATGGGGCGGAGGGCGCTGAGAACTCTGAGTCAGCAGTTCTAGCATTTTTTCACGTCTAGGTCAAACAACCTGATTGCCTGAAAGAGATTGTGATGATAGTTAGCTCAATTACTTGTGGTATTTTTTTTGGGTGGAACGACAAACAAACAAACATATAGACACAGAAAGACTAAAAACATTATCACCTCTCTCACTTCGTTTGCGGGTGATCAACACTTAAAAATTTAATCGACCTATGGGTTCTCTTGAGGTTCGGCTCTCACAATGCAGGATTGGCGGAACTAACCCTAAGACCTACCACCCATCTTGTATTGTGTCAAGGACGCATGCAAAGAAGATCACCCCGTATGTAAACAACAAGCAGGGGAAAATTGCTTGGCTTAACGCTATCTAAGTCGTGAAATTTACACCTCAGTTACATTTCCTCACCATGCTAAGTGATGAGTCTCACGATGCAAAATGGTTATTTTTTGCATAATTTAGTCTTCTAGTTTTCTTACACCGAGCTGTGCAGAACTGGGTGTATGGAGAACAGCGCGTTGGCCGTTGCCTGAGTGTGTCCGCATATGTCTGTCCAAGTTAGTTAGTTACGAGCCAGCAGCGACACGGGGAGAATGCGTTCTATTCGTGTGCTGGTGTTTTATCCGGGCAATGGTACTTGCTTTAGCGGAGTGCCCGTGTTCTGAGAGACAAAATGTTTTACAGCGAAGACCAAGAAGAAATTCTGGCTTTGTCTGGAGGTCGAGGTTCGTGCACAGTGCTGGACTACAGACACTCGCAAAATCCAGGACACAAGTTATAGACTGTTCAGTATATTATGCACCCCAGAATACAGTACTAGCTGCATATTACTCATCATATTACTATCCACTGTAAAATAATGGAGCAATATAGATATCGTACGTAGAGCAGCACTGCAATTCACTGCGGCAAATCCTGTGATCTATGAAAGCGGGCGATTGGGATCCCGCAACGTTGTAGCAGTTTTCTACAAATCCTGCTGCAGAAGACTGCGATCACTATAGATGGTGCTGTGAGCTTCCCAATTTGTGTGAAGCCAAAGCGTATTTGTTGTAACAGGCTGAGGCGCCGCCGTGCTCTGCAGGGAGTTAAAGATACTTGCTGCTNAAATCCTGCTGCAGAAGACTGCGATCACTATAGATGGTGCTGTGAGCTTCCCAATTTGTGTGAAGCCAAAGCGTATTTGTTGTAACAGGCTGAGGCGCCGCCGTGCTCTGCAGGGAGTTAAAGATACTTGCTGCTATTGGGCGCAGCTTACACTGATTTTTTGCCGTTTTGTTGCTACTGAAGGAGATGTGGGGGTAGTATAATAGTAGACTTATAAGTTGCCAGTGGCAAATGGTGATGGTCAGAATAATTTGTGCGTATAGATTAACCTACTGTTAGAGTAAAGGAGTAAAAAATGAGTACAGCTGTACTTACTGTCGGTGGTAGACTGTGATTTTACTGTAGTAAAAGTGTGGGGATAGATCTACCCAAGAAGCAAAGAGTGTATCGGGAGGACTCGTTGAGACAAAAATAAAATTTAACCGTGACCGAATATGTCGCCGAACGAAGTCACAACGACGAGTCGAAGTATTTGAATGTCGAACTTCAGGACCATTTAGGCTGGGTTTTTAATCCTAACCAAAAATATAAGCAGTGTTATATCCTTGATGCAAGAGAAAAAACAGGAGCAGTTATTGCTCAATCTTTTTGCTTGACGACAACCATTTTAACGTGTGTTATATATGGATACAGTTCAAGTAGCTGGCTTGCCAGGAGCAGGAGGTTGAATGAATTAAGTCGAATATATACGGTGATATGTTGAATATGTGTTGGAAAGAGCACTGTAAACTGAAGATGAAGTGTCAACAAAGATTCACTAAAGAAAAGGTTAAATTAAAATCATGGAGCCATACCCGCCCAGATTTTGCCTCTGGTGGTGTGAAAGTTTCCACCAGTCTTCAGAGCAATTTTCTACTGATAATTGTTTATCGTTCAATAATTATTTATTCTCTTCATCTATTCATGTGCTTAGAGGATGAAATTTACAATTGACGACGATTTTCTGAAAAAAATTAACTGAAATACTCATAGACTGCTCAGCCGTCGATATCGACGTCATCGATGACGCCACTTTTCAATGCTAATTCTCGTGAGTCCTCCAGTTCCGTTCTTTGCTTCCTGATAGACACTGTCCGTGGTAGACAGTATTTTGATGAAAGAATGTACCGTTATTGCAAATTTACCTACTGTCTATGGTAGACGATAATGCCAGATGGGCATATAAATGGTTATAGGTTGACTGTGGTAGTGTGTCAGAATGAAGTGTGAGTTTACATCTATGTGCGAAAATGATATAAAATTCGGCAACTGCAATTATCGGTTTGTTGCCCATTTCAAAAAGATATGGCTTGATGCTGAAAGTTTCTGACTTTCATTTGCTTCTTCGTCTCACCGATGTAGGAAGCAGAACACTCCCTGCACTGATACTTGAACATGACAGAAGTAATAAGTGAAAGTCTCAGTTTGTCTTTGAATTTAAAAAAGGAGATGATAGTTACATTTGGTTTGAATGTTGTACGCATGTGAATTTGAGGATACAATTTCTTAAAGTATTATCTGCCTGAGAGTGTAGCTTTCAAAACCTAAAAAAAGCAAGCGGATATAGACAACTTTACGTTGAACCGAAGGAATAAGTATAACTAGTAAAACTTCAACGACTTGGCAACTTCTTCATGCAAAACAACTTTCCCTTTAGACTAATTCAGAACACCTTGCGTAAGACCCTGAACAAAATTTACAACAGTACTGCACCAATTTCTTCCATTGAAAAAGTTTCTTGGATAACTTAGATGCTTGGAAACAATAAAGAACATTGCGTCTTTGCATCTTGCTTATTCTACAGTCACTAACGTCTTGGTTTGACTTTTCTATCTCCGCAAATCTATTTGTTTCGCTATCATAGAGAAAATTACCTGCGTACAATGATCCCAAGCAAAGAAACTTTTCCAACTGGGGCTGCATGATCAAACTGGGCGCCTGAATGCATACGATCTAAGATGTAACAATCCAAGTCACCACTTAAAAAATTTGGAAAAAATGTTTTGGCTAAAGGACTCAAGTTCAGTAGGCTATTCCAACCAAAAAATCAGCTACCATCACTACTTCCTGTTTTTTGAAGAGTTATTTCATCAACTTGAAAATGAAAGAATCTACTATACAGTACAAGTAATGATGGAGTCAACTAAGTCCGCAGCCACTTCAAGCACTTTGCATGCAACAGCTTCTACAATTTCAATCCATTCCGTTAGGACCTAATACTGATTTTGGAAAGGCCTTGAAAACTCTTAATAAGGATAAATCCATTGCGATATTACGGTTGGATACAGAATTTCACTTCCTTCTCATAGCGAAAGTGTCCCAGAATTCTTTCAACAAGTTTCAATTTACGGTTCCTTACAATGAAAAAAAAAAAAATTCCCATCTTCAGAAATTGTAACTAAAAAATGACATACAAAGGATGACTAAAAAAAAAGAAAATTTTACTTGGTAAGAACTAAATCGGGACATACCAACACTGTCCCGACTTAGTTCTTACTAAGTAAAATTTTCTTTTTTAGTCATCCCTTGTGTGTCCTCTTTTTAGTTACAATTTCTGAAGATGGGAATTTGATATTTCCCGAAACGTTAAATTTTAATTCTGTCGACTGTTATTTAATATTAAAAGCTTCAGCGAAATGCATAGAAACGTAAAAAGACAACTGGAGTTTCGTTGAAGTAATTATTCTCTAATGTTATCTTCCCGAATTCGTTTTTGTTATTAGAATTAGCTGATGAAGAGACGAGTCTCACAACTTTTGGCACAGCCGTTGGGTACCAAATAAATTACTTCAGAATCCAGCAGAGCCGAGCTGTTGAGCCGTCAAGTTTGCAGCTGAGCCACCGACGCTGACGACCCAGAAGCCAAAGATGGGGCGACAGGTCAAATGTCACGATCGTATCAATCGAAATTACACAAGCTTATTTGTAAGATTTCTGTAATCTTCCCGTTCCCTGGTTGACTATAGGAAAGCGCCTCTGCAGGTGGTCTTCAGAAAGAGATTAAAGCCGCTTCCGTGGCCGGCTCAGAGAGTGAGGGAAGGCGGCGGCAGGCAGGCAGCAGCAGAACTGAAGAGCACCGAGAAAACTCAGAGCGATAATTTCTGCTGAAGCTTCTCTTGATAAACGAAAATCCTTGCAAGTGTTGGTGTCGCTGTTTACTAAAGTAAAGTTAGGGCGTGCTCGATTGGGCAGCGAAATTGGGTCTTTGAGATTTGTTCGTATCTTGAGACAAGTGTTCTGGTTTCGAATTGTTAATGCGAAGGGTTCACTCCTATTCAGTTACCTGTGAGTCTGCCATGAACTTAGTCTCTCACCGTAAAATGGAAATATCAGTCGGTTCAGCACAATCGGACTGCTTCTCGAACCGACAACTCGACTCAGAGTGACGAAGCCAAAGTTCCTGTCCGTATTACCGGACAAGTCAAGTAAAGTGAGCTTAGCTGAGATTAACTTTGATGATCCAATCGAACGGTCCTTTTGTCAAGCTAGCCAGGCAAGACAGAGAACCCATGAACAGAAAATCCCGTTGTGCAGAAATAGCTACATTATAAATATACTCGCTGGAGCCTGTGGAAATAGCACAAAACAAAATCATTGTTATTCAACAATGTCTCCGACTCGTGGCATGCATGCGAAGTGTGAAAATAAGTTCAAAGTTAGACAGCAAATATTCTACCTATGACTTGCGAGCTGTAACAGCTTAAATGTGCGAGCTGTAACAGCTTAAATGTGCGAGCTGTAACAGCTTAAATGTGCGAGCTGTAACAGCTTAAATGTGACTCTTACTGTTTCCTCCCTTGACCGTATCAGGAATTCTCAAATTTTTTCCCGTTTAATACTGAAACCGTATAACGGTCGTACGTACTAAGGAACAAAGAAAAGAACACAGGGCGAGACAAATAGAATTATTCAATTACTGTATAGATACTTCCGTCTATTCACTTTACACTTGAACAGTGTTTCAAGATCAAAACCAAATTAACTGACAAATAGAGATGATGTAATCGCTATCATCATGTACCTCCGCCAAGGAGTTATGTTTTCGTCGGGTTTGTCTGTCTGTTATTCTATCTGTATGTCATCAAGATAACTCAAAAAGTTATGGACGGATTTTGATAAAATTCACAGGGATTGTTAAGTATAAATTAGGATGAAAAGATGATTAACTTTTTGTAAAGATCCGTTCATTCGTTTGTTTATCTGCCTCATTTTTGTCAATGCCATAACTCAAAAATTTATGAATGGATTTTCATGAAATTTACATGAGTTGTTAGGTTTATTATGAAGAGTAAATGACCATTTTTTTGTGAGGATTTGTTCGTTCGTTCGTGTGTTTGTTACTGTGTTTGATGTTATGCTTGTTAGAGCAATAATTCTAAAAGTTCTGAATGGATATTTGTGAAAATTACAGGGGTTGTTCGTGATATTAAAAGACATGATTGAAAAAATTTTGGTGCAAATCGGTTGGTTCGTTTGTATGTTCGACTTATGTTCGTCATAATGTTTGTTAGCAGCATAACTAAAAAAGTTATGAACGGATCTTCAAGAAAATTGCAGAAACTGTTAATATCAAAAGGCACAAATGATTGGATTTTGGAATAGATACAAAGAAAATCATGGTTTCAGAGCCAATTCAAATTATTCGTTACCGTGGCCTCGTTTGGCGGAGGTATGCGCTCTCAGAGTGCTCTAGTTAATATTGCATTGAAAATTCAAGTCCTTTACCCGCAGCATAATCAGCGATCTAAAAATAAGGAGAAAGGCGAGACATGTACTATATATATGTCCAGTATAAACTTGGGAAGTCATTCATGGAAACAACAAATGGAGAGAGAAGTAGAAACACCTTAAAGAAAAACTATCGGTAACCGTTCGGAAAGCAAAAGAAGTCAAGTGGACACGAAAAAAAAAAGATATTTCGAGGGTCTTGCGGTAGCTAATACGGCCTTAATACTGTGAGGGCATGCCATCTTCAAAAAATAGGGGTCTCGTGCAATGAGGTTTGCCACGAGGAACCTGCTAGTTGAGAAAGAAAATAGGGTGCGTCATAAACACTGCCAGTGGACGTAAGAAGGAAACAATGGGTTCAAGAAGAATGAGGTAGCGAAAGCCTAGCCAAAGTCAGAGATAACCTATTTTGGGTCTCTTCGAATAGATTACCCAGTACCCCTATTCCAATGACGCTAGATTACCCACTACCCCCATTGCAATGACGCTAGATTACCCAGTACCCCTATTCCAATGACGCTAGATTACACAGTACCCCCATTCCAATGACGCTAGATTACCCAGTACCCCCATTCCAATGACGCTAGATTACCCAGTACCCCCATTCCAATGACGCTAGATTACCCAGTACCCCCATTGCAGTGACGCTAGATTACCCAGTACCAATATTCCAATGACGCTAGAGTACCCAGCACCACCATTCCAATGACGATAGATTACCCAGTACCCCTATTCCAATGACGCTAGATTACCCAGTACCCTCATTCCAATGACGCTAGATTACCCAGTACCCCCATTCCAATGACGCTAGATTACTCAGTACCCTCATTCCAATGATGCTAGATTACCCAGTACCCCTATTCCAATGACGCTAGATTACCCAGTACCCCCATTCCAATGACGCTAGATTACCCAGTACCCTCATTCCAATGACGCTAGATTACCCAGTACCCCCATTCCAATGACGCTAGATTACCCAGTACCCCCATTCCAATGACGCTAGATTACCCAGTACCCCCATTCCAATGACGCTAGAT
>LQNS02278170.1:13764138-13779483 GCA_001587735.2 Parhyale hawaiensis | reverse complement strand
AAAGAAGAGGAAGAACAGACAACAGTAAGATCAGTAGGAGTATGAAAGTGGAAGGAAGCAAAGTGGGCACGAAAGACAGACGTCCCGAAAGCCTAGCTAATGGCTAAGGTAACCTACTAAACCCCCCTGGGGGCGCTACTCCCCATAACATAGGATGGGCGAACCTAACTAACCTAACCCTATGGCCCATCCTATGCCCCCGGAGGGGAAATTATACAGTTCAACTGCTATACCCTACTGTACAAAAATTCCGATAATAAGAGCGCAAAATTGACATGCACTTTCACACCTAGTTGCTCGAATAATTGACGCAATAGGCACTAGTAATTTGACAAGAGTACCTGCCAAACCAATAACCGTCCAACATGCACTTAAGATTGGCACGACACATGTCTCCTCCGTACCTTATAACTGTGGGAATAATTTCCGTATATCAAAATACACAATGATAGAAGACTTCACCACTGAATCTTACTTTCCGGAAAGTACCAAATTGGTTTACGCGTGATACTTAATTTTTTAGCTGCCCTGTAAGCCCATCACTGATACTTTTGTCGAAGAATCTCAACTGTCGAATTAATTCCTCAACCAAAATACAACAAAATATTGGTACAGTTATCTAATGCACTAACTGCCCCACAGCATAAAGTCAAGACACTTTGAGAGTCCTACTGGTCTAAATAATTCCCATTGTATAATACAAAAATTGGGCGCACTTTACTGCTGCATTTAACAGCCCCAAGTATAAAATTAATACACTTTTCCACAGAACCCTAACTGTCGAAGTAATTCCCGTAGCAAAGGAAATACGACCGATAATAAAGCTACGTGACGTAGCGCCACTCGTACAATGCTGACTGTCGCAAGGAAGCGAGTCTCCGCTGAGATGCTCTGCACTAAATTCTAAACTTTGGCGGTAAACAAACTTTTGCGACTAATGAGCGGGTCGGACGGGAGCTACAGCGCCGCTCTTCGTAGCTAAGTCAGAGTCTGTCGACCTCCTTGTTCTTTAGTTGCCTCAATGTTCTTCTCTTCAGCCTTATTAATCCTTAAAGAGTTTTCCCGTGGTCTTTACTCCAAGGTTTGTTTCATCTCGAGTTAAAAAAAAAATCTGTAGTATTCATTATTATATTCAGAAGTTTAAGTCTCCGTTTCCCCAACAAAGGCGATATCACAGAGGAAGAAAAAAGGGACATATAGGATGACTATAGATACGAGGAACCTATTCATAATGGTATTCCCACTCAGGATCAATGCACATGGGAACAGTAAATCGGGAAAAGAGAGGAAGAACAGATGGAAGAAACATCAGTAGCAGAATGAGATGGGAAGGATGCAAAGTGGGCACGGAAGACAGACGTCCCGAAGGCCAAGCTAATAGCTAAGGTAACCTACACGAGATCCCTGGGGTCTCCGCGCCCCATACCCTAGGATGGGCGAACTTAACTAACCTAACCCTATGATCTGTAGTCTTTACTGGGAGGCATGTTTCATCTTAAGCGTCAACGAATTCTCCATTTTGTTTTCTGCACTAATCTTTCTTTCAATTTTGAAGAATTTGTCAAAAGCATGTCAAGGGAGTCATGGTTTTGTCTTTGGTCTTAATGAGTTTGTCCATAAGGTCTATTTTTAACTGTAAAGAATCTTCCTTAACCTTCACGCAACTGCTTGTTCTTACTAAAAATTGTTTTTCTTCTGTTCGTGCTGGAGTGTCTCTTTTTACCTTTAACATTAAAGCACTTCACACTGGGTCATTATTGGAATCTATTCTAACCTTCAACTTTGAAGAATTTCCTCCTCGTGTTTTAGTGCAATAGCAGTTCCTCTTCTAAATTTAGTAAATTTTCGTAATTTTTATCACATTTCCAAGTCAACCACTGCCATCCTCTTCCGCAGTCCCTAATATCCAAGTCATACACAGCCGTCCTTGCAAAGGTATCAACATCTCGCACCATCAGTCTTACCGCACTATTTAAGTCGCGCACCAGCATCCTTAATTAACTAGTATCAAAATCACATCTAGTCTTCCACTTCTCAGTATGCATTAACCTCTTCTCAGTATCTAAGTCTCACTATCATTTTCTATCCTGTATCAAAGTCACACAGTATCTTCTCTCAAGTATTTAAGTCGCCCGTTGGCCCTAACCACCGCGAAGGCACTAAGCTGTGCGCTGTCTCCCGCCGTTTTTGCCCTTTAACTTTGTTACTTTGCCGTTAACAATAAGCCCATTAATTAGAGCGCCTGTAATGAGCTTCTCTGCTTCACAGGGCAAGGCGGAGTCTAAGCCTTTTACGTTTAATGGCTTCAGAGAAAAGCATACCGCGCTTATATCAGATTGGCTGCCGCACTGCAATTTTAAAGAGACGATCTTCCCTAAGACAACGGAACTTTTTGGTGCAATTAATCTAGGCGTGTAATGAAGGATACGTGGAGGACCTTTTGCTGTATTTCAACCTTCTTTGATCGCAGTTTTATACATTTTACCGCCTTGCAAGTTGAATTCAGATAACATTTGGCTGCAGAAATTATTATTCCAGCAGAATTGCTAAAACTTTTATTTTATGCTTCGACACGTTAGACTAAACTAAGTTAAAATCTTCTGAATTCAAAAATGTCACTCGACTCGCCTAATACACCTCACTAATGCCTCGAATTCAGAGATACAAATGAGCTCGATAGAAGTTATGAAATAATGGCACGCGTAGATAGCGGTGAGAAAGAAAAGATAATCACTAAGTTTTTTATTATTTTATAATTGTACCTATTGTGGTAATTGTTATAATTAATGTTCCACTTAATACAATGACAGTCGCAATTATTATTATTATTATTATTATTATTATTATTAAGGACAATGTAATCATCAACCGCATTAATTTTACTATTTATTACTATCAATATAAAAAATATTAATTTTGATGATAATAATAATAATTTTTTAAATAAATAGTAATAATTTTATTATTATTATAACTATTATCAATGTTATCAGAAACTTATCCCTAGTCCTACACCAGCAGCCTCTCCGCACAGCATATCCTGCGCTGCCCAGACCCGGCTGTAAGGAAGCCACGCACCGGATCGCTACCGGGCCACTGTAAAGTCTTGCACTCGCCCCTTCAATTTCAAGGTTTATGAGTTTAATTTGGGAAGGCCAGTAAATTTGGCCCAGAGATGCTCTTGAATTCCTACAAGCGTTCAAAGCTTTGGTGTCCGAAGCAATAGTTGCGCTTTGCAGTGTAATCAGTCTACTGGAATAATTTGGTCTTTCGTGCATAAAATATCACGTGACTGTAGAGATATAAGGGGCAGCCTAAGTCGTGCTGCAGGTGCCCTGCAGTACTGTAAAGATTTTTTTGTATTTAGTGTATCAGCATCTGATGTAAATGTATGCACGGGCTATCCTCGAAGTAAACGTGGTGTCTACTACAGTATTGGAAACTGTTGGTCTCATTGTACAATATCTACTTCAAATATAGCTAAGCATGGACAGTCCTGGTGAAGTGTCGTTTTGTCAAGCAGTACTTTAAAAGTTCACTTTAACTTTTCGTTTCTACATCAGTTCTCGGTCTGCATCAAACTGCAAGTGTAAGCAAACAGCTAATTGCTACCTTTTCATCCTCCATGGGCAATCATAAGGGCGATGACACACGCTAATAAAAAAACGAGTAGCGTCATCTTTTCGTCCGAATGCGTAGATGTGCTCATTTAAATAGCACACACTTGCAAAGAATTTAAAGTAATAAATTCCTCCAGATGTAATGAGACGTCCAAAAGTTAACTAAAGCCCAATGCAGACGAGAAGCAAAAATTGTCGAGAGTGGCATTTCGCCCACATATTCTCCACCAGACTCGGCGAAGAAGTTGCCTGAAGAGCGAGTTCAGCAGGATTCGTCTAGGCGAATCTTTTTCGTAACTTTGGGGCAATTCAAAACAACTTACAGTCCAGTTTTCCTTATTATCTGTTGACTACTATGGTATGTAACGCCTCGGTTTTTCTTAAAACTTTATGTTAAATGGCGATGATTGTAACTTTAGTATCAAAGAAATGCTTTTGTCTCCAGGTTACAACGATAATAGCCCCAGAATACTACTGTTTACAATATAAGAAATAGCCCAAAACATGCAATTGCTGAGTACTATGCACTTTGACTAAAAAGCGGCTCGTAAACAAGCAATACAATTTAATAAACTAATGCTTACAATTTTTTTCCATGCAACTTCTAAAAACGGTACCCTAGCACATTGCCGCTGCAAAAACGTTTCGCTCGCTACGTGTGCATCGAAATGTCGAGCCAAACTTGACGATTCGACAATTTTGTCTGGTCGAAATCAGCGAAGATGTCGCTCGTCTGTACACGGCTTAACGGCACTTTCGGAGCAAACTGAACTGATGGTTAACATTTTCACACCTTTTCTTGGCAATCTCAAAGCGATGTTTACGAGAGTTGACCATAAACGTTCGGACGAAAAGATGACGATACTCGTTCTTTTGACTAGCGTGTGCCATCGCCATGAGACATTTATATCGTCAATGATAGAACGGAGAGATTTTACGGCAGGATATTTTTTTTCCTAAAGTGATTAATTTTGATAACAGAATCTTAATGAATCCTGCTTAATATATTATGCAACGGTTGATCTTAAAGCACACGATAACTCTCCTGCAGTTCTAGAAAGATTGTTTTTGTGGTATATTTACGCACATCAGAAACACGTGTACAAGGGCTAGCCTTCATGAAACAGCATTGAAGTCTGTACTAAGGTAATGATTTTTGCTAAATCTTAGATACACGGCAGTTTTTACCCTGTCTGCTTATATATTTCATGTAAATTTTCAGCACTGGTTGAGGTATTAGCATCGACCTTTAATGTAAATAAATTACATGTATGATGGATGTGCCTGAGGCACAATGAATATAGCTTCTTGCTAACTGGAAAAACTGATGCACTTAATTGTTGCCCGGCAAGTTTTATTAGCACGGGCAGGAGGATGATTACGATTGGCTGAAGTGCGCTGACTACTCCCTCAACTTTGAGATTTTAAATCGGTAATCAAGAAGACTGGCACCATGCATGTGGATGGGATACGACATTTTTAATCGGGAATAACGGACGTGGAGGCAACGCGCCCACATCTGACATGTGACGACAGCGGCCCACTCGATGATCGCCGGGGTCCACGCAGTGACGGGGTCCATTTCCCGTATCGCTTGCTGTATTGTACTTTTTGTATTTTGTGAAAATTGTGAACCATCGTTCAAAAAGTTGGGCTAGCGTTTCACAGCGTCTTACCCTTTTTGTAAGTACTTTATATATTAAACTTAATAATTATAGATTAGATAGGTGGCAGTAGACGGACCAACAGGCCCATTCCCACAGAGACGCCGAGACTTGAGCCCCAACCCTCTATGAGCTATTGCCATTATGTTAGCTTGATATAGATGGCAGAGAGAAAAAAGAAGAAGAAAAAAAGGAAGATCTCAGCCACGAGTCGATCATGCATGCACGCAAGTGCAATTTAAAGCCGCTGTGCTGCGGAGCTTAAGAGTTTGTTACTCCTGGAGGACGTGTTCTTAGTTCTGGAGGATGTCTATCTCAAGGTTTGTCAAGTCGATTTTTAAACGCGTTGACTGTCTCCGCACCGACAACGTCAGAGAGGAGTCTATTCCAAATGCTTACTTGAAATACGGAAAGAATTGCTAGCTTAAGGTTGTTTTTCGGGCTTTATGCTGGAGCTTTTGGCCGTTGCTTAGCAGGCGATCATTATGGTCTCTTTCAAAAAGTCCCGATGAAGGTACGTCGTTGAAGCCAGTAAAATACTTGAATGTTTCTATTAGTTGCCCCCAGAGTCGTTTTTGCTCGAGAGAGATCATGCCCAATTCATGAAGGCGACAGTCGTACGACGTTTCGCAGCTGAGGAATAAATTTTGTAGCTCTACGTTGGATTTTTTCCATGTTATCGATATCTTTACACAGATGTGGCGACCAAAATTGAACAGCAAACTCTAAGTGCAGGTGCAATTGCGCCTTGTACAATTTACGTAGTTAAATAATTATGAAAAGACATCGGTTATCATTACAGTAATTTGATGCCAAGTAGTAAAAATATTGCAGACGACTGATACAAAAAGCAAAATTTCTATCGCATAACTATAATTGTTCACTACTTAAATATATATAGTAGCAAACAAAATTAGATATAAAAATGTACGATAAAATATTCCATTATTATAGCTATTATCTCCTCGAACTCTTGGAAAAATTGTCCTGTGTGTTCTGTGAACGTATCCTCTCATCAGTTGTACGTTTTAAGTGATGGAAAAATACATATATTTCAAAATATATGAATTTGAAA
The DNA here is from genome assembly GCA_001587735.2 of Parhyale hawaiensis. Lineage (NCBI taxonomy): Eukaryota > Metazoa > Arthropoda > Malacostraca > Amphipoda > Hyalidae > Parhyale > Parhyale hawaiensis. The sequence goes on along the minus strand of LQNS02278170.1, from coordinate 13,773,124 downwards.
AATATTGGGTGGGTAAATTTAAAGAACGAGTCAAACAAGCTGCTCAACGAATTCATCTGGCTATTTTTTAATGTGTTAGGTCGGAAACTAAGTACTTAGTTTTTTTTCAACATTTTGGACTGCATTGTATTTTCCAATTGAGGAATCTATTTTATTTAAAAATTATACTTCTAAAATATTTGCAGTCTATTCTTCTCGTTTTTGAGTATTCTTAGTTAATTTTTTTTTCAGCCCGCCAAAATGGAATGTCAAATGGAGAATAATGAGCGTTTTCGACATATATTTCTTTTGCTTTCAACCAATGTTCAAATTAAGGCCACAAAAGCTGGTGGCGATATTCAGGCTGTGTACGGAGAAAGTTCCATAGCTGAAAACCGCTCATTATTGGGATGCCAAGTTCAAAAGTGGAAATTCTAGCCTCAAAGACTCGCCTCGTCCTGGTCGTCAAGTTGCGATCGATAAAGAACGATTAAACCACCTTTCGCATAAATTTCCTCCTCAAACGGCAAGGGAACTGGCAGATAAAATGAAATGATCCTACACTGTTAAACAGAAGCATCTTTGCTCGATGGGAAAGGTTCAGATGTATTAATCATGGGTTCCGCATGATTTCAGTGACAGCAACAAAAATCAAGGCGCCACAATCTCCGCCGGTTTGCTCATTCGTCACCGCTCAACTGATGGACACAAGCAACGATTTTTTTACAGAGGCGTTACTAAAAGCGAAAAATGGGGCCTGTACATCAAAAAATGCTATACGCGGATAGTTTTTACGCTAGAGGCATTGAAAAATTTGTTGAACGTTAGGAAAAAGTTGTAAACAGCAATTAAAAATATATTATTGATTAGTTAGTGGTTATTTTTTATTACGCCTTTCAAAAAAATTCAATTAAAATACGGCAAGGACTTCGTTTCCAACCCAACACATAAAAATTCGTACAAGGTTTGAAGGCAACTACTTCTATAGATTGTATTTATGATCATGGTAAGCTGTTGGAAAAAAGTTGATGAAGCCTGCAGGCAGCGGATTGTTTTGCTGAAGGCGCGAGAAGGGATCGTTGCTGCTATTGCTTCATAAACACATGCAAGAGATAAGTTATAAAGCATTCGTTCTTCATTATATAAAATGCCCCTTTGCGCTGCCAAAGAGTCTAGGACGTCTACGTCGAGATAATTGAATAGTTTAAGCCTCCGTCTCCACAACTAAGGTGATCTACAGGTGCCGGCACACCAAAAGTAATTCAGCAAGGAGCTGGCAGGCAGGCTGGCAGTTGTTCAGAAGCACGGTCCATTGCAGCGCGCACACCGCACTGCCTCTTGTTCGGTGTGTGCGCTCCAATGCATTACCGTGCTTCTCAAAAACTGCCAGCTTCTCGCTGAACTGCTTTTGGTGTGCCGGCACCCTAACAGAGGAAAAGGGACGTATAGCATGTCGAAAGAAACGGAGGTAAAGGCAAAGGTAAAGGTAAAGTCAACTTAGACCACACCCTCACCTGGGAAACCCACATGCACTGGTTTGTGCTACGGGTATAGGCCCACTGGCCCCAGACGAGCAAGTGTAGTCGCAGTCGCCCTCGGGTTACGAACTATGGCGCCAATTTGACNAAACCCACATGCACTGGTTTGTGCTGCGGGTATAGGCCCACTGGCCCCAGACGAGCAAGTGTAGTCGCAGTCGCCCTCGGGTTACGAACTATGGCGCCAATTTGACGGAAGGAACAAATAATCCGAGACCCCCCACCCCCCTCACGAACGAGCGATACAAGGTGTTAGAGCTGAGAACGGAAGCATGCAGCTACCGTGCCGGCATCCATGCACAAAGTTGTTCTCACACAGGACTAACGGGTATGGGAACAGCAAGTCGGGTAAGAAGAGCAAGAACAGACGAAAGTAAGATCAATAGGAGTATGAAATCGCAAGAAAGCAAAGTGGGCAGGAAAGACAGACGTCCCTGAAGGCCTAGCTAAATGGCTAAGATGACCTACAGAGTACCCCTGGGGCGCTGCTCACCATAAAATAGGATGGGTGAACCAAAACTACCCTCACCCTAAGGCCCATCTTATACCCCCTGAGGGGGCCTACGTCGAGCAGGTCAAGATCGGGTGTACCATGGGCTCTCTATGAGTGATGGAGAATGCAGCTGGCAATACGCGTCAGGTAGATCGTAGATATGGTATGAAAATCTATAGAATGGCTGTGCTGCTTCTTTAATGTGACATAGGATTAAGTGAGAAATATCGTTCTGTCTAACCGCTCATCAGTAAGAACGACCAAAAAACGAAGCTTGCCTTGCCAATGAAAACCTCATATGGACTAATGATAAGTGGATAAGGTTTTCCAGCTACGAGTGTAATTTCAACTTGGCCACATCAGGTAACAGGCAGGCAAGACGACGTCGAAATGAAACACTGCTGCCAAAGTGGGAACAAAAGCCTGTTAAGTTTGGTGGCATAGCAATCCGTTTTCTCCTATATTTTCAAAAGCTGACTGGTCTCTTTATCAAATTTTAACAGAGAAAACTCGGTTGTAGTTCGTAGGCCGAACAAGGGTTGGAAAGTCGTCGTCATCATCAATAGGTATGAATACGATCAAAAAATTAACTCAATCTTAGCTGACACAACAAAGTTCACTCTTTACGATAAACATACCGACCCTTGAAACTTATACTCAAATTCATAGATAACATCCATACATTCCTGAAAAAATTGCTAGATCAAGACATAATTACTAAATCAACTCACTGCTTTCTCTACAACCTTGGCGCTTCACCTGGAATCATATACGGTCTCCCTAAAGTACACAAACCAATATTCCTTTACAACCGATTTTAGCTGCATATAATACTCCATAGCCAATTACTAAATTACCCGTCCCATTACTTGAACATTTGACAGCTAATCTGTACACATTGCGTAGCTCTTATGAATCTAAAGATGAAATCAAAAACCTTCACCTACCACTCAACGCATTCCTATGCAGCTTTGACATCACTTCCTTGTTTAGAAGTATACCCACAGACGAAACCATAGATATTATTTGCGATAAAATTTTTGATAACACCGACTTGTTCCACAACATGGACCAACACACATGCAGAAATTTTCTTAATTTGGCCATCAATGTTTCTTTTATATTTCAATTACAGGTTGCACAAACAAGTCGACGGGCCCCCCGCTCGGCCCCACCTTAGCCAATACCTTTTTTGCCATCACGAAGCAATGTGGCTTAACGACTGCCCGAGTAGTTTCAAACCCATCCACTATAAACGTTATTTAGACGATACGTACTTATTTTTAAAGATCCAGCTGATTCAGACTTATTTCTACAATATTTAAATAGTAAGCATCCCAACATAAAGTTCACTGCCGAAAACAAATCGAAGGATTCTACTGCTTTTTTAGAGAGCCTAGTCGCAAAACACGAAACACTACTAACCACTAGAGTTTACAGGAAGCTGACATTTTTAGGCCTTGGAACCAGCTTCTTCAGTCACTGCTACGAACAATTTAGAATCAATGCTATAAAAACTCTCCTGTTTAGGGCATATCACTTATCCTCCTCATACCTAGCATTTTCCAATGAAATAGATTTCCTTTGCACCTTTTTCAAGAAGAACGGCTACCCACACCACCTCCTAGATCACTACTGCAAACTATTTCTTGACAAACTTTTCGATTCCGGTATAGCTAAACCTACCGTCGTAAACTTGACTTTTTACGTTCCCTCTCATACTACAGCAAAACTACCATCGATAAAGTCAATTCCCTGAAAGCTTTCCTCTCCGATGCCTACCCGCACGTTAACTTCAGGTTCTCTTATAAAAACACATTTACCATAGGATCTTACTTTAATTCAAAGACAACACATACGAAACAGTGTTGTGAACAAATTTTCTTGCACGAGCAGCTTAGCTCTGTACATCGGCAGCACTGGACAACATTACAAAGCCCACGCCCACCAACATTTAAGTATATCCAGCAGAACAGGTTTACCACTTGCGAAACCTACACGTTCAGCTCCCCGTCTTCATGCAGAATAACACAACCATCCAATTAGCAGGAAAGACTTCTCTATTATCGACTTTTCCAACTCAATAGAACTCACAAATCTAGAATTGCTATACATCCATAATACAAAACCTAGCCTCAATATAATAACCACAGCTGTACCACTCGTCACGATCTACAACTGACGTTTTTTCCTCCGTCCCCTTCACATCCCACATCATCCGACTGTCCCGCTCTCTATATTAGGACCCCCAAGTGTACTCCAGCCATTCGCCTTTTAGGTCTCCCCCTAGCAGCATCTGTCCGGGCCCACTTTAATTCTAATAAAATTACTCTTTTTAGGTCTTTTGACTTCATATTTTAAATCTTCTGATGATGGGAGATATTATCCCGAAACACTTAGTTCTAATGAAATTTGTCGACACTTACAAGAAGTTATTGACAACAGTGGTATGAACACAATGTCCTATGTTATCATGGGTACTTATAATTACAATTGAATGAAGATCAGTTTTGCTTGTAAATTGTTCATTAATTGTGTGCGTCTTTAATGCTTCAAATATACATGGTTGTAATTTATTCTTCTTCTTTTTTGTTTTCAAATGGAAGACAGCAGGTGAGAGGATTGCTTTGCAGCACACACGATGAAAATTTCACCGAAATCGAGGAGACTATGAATGAAACATTTTATTTTCGATCTTTATTTCTCTAATTTTGATCACTATACACTGTACATACATTTACGCCATATCTAATACACAGTGGAGCGTAATATAGTATTGCGCTTGTTAGGCGCTTTTTGTGAATTGTTTGACAGAAAGACGACTAAGAACACGCATAGTGAATATAAGCCTAGTGACAAAAAAAAAAAAAAATACAAAATTGTGAGAGTGACGAATATTAATTTTGGCAGTTCTGATAAACATAACATCTAATTGCATAGTTTTCATTTACAGCCCGCTGAAGCAAAGAAAAAGCGAGGATGTAGAGGCTTCTGCATGCTGTGTGCTTGCGCCCTGGGAGCACTAGCTTGGCAGGCACTCCCAACGCTTCTCAGCGATCGTGTGAGATTATATTAAGCTGCGGGCTACCGCAAGGATGCTAAATTTTGAAAATTACAAGACTAGTGCATTACACTGCGTAGGATAAAATTACACTAGCACAGTATATACTCAAAGTGCCTACATTCAGCGGAGCACAGCCTCCACCATTATTTCTAGTAGTAGTGGAATTATTGGTGGTGGTAGCAGTATTAAAGTAGTATTACTTCTTCTTACCCAGAGCGTGCACGGCGATCCGAGGAAAGTAAGCAAGAAACAAAGGGGCATTCGGTATGTGGAGTAAAACAAAGAGCCCATGCATGGGAGCAGCAAACATGAAGGGAAAAAGAACAGCAACAGCAAGAAAAAGCAGAAGCTCAGTGAAATTAACTAGGAACGTTACTCAGTATTAACTTACCATGTAACATCACGTTGTGTGTGGTACACACAGCGACTGCCCCGCAAACACACCATCATACAAAGGCCCACTAAATGCACGTAATCTGGCCAAGCCATGTTCGCTAATGCTCTCTCCCTTTCTCGTGCACCACCTAAGGCACAGTTACTGCATTGATTACCAATGCTAAACGGCCGTTGCTGCCATGCCGCAGGCTCCTTATAGCTTTCTCCGAAAACTGCACCGGGAAAGCGTCTGTAATATTGTAAGACTTTACATGCGAGAGCAGGCACATGTTTGGTTTCATATTAGAACAATAAACCAAGTCTGTTCTATTGCTAGTCTGTGCACTGGTAAGCAGATAGTTACTTGTTTCTTTTAGCTATTCAGCTGTAAAACCACATTAGGAGGAACTGTGTAGAGTTATTACATATATCCTTCAAGCGAGGAAAGGTACATATATGTTTACTTTCTTGTAAGACCGAAACAACAAGGTCTGTAATATCGTAAGGTCCTACATGCGTCAACAGGCAGATGTTTACTTTCACAGAACACCAAAAGCACAAGCAAAGTTAGCAACTTGTAAGCTCGTGTACGTAGGAGCAGGCTGATGTTTACTTTCTCACGGCACCAAAATAGCAAACAATATTTGTAACATTTTAAGATTCTGAATTAGTGAGCAGCTAAAGGCCTACTTACAAAAAAGTATCTTCATGCACTGCTTGGCACCACATAACCTACGAAACAAATGTTTTAACCTACTATAGAATAAAACCCAGTTTTGTTGATTGCTTGCTTGCCTCTCCGTCCTGTTGAGAAGGATTAGATAGAAGAAACTTCATCAGTTGAAAGGCACGAGGGCCGTTGCCTTTAGCAATTATAGAGTTTTAGCCTGCTGCTGCCCACCGTAGCAGCAGGCCTCGCGTACTGCACAGTTGTGCTGAAGGAGCCAGGAACGAGCCCCGAGCTTGGTGAACGTTCTATGTGGCGCACGGTGCACTGAGTCAGCAAATTGGTCGGTGTGCACAGCTGCTGTGGGGGCACTTACCTTAGGGAGGGGGTTGGGCGCGGGTCATTGAACCTTCCGCTATTCACCATAGTTCTTAACGACTCGTGGTCTGCTGCAGCTGTACTTACTCTTCTAGGGGCTGTTGGCTTATGTCTGCAGCACGGACCAGTGCTTGTGGGTTTCCTAGTGGAGAGTGCAGCCAAAGTTAACTTTGCCTTTATGTTAGTGAAGACCACAAAGATACCTCAACTTGGTAGCATATAGGTAGATACTAAATTGTACTTCGTTCCCGTTGCGAAAGACTGATCTGCAAATTGCGTGGCACAATGAAGGAAAAAAACATTCCTTAGCAATAGAGTCACGAAGAAGAGCGAAGGAAACAGGCTTCGTTCGTCATTATTTTCTGCCGTCATTTTATGACGGCGCAGACCACTCGAGTACACATATTTTCGACGTTCTTTCAGAGTACTATTGCAGTGAACGAACTCTCGATGCAAGCAGTAATCAGTAGGAGTGTAATCAGATATCGAGATAACCAGACATCTAGATTGTTTACGTAGGTAAGAATGTTTAGGATGCTAGAACCGAGATCTACTTTAGGCCCTAATACACGGTGCGTGTTTGCATTCACTACATCGGTGTTGGCTCCGTTTCTTCTCATTAATAAAAATAATAATAATAACAACATTAATAATAATCATAATAATAACACTTGTTTAATAACATAATGAAGAAAAAAGCGACGCGCAGCGCGCATCACGATTAGTTCACAAGTGTGATATTCTGAAATTCGTTGTATTTCCACCTCGTCATGATTCATAAAATCTCAAAACTTTTTGAATACAACTTTTTTAAATGCATAACTTATTCATCACAGCTCAGCAATCCCCACAAATAATATTATTTTATGAGGTTATATGAATAGATTTTGTAAATTCTTTTCATTACATTTTAGAAATATCTGCAACTTTTTACTGCGCACCTTTACAAAATGCACCTACTTAGTCACCACAGTCCAACGCTACCCATAAATTTCAGTGCTATAAAATTTATTGAACAGTTTTTTTTTTTTCGTAGTAACTATGTATTTGATATTAATGCTTATATGGTACCTAGAATCTATCATCATACAGTATAATAATTCTGCTTATTACTCCCTACGTTTCCTCTATCCTTCCCTCGTTACTTAATTACCTCCACCAAGGAGTTTTTCCCGCTTTTTCTCTGTCTGTCACCAAGACAACTCAAACAGATACGGACGGATCTTTTTGAAATTTACAGGAAAGGTTAAGCATGTTAGAAGGAACAGATGATTAACTGTTGGTGAAGATCCGTCTAAACATCTGTAACCATCTGTTTATTTGTATATTTTATCTTCGAAATATAACTGAAGCAGCTATGAACGGATCTTTATGAAATTTGCAGAGATTGTTAGAAATATTAGAAGGCACAAAATAACAAATTTTGGGTATGATCGGTTCTTCCGTTTGTGTGTTGGATTGACTGTATGCTTACCTTAAAATTCGTCAGATCATAGCTCAGAAAGTATGGATCTTGAAGAAAATTGCAGGGACTGCAATGAATGCCAAGTGGCACAAATGATTCAGTTTTGATGACGATAAAAAAACTCCTGGTTTCAGAACCAGTTTGAATTTTTTGCTAACATGGCCTAGCTCGTCGAAGCTATTCGCCCCCAGAGTGCTTCTCTATATAGTTGCGAGTAGTTAGTGCTACCAATGCTCCCTCAGAATTACGAGTAGATAGGCGAAAATGATGGTAGCTTGGATACCGTCCTAGCGAATACTACACTGACGCCCAACGGCACAAGGTCTTTGGTTTGTGTCCGCCAGCCAGACAAGCGAACTCTTGCTGTGATTGATGCGTTGGATCCGCTTCTATAGTACCCGGATGCCGCTGTGGAGTACTGACCGTTACCGGGAATGGGGATGGTCAGGGATCACAGGTCGTCGAAATAAATCCTTCTGTCGCTGGCGCGATAATTCTTGACGATCTTCTGTCGACTGCTGCCGTACACCCTTTTGAGGCCGTTTGACACATATTTGCAGCACGAACAAGTGGTTATGGGTTTCCAAGCTGTGATGTGCGGTCAAGCGGACATGACCCTTTACGGTAACGGATGGGAACAATAAAAGACAAGTTTAAATTTAAGTTGATACTGCTCGTATGTCATTGGTAGAAAACTGGCTGTCTGTCTTGGAATATATTTTCTCACTTCGTATGCATGACACAGGTCTGAGATATTCTTGAAGGACAATGCTTTTCTTCTGTGGAATTTCTACAGGCTCTATTTAGTCTATAATATTATTTTGTGGTTCTGTACACCGTTAGTAAGTGACTCTTTCAGTATTAGACATTTTAGCATTTATTTTACGAGAATCTCGGACTTGAGGAGATCGTTTAGGCGAAAATGGTCATAATTATAAATTTTCTGTTTTTTGCTCAAAAAGTGTCTTCAGGTATGGGGGCATTACGTCCTAAATTTTTAGGGGGCTAGCGGCACTAGAACCCCCCC
>LQNS02278170.1:13743351-13757858 GCA_001587735.2 Parhyale hawaiensis | reverse complement strand
AATATTGCGTCTGCAGGAGCCATACACGGGAAATGACGCTCCTCCGCCAGTCAGAATTAAAGAAATACATGCAGCGTCACGGCGCAAAATCCTCGACTTTGCCTGCCTTTGCAGAAATGCAAATAAATTGGTGTAGCTGTGCTACTGATGCTGGCCGTTTCTCTTGTATTTTGGGGATTATCATATTGTAGAGTCTCTCCTGTAAATGTTTATATACGCAAGTAATACTAGTGACGTCACGAAATCCTTGAATTTTGGCGATTTCGTGTAAGAACCTTTTCATTTACTAGTCGGCCAACCTTTCCTGCAGTACATTTTTTGCACGCATAAAAAATGTGCGATAGCGAATGCGAATAACCACTATTTTAATAAAGGATGTGGCAAGTTGATTCCAAAAGTAACGTGCATTTATCTTAGAATGACTATGTTGATCATTAAAGTAAGGGCCGATTTTTTTTTCTTACAGTAACTGTGCAGGCAATGTAGTTGGCGGACTCTATTGAAAACGTAATCCTTCGCATCCACCACGGCAGTGATCGTCCCGAGAAAGGAAGCACCGAGGACACATACAGATAGAAAATCTCTGGTATAGGTTAATATAAAATTACTGCTATAGTTATTTCTCTTTGTGCATCTTTTAAAGCGAAATAAGAACCCATAATGCAACGTGTCGGAAAAAGAAGAGTAGTCTATTATTATTATTAAGTTGTTTAACCCTTTGCCTCCTGATGGCATCATCAGATGCCACTCTCTATTTTTCCCTATACAAAAGCTACACATCATGTAAATTACTCGACACTCAAGGGATCTGTAGTAGCCGGTGCAAGAAATACTGTTTTTGCAAGTAAAACTAAATTTTTTCTCAAATATTATTTAACAAACCTATTTTTCATAAATTTAACAAAAAAAAAGTAAAAAAACATCTGAATTTCAGGAGGCAAGGGTTAAGCCTCACTAGAAACATCTATGGTGTTTCAAGAGAAGGGAGGACATGTAGTGCGTCAATAGAAATTAGGAACCCATGCACAAGGGTGTTCTCACACAATTTTGATCTTCCTCTCCATTCCCGACTTGCTGTTCCCATGCGCGTTGATCCCGTGTGGGAACACCTTCATGCATGGGTTTCCCATATTCCTATCGTCATACTATATGTCCCTTGCTTCTTCCTCTGTTAGATCGCCATTGTTGGGGAGACGGAAGCTTAAACTACTCAACATAATAAATATTCCTACACAGGATTAACGCGCATGGGTACAATAAGTTAGGAAAGAAGAGGAAGAACACAGCACCATCAGCACGAGTAGCAAAATGGATGGAAGCTAAGTGGGTACGAAAGATACGTCCAGAAGACCCAGCTAAAGCTAAGGTAACGTCGAGGGTCCCCCCCCCCTTCCTTTCGGGACGCTGCTCCCCATAACACAGGATGGATGAACCTTATTAACCTAACCCTTTGACCTATGGCCCATCTCATGTTCCGTGAGGGGAGAGAAGAAAATCCTAATGCACACTGCCTCTCCTATAAGGACCACGGTCCTTCAAAGACAACTTTTCAAACAATACTATTCCTACCAGATACAAACATATTAGCTGGTCCTTATAAGCTAATAACGGTAGGAGAAAGTAAAGAAGGAAGCCAAGTGGGCATGGAAAGTAGCCGCAAGTGCAGCAGTTCCTGTTAACCCATTGGGTGTCCCCTGGGTACGGCTCGCTTTGAATTAGAATGAGCCAGCCTTACTAACCTAATCCTATTGCCGATTCTGTGTTGGAGGATATGACCATGGTTGAATAACGAAAGCCATGGATATGACCATATTCAACCTTATTCTCGTTGTCCTAAATCAAAAGCACCCTTACCCGCCGATGTACGTATAGTCACCAGCAATTTGCGTGTATTGTATGTGAAGAAACTTTGAACGCCTCAGCTTCACATGACACTTGCCAGTGTTCGCAACCACCAAAGAGTCAAGTCTGAAGAGCTGCCACAGGATTGATGAATTAAGATCCGCTTCAAGTGCTATTGCTTGCATTACAAATTTCCAACCATTGTAATCATACCCGAAGATATGCTTTCACAGGTCTGTTGAGTTTGAGGTCTAAACTTCATGCACATTTTTAGATTTCAGGCTTTACATGTCACATCGATTAAAATATATACCATTTTTGACTGAGTTGTATTCCAAAAGTTTTTGAGTTCAAAGTAGAATCAGTGTTCTTTCAATACCTGCTCCCAGTGTTTCTTTAATGTAGCGATATTAAGCAGTTATCCCGGAACTTATTTAGAGGAAACAATGCCTGGTATTCGACTTGCGCGAACTTCCGATTGCCCGTCGCCAATTACTCGCGCAAGCCGAAGAATGCCTGCACTGAGTCTGCTGTAAGGGTTTCGCTTTTGCTTAAAATTTACGAGGTAAGAAGTTCCTTCAGATATTGTAGCTCACATGACATTACTTCGCAACCCTGATGCGTATTACTTGGTCTGACACAAATCTCGGTGAAAATCACTCTTCAATGTCAGTCAGAGGCTTAAGCTTTACTTATGATTTGAATAGTAAAAAGCTTTTCGATTGGTGAAGTCGACGTGGCACTATTCGTAACCCCAATACATTTTACTTCCGTCTAATACAAAGTCGGCGAATTGCAGCAGTGCAGCGGTGCTGTGACTCTCATTGGAGTTATGCGTGCTCTCAATTAAAGAGGATCGAGTGCAGAGTCCTACCCGGAAGTTCATTCGAACTGGCGTTGCCTGCACAAGAGCAGCAATAATCACTGAGCGGGTGGACTAATTGCACAAATGCAGTAGCCCTCACCGTAATCAAAGCAATTACTTTGATAATATTTACGGACTTACTTCGCTTGTCATATTAGTGCTCCAATTGACGACAGTCTTTGCTGGACATGGCCAGAAATTGGTTCACTTTTGTAAGCGAGGACGACGAGGCGTTTCGCTGCACCGGCCTTGTGCACATTTAACTTTAGAGAAGTGGAATTAATTTCGCGAGCATTTGTGTGTCAATAGACGTCATATTCTATTTCAATGCTTGTCTAGATTGTCCTTCTCAAATTTCCGCTGCAATTTATGCGCCATTGGAGCAGACGCCGCGATGAAAAGGAGGTCTCGCCATTCAATTTTTGCCTCGTGACTTTGGCCAACAAGAGACGTTCACTTCGGCCGAAGCTCACACTGATCGAGTGCCGCATGCTACGTTCACACAAGGTTCGCGAGTGCCTGATGTTCCTTCATAGTAAAATGCGGGAATTTTCCGTGAAGCATTATGAATATGATCAGTAGCGTTTAGTGGGTTATTGGAGACTTTTCACAGGCTTGCTTTTATTTTGGAATTATTTAATTAATAACTAAAAAATAAATCTGCCCCCTAGTAGTAGTAGTGGTTGTAGAAAGATTACTAGCGTAGCAATACTAAGTCGCACCAAGCCTAATTCTTAGTGATTTTTATCACGGCTTTTCCGCCAAGACCTCTTCTCATGTTTAATGAGAACTCAAATAAGTTCTATTGGTCTCAAGTGGCCAGCGCGCTACTGCTGGCAGGAAAAAGGCGCAGAGCATCTCCAACCCCGAACGGCACGGCTGTTTATTTAGCCAAGCCACACAGAGTAAAGTGACGTAAGGAGAAAAGAGAAGAACACAGAAAAAAGAACCACAAGTGTGGAGAGTCCCATCTATTACGTTATTCAACAATGCCATCCATGGCGTCCCGCACGGGAGCAGATAGGATCCCATGGGATGGATGATGGGTCGCTTACCACCATTCGGCGGCCCATCTGAGTCATCTCGCAGAGCAGAAGATGAAGCATAGAGATCTACCTAACTCCACATAAACTAATCTCGTCAGCAAGAATTGAGGCCAGCTGCAACACCGCCTGCGGAAATGGCACTTAGAACAGTCTTGGGTGACTGAGATTGTGCTCAAACGTCGAGCAAAATTTCAACGTCAGCAATATACAATCTTATTAAAAAGTTTAAGCCTCCGTTTCCCCTACAAAAGTGAACAGATGTAGAAATAAGGGAGAAGAATATGGAGGCCATGCATGAAGATTTGGCCATACAGGATCAAGTCGCATGGGAGCAATAAGTCGGGAAAGAAGCACTGCACGCAAAATTATAGGTAAAAAGACTATGGCAATTGGAGGAAACGAAGAAGGCACAAAGAGAAAAGACGTCCCGAAGGCTTAGCTAAAGCTTAACAGTACTGTAACCTGTCGTTAAACGATGGAAAAAAATTTGCATTGGCATTCTTGGCTCTCATCGTTCGTGCTCGAGGCAGTAACCCTAGGTACTTTAGTACAGTGACTATAAAGAAAGATACATTGCACCTGCCTGCTTGACAGTTGAATTAAAGCATCGTAAGTGCTAAAACGAGCTAAGACATACAAAAGAAACCCAGACGAATGACTTCTAAGTGTGCTTCTGGCTCTTCTTCAAGAACTTTGTGACGTCATCATTAACCTCTTTGATAGTGAGCAAGCAATGCTGTTGTCGTTAGCGATGAGAATATCCTTTGCAATTTCATTGTAAACAGAACGAGATTCTGTGTGGCGCAACCAGAAAACGTAAGCTAACAGATTCAAGATTTCATCTAGGAAAGGTATTGTTTCTTCAACATTAGTGTATTGTGAACCCCGCCGTCACAAATATGGGGGGGAGGGCAAGTAAACTGCATTGATAGCTCAGTTAACACTTCTTTATTCTTCCTCGCATAGTTGCGAGTCTACAGTTTATATACAGGGCGTCTCGGAATTTTTTTTAACAAATTTCGACCTACGGTTCCTTACAATGAAACAAGCTTAGGTCTTTTCTTTCTGGTGGAAGTAAGTGATGCTAGCAATCTTCTGTCTTTCTATAGATATATGTCTGAAAGCGGCGCTTCGTTTAAAAGTTCCTGAGCATTAAAATTTAAAAAGTACGATTTACTGTACTGGCGGGTAGATGAAATTCAAAATTAGAATATATTTATTTTCATTGATTCAGGGGAGTAAATTTGGGTAGATAGTTACAGTAGATATTCAAAATGACGCCCATCGGCTTCGATGCGTGCGTGGAGACCCTGGCGGAGTGATTGTCGAACCATACGAAGAAACCAGGGAAGTCACTAGCTCATCCTCGCATAGCTTTCAATAATCCTACCGATAAGTTCTTCTTGGGACAGAACTGGTGTTTCGTAGTTTTTAGGTGTCCTCAAAGGCAGATATCAAGATGCACATGCCAGGAGACCGTGGTGGGATATCTTTCTTTGTGCATTCTGGCTGCTCTCCTAGAATTCCAGTTCGCCATACCGTTAAATAATAGTAGTAGTAGTAGTAGTAGTATAAGAAAGTTTAGGCCTCCCTAAATAAGTAATAAGCTCTTCTAAAAGAGGAAGAGGAAGGAACATACCTATATGTAGTATGTCGATGGGAACAGGGAACCCATGCACGAAGGTGTTCCCACACAGGATCAACGCTCATGGGAACAGCAAGTTGGGAAAGAAGAAGAAGAAGAATAGACAAAAGTATATAAAAAAGTAGGAGTATGAAAGTGGAAGGAATCAAAGTGGGTACGATAGACAGACGTCCCGAAGGCCTAGCTAATGGTTAAGGTAACCTACGCACACATGTACGGCATGGCCCCCTCAGGGGGGCATAGGATGGGCCACAGGCCGTATGGTTAAATTAGTTAGGTTCACCCATTATATGTTATGAGGAGTAACGCCCCCAGGGGTAAGTGCTCATCTCTGAGTTCACTATTCGTTAGTTGGTGTATTGTCTGCACGTAGAGATGCTGTAGACTGACTACTCAGTGTAAACAAGCGCCCGAAGCGCACCTTTTTCTTCTCTGTCAGCTGAAGTTGTCCGCCAGTGCAGTAAATTGCACTTTTTAGATTTTAACTTATCGTAACTTTTAAGTGAAACATATTCGGATATGCCTCTTCCGTATACTAATATAATAAAAAGTTTCGTGTATTTATTTCGTGTCCGCTCTTAAGGAAAAAGATTGGCGAAAAATAGGCCAGGTTGCAAATTTCGTAATCAAGCTGCGTTTCCATGGAGATCGATGACCAGATTGCAGAAGAAGGCAAAAGTGAGATCCTTATCCCTTAATTATCTGAACTAAAGTGCCCGCCCTGTCAAAAATGACGGCGAAGAATTTGAGCAGACCCGTCTTCATTTAATATGCCTTTGTCTCTAATACTGTATGCTTCTGGAACATACGAAACAACAGCCGACTCAAATTGTACTAAGAGATAAGTGCCATCTCTGTTAATTCATGTAAGAAGTACAATCGTCTGCCACCATAGGTCACATGCGGAAAAAGTCTCACATTAGCGAGCAGCAAAGCATCAGCGAAGTTAAATAAATTACCCGCCACGTGTCCATCATATCGAACAAGCCTTCAGCACATCAAAGATTTTGTGTTGAAGTGAAATCTGCTTCATCAAAAGGAGGACAGCAAGCTGAAAGAAATAATATCTACAGCCCGTAAGAGATCATCGCTTCGCCCGCCGTTCGTTGATTAGCTTCTGAATTTGTACGCGGTAAACTGAATACAAACATATGGTTTGATGTATGGAGAAAGTTACAAAAATAAGACTGCATGGCCGCGCTAAGAGAAGCTGCAAACATCTTTATTGTTCCGCTTTCAAGAAGTGCTTCAAGCAAGAAGCGCATTGAGATTAAAGAATAAGGATCCAACTTTTGCCATCTTCTGCAACCTGGTCATCAATCCGCATGAAAACGTAACCTAATTACAAAATCTGCAATTTGGCTTATTTTTCGCCTATTTTTTGAAGAGCGTCACCTGAAACACACACACACATGTATAAATATATAAAGAAATAAACACACGACGGTGTTGATTAAATTGCGTTGATGCATTTCTTGCCACTTGGGAGATTTTGGTGTTCCTGTTCCCTGCTGATGGAATTCAGTAGGCAATAATTAGACTAGGTTGCACAAGATGACTAAATTGGGAAACTTCTCGTTATTAAAATTGAACGCAGTTCTTGCTCAAGCTGGTCTTGCCGTTCCCGTGGAGTCTGATCTTCATTACTTTTTCTCTACATACATCGAAATTATATTTTGTTTTTGTTCACGATGCGCACATTCAATAGATAATGTGCAGAGGAAGCGATTTCTCCTGGTGTAGTAGACGTAGTAATTCTCTGTTCCAACATGTTGTCATTTTTGACGAATGATTTTCATCTTTGGTCGAAAATTACGTCTGCTGAACTATATCACAGTGTATTCTGGATGCGCTGCGGAAATTAAATTTAGTAACGTTTCAGCGCTTTCTAATATAGTTAACTTTTTCTCATGTCATCTAAGGGAAGAAAGGAAGGAGCGTGCTGAAGGCGAATTGTAGCGTAGTGCTCAGTAGAACGCACGCATCTCTTACGATAATTTGAGTTTGCCGTCGTAGCGATTTCCTCTACATGCATGTTAGTAACGAAAGTATATATAATCAATGAAAAAGTGTCATCACAAATTTCTCGCTGTCATTTTTGACAGCGCGGACCCTCTAGTCTATATTATAACTCGTGGACCCGCGCGTGAAAAAATTCACGCAATAATTGATTTTTTTTTTATTAATATAGGCCGTCTCAGAATCTTCTCTTCTCTGACTTGCTTCATTTTCTTCATTGATCCTTTGTCGTGCTTTCAGCCTTATGGCTTTTTCTCTAACTAGTCGTTTTCTCATTTTCAGCTCCTCTCATTCACTACTGTAACCTTTCTGCTTCAAGTCTTTCCTGACTGTATCGCATAGACGATTCATCTCTCTCCATGCATTCGCAGAACGTCTTCGATCTTGATACTGTAATAGTCTCGTACTACTTTTATACGTTCCCTATCTTGCTTCTTGATTAGGCGTGCGTCTTCAATAGTGAGATGCAGAAAAAAAATCTTGAGTAAAATACTGCACTAAACTTGAATGTAACTCCAGCCAGCTTGTATGCATGTCAGCGCTCCGTAGCCAAGATACGGTCTTGCGGACTTAAATATCTGCTTCAGTAAAATTTTAAAATTTAGGGTTATGAAACAAAATTTGCACCTTCAGAGAGCGACAGTGTGAGGGATGATATACGTGGTATAGAGCTGAAGGAGCACATGGTAATGGACAGAAATACATGAAATAGCAAGATCTGCTTCAGCGACCCCCTTTGAATGGGAATAATACTGCTGTAGAAGAAGAAGAGAAAGACAGCAATCTGGAAGAAATAGTTGTCTTCCGCCCGTGAATAATCACCCCTTCAGAGTGCTTCGTTGATCATCTGCCGAATTTATACGTCGTGACCCGCGAGAAAAAGTTGCAAAATAGGACTCCAGAAGCTTCATACATAGTGTTCCGATTTCAAGAAGTGTTTCAAGCAAGAAGTGTTTTCTGATATAGGGATAAGGATCAGCCACCGGCCCGTCGCCATTTTCTGCAACCTGGTCATCGATTTACAAAATCTGCAACCTGGCTTATTTTTCGCTCATCTATTTCCTTCAAAGCAGAAACAAAATAAATACACGAAGCGTTTCATTTTATATGGATTCTCCTTGTCTCTCCGTTAGTTAGTTGTTGTGATCGGTAGGCTTCTATCGGTATTAGAGAGAGGGAAATTAGGGCATCCTAGAGGTATCCTTGATACGACCTGGGAAGATATCAAAAAGAAATAGAGTAAAATTCAAATTTAGGCCGAGCCCCATCGAAGCGACTAGCGATGTGCTACGCAACAAATTTGTTGCACGAAAAAACTCAACACCTGGTACAGCAATCTATTGTCCCCACCGACGCAACCCAGATAGCACGACACACCGTGCATTGCAGTCGGTCACAGGCAACATGTCTCCCGCAAAAATCGTATTGCATCGGTGGGGCCCAGGCATTAGCTACTACTGCTCGCAGGTCTTGGGCCGGGCCCCACTGATACAACAAGCATTCCAATGTGATTTTTGCGGGAGACATGGCACCTGTGAGCGATGGTGGGACGCCCGTTTGGGTTGCGTTGGTGGGGACGGTAGACTGTACCCGACGTTAGGTTTTTTTCATGCAACAAATTTGTTGCACTCAGCCAGGTTGACAGCCACAACGGCAGGCAGCCACTGCCAGCGACAGCCGGTAGATAGAGGTGCCCTCCAGTAAAATATTTACTACTCCAAGCCTCTAAGTGCAGCCCAGCCCTACCTCGAGATTCCTGTGACGTCATCGTTAGTCATTGGCGTTAGGCCTTGAATAATTTCATACAACGAGAAAAATATTTGAACTGAGAAAAATTAGCAATTTAATCGAGGAAATGCACTGCATATTCATAGCGTCTTTAGAAAGTAAAGTGACTCTCAGGCTGATTTAATTCTAAAAAAGCCTTTTTTTCCGAGTTTGCTAGCCATTAAGCATCGGCGAAATTTCCAGCGGGTGAAGCTATGTAGATGAAACTCGTATCCACTTTACTAACTTATGATGAAAACAGCAAAATTAAGACTGTGACGTCATCATTCAGCCAAGATTTTCTCGCAAAAATACTGAAGTACTGCCGGTTTGTGTTTCCCTTAGTCTGTGGCCACACATTTCCGCTTATCTCGGACTGCCAGATGTCGAACTAACTGCTGCGTTCAATTGGTCGGTGAAATTAAGACATCGAAGTTGGACTTGTCCTGAACTTCAGGCAGGTGTGCTGACTTCGACCCTTGGATTCAACTTTCAGGGGTTTACTCATATCGGTTACCCTTGATACTTCCAAAACCCAGATTTTCTCAGTAAAATGGGGGTTTCAATCAGCTCAGCGTCATTGGGTTGCTTCTGCACTTGCACTGCGATAGAAAAAAACAAAGCGAATGCCTCTGCCTGCAATTACTATAGAATACTTGCGCACTCTGTTATTACTGAGTACAAAGAACGTGTAAATATTGACTACATATTTATATTGTCATGCCTGTGTTTGTGATTCTGCTAGCGATTGCACTGCACCTTCTGGATGATCTTCGATTATATAAATCGGAAAACATGATCGCCACCACTTCTACTTCTGCAGATCGCCGTACAACCGAAATTTATAGCAAAAATAGACATCGACCTTCAACTTGGCCGACTGCTGCAGTCAGTAACTGTCTCTTGCCGAGTTGGGCGAATCAGGCTATGTCTGCACTGGTTGTAAGTAAGGTCCTTAGAAATACTTCACGAGTGATAGAAATTGAACACATAAATAGGTAAGCAGATAAATATACAAGTTAATAAATAAGCAAACAGATAAATTAGCAAGCAGATAACTAAACAGACAGATGATTAGCTAAACAGGTAAATAAACAGACAGATAAGCACACAAATAAGTCAACACACAAATAACGAAGCAAATAGATAGCTAAACAAACACATAAATAAACAGGTATCTACCTCACCATTCAACGGACAGAGTCCTAATATAGTCACCATTATGTGCAGTACTTGATGATGCTACGATACGCATACACACACTGTCCAGTTTACCACAGACGACAACTGCAGTTGTAGCTACACTGCAGGGAGCTACAGTATAGCGCTGCTGTTTGTCTTCTCGCGGCCATTATTGGAAGGGTTGCTTCAAAGGGAGCCGGTAGCGAGGCTCAAATCTGATCAAAGAACTTTGTTTAGTGTCTCCTCTGCACTTCTTCTCATCGCTAAGTGGCTTGATGCCAAGTCGACGAAAATAGCAGTTTTGCTGGAGAGAAATTGTTAAACTTGTGTGCGTGTGTTAATAGTCGTAGTGAGTGTAATTTGATGCACCTAAGAGCCCGTCAATAGCCGTAGTGAGTGTAATTTGATGCACCCAAGAGCCCGTCAATTGCCGTAGTGAGTGTAATTTGATGCACCTAAGAGACCGTCAATAGCCGTAGTGAGTGTAATTTGATGCACCCAAGAGCCCGTCAATAGCCGTAGTCAGTGTAATTTGATGCACCCAAGAGCCCGTCAATAGCCGTAGTGAGTGTAATTTGATGCACCCAAGAGCCCGTCAATAGCCGTAGTGAGTGTAATTTGATGCACCCAAGAGCCCGTCAATGGCCGTAGTGAGTGTAATTTGATGTGCCTGAGAGCCAGCCTATGAGTGCAAACTTCAATCAATTGTGGAGCGTATAATACTACAAAAAGTGTGCGTAACTGCAATGAAATTGACTAGCTTTAACTTTTCTTGCATTAGCATTATGTTGCATCTGCTGATGTAATTATTACTCTCGGATTCAGCGCATAACTCTTTATGAGCCAGTTGGGTCTCATGGTCCTTAAGTAGTAATAGAGCTGGTTCATCAATGAAAATTGATATTTTACCCATTACAGGGAGTCTAAAGAAAGCGCTTACGTAGAAATAACATTACGGAAGCAACCACATACGGTCATTTGCAGGGTCAGGGAATTATGTGGACGGTGGTTTCCTCTCAACAACAACAACAACAACGGAGAGCCTCATAACTTGAACTGTGACAATATACTCTTATAGACAGAGAAGTCGATGATAACACCAAAACAACAGATTGCACTAAGTACAGGCTCCTACAGTGAACTGCTTCTGCAGGTTGTGTTACCGTCATAGCTTTACGTTTGAGCTTTTTGTCGTTGTTTTGGAGTTATCACCGACTTCTCTGTCTATAAGAGCACATTGTCACAGCGCTGCTCATGACAGAAGAAACGAGAAAAATTAGGTACGAATGGAGCCTGTGGACGAGAATCGTCGGAAGAGCAATAAGAAGAAAATAAGAAAGAAGAAAGCTCATCAGTAAGGTAAGAATAAAGAATGAAGTTAAGTAGGTACGAAAGAAAAATGTCCCAAAGGCCTCTGGAGGCAAGAGTCCTACACTACAGTATTGCTCGTCCGACTTGCCTCCCTGACTCCATGGCCTCTAAGCTTCTGAGGGGAATAAGGGACCAAAGACTGTCGGCAGAAGTACGACAAAGGAAGAAAAGAAGACACTCGGTAGGGAAAGAAAGAGAAGACGTATTCCGTATATATTTTTTGCAGGTTTTATGAGCTTATACTATATATGTTGTGCGCGTTTGGTGGATTAGCGCGATCGATCGATCGCGCAAATCCACCAAACACGCACATCAGATATACTTCCTTCTTTAAATAATCATTAATACTTCTTTCTTTAGATACTGAACCGAGCGCTGAAAAAATACTTCAAAACACATAATGTACATTGGCACAAGATTGCTGCGTCAAAAAAATAGTTCATTTATTCATTCGCTAATTGAATAAATATCAACATGTAGCCAACGAGTACAAAAACGAGAAAAAACACAAGTCAAGGTGATCCTACTCGGTTATTACTTTGACAAGGCTTCCCTTGAAGTTACCTGTCCATACTTTACTACAAAAGAAAAAGAGTTTATTTTTAAATATGGCGTAGCTTACTAGCCCTCATGCGCCGTGTCATGAATATGCATAAACCTGCACCGTCGGTAACGAAAAAATTTTAACATTTTCACCGGAGCACGCAGGGAAAATTGCAGTGATATGCTTCTAGGGACGGCGTTGGAGCGGCAGGTTTTCCATCGGTCTTCTATTTTTTCCTCTGCTTTTAATACGGAGAGGAGATCAAAGCAGTGCAAAGTTAAACATTTGCATATCAAATACTGGATTACGGGGAGCGTGATAGAGAGAGATCGCGAGAGCGAGTACGCGAGGGATGGACGATGGAAAGCATTTGTAAACAAGATGGGCAAGGGAGCGTGCGTGCATCAAGGAGGTGCATGCCGTGAATAGAAATCGGTGCTGGTGTAACGTTATTAAATTTGTTCTTCAGTCCAGTGATGTATAAAAGATTGATTTAAATAATGTTCTTTATGTTCTGCACCTCTGTAAATAAGACAGCTAATGAAGCGTGCGTGCATCTGGGAAGTGCATTGCATCTTGGCAACAGAAGGAGGTACTCGTGAAGGCATCTACCTACTGTATTGTCAAAATTTCTTCTCTAATTCCACACTGTACATGAATCGCGTGAACAAATTTTTTATACTAGTGTGATCGGCCGTCAAAAATGGCGGCGAAGAATTCGGGATATTTCGCCATCTTCACACTTTCGTTAATGCGATTGCCAACTTAAAGGCCCATGACAGATCAACATTCTCGGCTTCACACCTCGTGAGCAGCAAAACCCTCTTTTCTTTCTCTGGCGGGGAAAAATTGGTTGCTATCCGCAGGCAGGTAGTCATCATTCAAAATAAATATGTATATTAATTTCGACACGGTATATATCATGGATACGCCAGGATATCATTAGGTCTTTTTTTTTTTTTGTTCAGCGAAAAGCTGTTTCGTTAACGAATGAGTCCGTTTAGAAGAATAAGTGAAGAAGCGAAATTGAAATTATCTGGAAGCATCGGGATTTATGAGAGTGCGAAGAAAAGCCTGTGATATCTTCGGTGTTCGATTTCAACATTAGCAATGCAAGAAGTTAGTTCAAATGTAAGGTTTTCCGCATACCACAGACTACTGAATTAAAGCAGATCAGCTCTGCCTCGAGATTCCTGTGACGTCATCATTCCGCCATCAGCGTTGTGTCATGAACAATTTCATACGACGAGAAAAATATTTAGACTGCGCAAAACTAACAAGTCATTAATTTAATTAATGAAATGCACTGCGTACGCTTACCGTGTTAGAAAGCACAAGACTTCCAGGACGGTTTCATTTTAAAAGAGCCTCCTGGGTTCAGAGTTTAATAGCCATTAACCATCGACAAAATTTTGAGCGGTTGGAGCTACCTATGTAGATGAAACTTGTATCTTGTATACCAACTTATGATGAAAATAACAGTGTGAGGACTCTGACGTCATTATCCAGACACAATATTCTTGGAAAAATACTGAAGAACTGCCTGTCTGTGTCTTCCTTAGTTTGTGTGTATACTTTTGCCATCGTCTCCAACCTGCCTTAATTTTTGCCGATTTTCTTCAAGCACGAAAGAAAACGGTCTTAACAAACAAATAAACAAATTAGGTTTTAGGTATTATAAGAAGATTTAAGACTCCCTAAATAAGTACTAAGCTCTTCTAAGAGAGGAAAAGGAAGGGACATGCAGTATGTCGACAGAAAAACGGGGAACCCATGCACGAAGGTGTTCCCACACAGGATCAGCGCTCATGGGAACAGCAAGTACGGAAAGAAGAGGAAGAACAGACCACAGTAAGATCAGTAGGAGTATAAAAATGGAAGGAAGCAAAGTGGGCACGAAAGACAGACGTCCCGAAGGCCTAGCTAATGGCTAAGGTAACCTACTCAAACCCCCTAGGGGCGCTACTCCCCATAACATAGGATGGGCGAACCTAACTAACCTAAACCTATGGCCTATGGCCCATCCTATGACCCCGGAGGGGAAATAAACAAATCAATGCTCTGAACATGTATAAACAAAAAAAAAAAATAGTGTTGCTCATTTATATGAGATTCAGTAAGGATACGTTGTATACACAGACTAAAAACGACACAGACAGGCAGTTCTTCAGTAGATATTTGTATATGTAAGGAAATTTTGGCTGAATGATGACATCACATTCGTCA
>LQNS02278170.1:13726831-13737347 GCA_001587735.2 Parhyale hawaiensis | reverse complement strand
AAAAACTAAGCATTTGCCCCAAAAACGTCATTCGTGAAAAACGTCTTAGAATACGTCCTTCTACTCATATATGACTTCAAAATATTGAAAATGCGTGATGGTCCTAAAAGCGAATTTTACCTTCAGTTCTTAGGAATGAGCAGGAGGAGGCTATAAACATAACACTAAATAAAATGGAGGAAAATCTCGAAATGTTCTCTTCTTTTCGCATGGTAAATTGAGTAAATTATCATGGTAGTCAACTACTTAATTCCATATAGCAATCTAAAATTTGATACAACTATGATGATCAGACCTCACAAAATTACGGAGAAAGCCAAAAGAATCTGAACTACCCTGTAAAATAATCCCAAAAGACCTTCACCTCTTTACTTATTCAGAGATTAGAGCTATTTATTATGAAAAAATCTTTACCAGAGCACAAAGGCGAAAAAATATCTTTGTGATTTAAAATTCCTTTTAGGAGCTTTTCGCACTCACCGAACTCAAACACAAGACTTTCAGTAAGTCGCTTAAGTTCCTCTTCTTGTAAACGTATTGACAGCAGCGAAAATTTGTTCACAAATTCACTATATACTGGCAGTTTTTTAATCTATTAAGCTTCAGTGTTCAATGTTGGAGTGTATTACTTCACTTGTTCCGTTGCGGCGCATCACCGTCGAGGGTATTAGCGGATTGCTACTGTTGTTGTTGTTACATGAAATTTTAGGAAGGCCCATCTGCCTTCAGTCATTAGAGTAAGTATACATATGTTCATTCACTTTATTTTTCACGTCAACCTTACTTCCACTTTAAAAACTTCATCTCAGGTATAAGACTAGCTAGGTACCTATATAGCTGAATTCTTTTACTTTATCTTTCAGCTTACTATAGCTATTTAATCTTAATCTGTAAAACCTGCTACTGTTGTTTTTGGTGTTGTTTTTCGGAAGCGGACGATGATTTAAGAAAGCACATACAGTTTTGAAATAAGTCAAGGCATGAGGGAGAGGAAGAAAATGACGGAAGCTTTTATTACAATATAGCATCTGTAATACCTACATGATATTAAGTCAGAGATTCACGCACAGTATGCGAAGGGGCTCGCCTCCGTGAAGAAACTGAATATATTTCCACCTTTATGTGAATTTTAAGGTATATCTCGTAGCTTACACTAAATTATAACGAAGGTCGTTTTTAAAGTTATGCATCCAATTTTTTTTATTCCGCCCAAAGGTATCCGAGAGGATTGGAAATTGCCTTGCTATGATGGCTGAACTTATGCACTCCGGACCTAAAGTTTCATCTCTCTGTTGCAGATATTGATGGTGTGACACACTAAGATAGCAATCCCTGTTATGAACGTACGTCCGAGGCAGAGATGCGTCATTGAATTCCTCAATGCAGAAAAAATTGAACCAACCAACATTTACCGGCTTCTGGTGAATATTTACGAAGCCGATGCAGTTGATGTCAACGCAATTAGGAGATGGGTTCATCGATTTCAGAGTGGCGACAGAGATGTGAGCAACAAAGTGTGCTTGGGACTCCCATGCACAGCCCCTACCCTGGAAAACAAAGTGCGCCTTGATCAAATATCCGCACCGATCGGCGGATAACGGTGAATAAAATGCGTGTAGAGTTGGATATTGGTGCCAGTACACTGGAAACGATGTTGTCATTCCTAGTATCCAGCAAAGTGTGTACTTGGTTGGTTCCACGAATACTCAACCAGGAATAAAAGAACCAGCGACGAAATGTCTGTCAGAACTTGTTGAATACGTTCAAAGCTGAAGACCGGAATGCGTGACAAAGTTCGGCTGAACGGTGCTGTTTCACCCACCGTATAACCCGACCTGGCACCGCCAGGCTTCAGCTGGTTCAAATTTCTGTAAGACACATTACTCGGGTGGCGTTTCCCCCACAACAACTCCGTAATCGCACCCGTGAAAAAATGGACCTCCTCGCATCGACGAGCGCTGACTGCTATGACTCAGGCTCAAGGCTTTCATTCATCGCTGGCCAAAGTGCATTGAGAGGAGTGCTGACTACATAGAAAAAATTTTTGAAGCACTAAAGTTCGCTCGTTTTAATGATGTTACTTCCTTCTTCGTAGCTCTTCAACTTTTTGAGTTAAAAATTGGAGGCATTATTTTTGGAACGACCATCATATCTAGTGTTATTAAGGGCGCATTCGATTTGGCAGTGAAATTAAACCTTTGAAGCTTGACTTGTCTGAAGCTGCGGACAGGTACCCTGTTTCTACTTGTGGATTCAAGTTTCAGGCGTGGGCACTTAATCAGATGAACTTAATCTTACTTCGTAAAATGGATAATCGGCTCAACATAATCAGGCTGCATGTAGCACGCAACACGACTTACAATAACGAAGCCAAAGTTCCTATCAGCAGTTCCGGACAAGTCAAGTCGGGTAGGCTTGCCTTAATTTGACTTTGACGACTCCATCGAATGTGGCCTTACATAAGCTGCGCATTAATGCTATTAATTTGTTTTTTATGATTCGTCATAAGTAACTTAACGTGTTCTCGTGCTACCATAGAGTAAATTTGTTTATATAGAAGAGGCTTGGCCTGTAGTGTACTCTATTGTCAGTGTCGCACTGCTTACAGCCAGCACTGTGTATACAGTATATCTATGCATACGCAATGGGCGCGTTCGTCCGCCTGTAGCTAGCTTTCTAATCTAATCTGTATCACAAATCTACACGCCTTGCCCATCTCCAGAATACTGAGCGTGTGACGTTGGCTCCAAATCTTTTATCATCGTGGTGATCCTTGTTCTTTGAAATCACTTTCGTTGCGTAGTAAACTATCGACTGGGTGTTTTTTCCCGGGAAATTTCGACTAAAGAGACCCAGGAACTGATTGAAATTTAAAGGAGCCGCATCAGCAAAACACATCCCTAATAAACCATTCGCTTAATGTCCTGTCTAAATAATTCTGGTCGTGGAATGAGACTAAATGGGCGAGACATTTTTGGTAAGGACGAGTTACGAGGTGAAGCGCCATTAGGTTTAGTTCGAAGGGAGGGGGGAGGAGAATCAGGTTAAATTACTTATAGTTATTGTAGATTTGGTAATTGAAATGTGCGTGAAAACCTTTTGGGTAATAAATTAAGCAAGGTTAGTGCAGATTTGGTTATTGAAGAAGAGGTGAAGAGATTAGGATGAGAGAGCAAAGTTAAGGTACATTTAGGTAGCGTTCAATTGGGCATTGGAACTAAGCCTCTGAGATTTGACTTGCCCGTAAGTTCAGGCAGATGCCTTGGATTTGGGCTCTAGGTCTTTTCGCCGTGGGTCAATTCGCCGTCGGTCAATTCGCCGTCGGTCAATTCGCCGTCGGTCAGTTCGCCGTCGGTCAATTCGCCGTCGGTCTTTTCGCCTGTAGGGCATTTCGCCGTGAGGGCAGTTCGCCGTGAGGGCAGTTCGCCGTGATGTAATATAAATGGCGTGGTAATATATAAGTTACACTCAACCACGCCGAACCTAATATGCTATTATTATCATTATTATGAAACGTTTCAGCTTCAGCAGCTAAACTTCCCAAGAAATGAAAGGATAATGAAAAGAATAGGTGTAATAAAATGAAAAATACAATAACCTAAAATGCAATGATGCACAAAATCACCGAGCTTAGTCAATTACTACTCATGTAATGAAATAATAGAGAAAATAAAATAAAAAATAATCATTAATAAAACTTTAAATCCAGTCATTTACGGAAAAATGAAATAAAGTTAATAATCGCATACTACAACTTGAAATACCATAATTGGCGTGAAAATGGCACATCTTGGTCATTTACTAAGATATAACCGAGTGACTAAAGATAACTAAAATGTGCTTAACAAAAATGAAAAGCAATACGTTTTGATTAAAATTTTATTATTGACCAAGCTATCGTCAACCTTGGGTCGGTCGGCAGAGGCTTCGCAATGCCCGGCCTGTCACTTGAGACCGATCCAGCCGGACGACTTAAACTCAATTTACCTTGTGAACAGAATTTTCAAGGTGTATTCAGCATGAAAGTTAACAGCAATATTTAAGTTATTGATAAAAATAAACAATTCGCAGAATAAAAAGGAGAACCACACTACATAGTATAAAAACATGTTTGATATGTAGCCTATACCGCAAACGTTTCAGAACAAAATAATATATCCATCGTCAGTGCTGTAAAATAGAGAAAGAAAACGTATAAGGAATTGTTGGAATAAAGCTAGCGACAAAAGCATTCACTGAAACCCAATAAGAGACGTAAATAAGAAGAACAAAACAAAGCAACAACAGCCCAAGTAAGAATCTTTCTAAAAGCCATGCAAAGACAAAATCTGAGTCATTTTAGTAACTTGGTCATGACCTAGTAAATGACCAATATGTGCAAGTTTTATGGGAATTATTATATTTTAAGTTCCAGTAAGTGATTTTTATTTTCTTTAGTAAATAACTAGATTTGGAATTTGTTGTTCATTATTCATTAGTTGGATGTTTTTTTTATCATTATTTCATGTTTAGTAAATGACGATGGTAGGTGATGTTGTGCATCATTGCATTTTAAGTTATTTTATTCTTAATTTTATCCTTTCTTTTCCTGGGAAGTTTTGATGCACGACTTGCTATATGGGCCAGAAGCCGAAACTTATCCTAGTAGTAATAATAGCATATTAGGTTGGGCGTGGTTGCGTTTAATTTATGTATTATCAAGACATTTATGGTACATCACGGCGACATGCCCTCATGGCGAAATGACCTAACGGCGAAAAGACCTAGCTGCGAAAAGACCTAACGGCAAAAAGACCGACGGCGAAATGACCGACGGCGAAATGAGCGACGGCGAAAAGACCAACGGCGAAAAAACCTGTCACGTTGGATTCGACCTGGTGAACTGACATTGCCCCTCAGTGAGTCACCCTTGATAAATAAAAAAACTCCATCATGCTCCGTAAAATGGAATTTTCAGTCGGCTCAGCATAATCGCCTTAGTTCTAACACTTGAAACACGATTCAAAGTGATAAATCCAAAGCTTCTGTCTGAAGTTTCAGACAAATTAAGTCTCATAAGCTTAATTACGGCACCCATCGAACGCACCCTTAGGGCACGTTTGAGTGGGGCGTCAAAATCGATCTAACCCAAGCCCACTTGACTTGACCGGAAACGCAGACAGGAACTTTAGCTTCGTCACTTTGAAACTTCTAGGAGCAGCTTGATGGAGCCGACAGAAATCTGCATTAAGACTCAGTTTATAAATGTCTCACAGGTAACTGATTAAGAGCCAACGCCTGAAACGTTAATCAACACGTCGAAACCAGGCCACCTCTCTGAAGATTCGCACGTATTAGGCCATAAAGGCTTAGGACATGGGGTGTTCGATTGAGCGCCAAAATTTATTCCCATAGGCTTGACTTGTTTTGAATCTCCATGTAGGCGCGCAGTCTTCGACCCATTTAATTAGGAAGCAAAAAGTGTAACGGCAGGGCTCAATGGCATTAAAATAAAACCTAGCCGTGATCGCGTGTAGCCGAATGACGTCACATCGACGAGTAAAAATATTTGAGGATGCAACTTCAGGTCTTCGTAGAGGGAGTTCTTAATCCTTACCAAAAATATAAGCAGCGTTATGTTATTGACGCGAGATAAAGAATAGGAACAGTTATTGCTCAAACTTTCTGTACTTTAACAACAAGCATTTTTCCGTGTTTTGTGGATGGATTCAGCTCAAGTAGCTTCTGTGTCAAGGGTGTGAGGCTGAATGAATCGAATCGAAATATGCAGTGATGTGTTTAAATATGTTTTGTGAAGAGCTCTGCACTGTGAAGTGAACTGAATATGAAGTGTTAAATAAGGCTTCACTTTACGAAACAAGCCAAATCAGGGAACCATACCCTGCCAGATTTCGCCGCAATTGCTGTGAAGGTTTCCACCTGCCTTCACTGCAATTTTCTATGATAATTGTTTGTAGCTCAACTAGAGTATGTTCTCTTTATTTATATATGTTCTTAAGAGATTAAATTCGCAACTTACAACGATTTTTCTGCAAAATTAGTTAAAATATTCATAGGTTGCCCAGCCAATAGCTTCGTCGATGTGACGTCATTGATGACGTCACTTTTTGATGCTAGTTTCTCGTTTGAAGTTTCGAACAAATAAAGCCTCGGAGGGTTAATTTTGACGCCGATCGAACGTTCCATGGTTAAAAAATTTAAGGGAAATTTTTAGTGCAAGTAAGGGGAAGAGGATGGTAGAATATGAAGCTAACATATGGGGAGATGATTATTTATAACTTAGGTAAAGTTATAGTAGATTTAGTAAATGAAATACGAATGAAATGTGCAAGCAAAGTTAGCATAGATTGGGTAAATGATACATGGGCTAAACGGGTAGGGTAAGTAGGACAAAATCAAGATGGTTTGGAAGCAATAAAAGGGTGAAAAGTTTAGGGTTTTTTGTGGCTTGTGAGATAACGACAACGAAGGTGAGGGTAAATTAGGCAAAGTTAGGGTAAATTTTATACACACGAAGTAAGTTAGGATATGTGTGACGAAAAGCACGTTCGATTGGGCGCCGAAATTAGGCCTTCGAAGCTTGACTTGTCCGAAACTTCTGACAAAAGCTTTGGGTTAATACTTTGAAACGCGTTACAAGTGTTAGAAGCAGCGATTATGCTGAGCTTGCTTAGAACGCCATCTTATGGAGTACGATTGAGTTTTGGCAAATCTGAAGGTTAACCTATTGATGGTCAATGACTGAAACTCAATTCCACGGGTCAAAATCCGGGCACCTGCCTGTAGTTTCGAACAAATCAAGCCTGGAAGGCCTAATTTTGGCCCCCAATCGAACCTGTCTTTCAAAGTGAGGATAATTCCTACCTGACGGCCGTAAGTTGGCATATTTAGTGTGAGGTAATTAAAAATACTTTCAACGTCAAGGTTTCTAATTTTTAAACTAAAAATGCTTCTTAGTTTGCGTGAGGCAAGATCACTGTTTGTATAAGATGAAGTTCGAATATATCACTTATGTCTTTGTAGTTACCAAGATATTGGCTCACTCTAACTAGTGCTATGGATGCCGGTATAGTCGAGGGCCTACAACTTGCAGTTAGTGGTATAGGAGGGTGCACACCTTAATTAAAACTCTTTTAGGTTAGGTTAGGCTAGATTAGGTTAGACCGACATAGTACGTAGCTTACTATGCCGGCCAAACCTCACTTATTCTTAGTAAGGTAAGGCGCATTCAAATCTGGTAAGCCGAATATACCAGAATCAAAAGGTAGGCCAAATGCTACCCGGTGCCGAAGCATTTTTACAGCAGATAAATGCTCTTTATAAGAATGAAATTTCGGTAGGCATCGGTTAACTTAAATGATAATAAAGACTTCATTTTACAGCCTTTGATCTTGATGGCAACGACGGCTTTTCATAGCATTTCGAAGAAATTTACTGCAATTATGAATAACTTCATTTGGGAAAAATTTATTTACAACGTCTACATTCCTTTGCCCTCTAAACTCATTCTTAGCCCTCTTGCCGTTGCGTCCCATCCACTGTATTATTTTCTTCATTGTATCCTCTTCCACATCCTTTCTCTTCCACCGCCCTCTACCTTTCTTCACTTTTTCTCTCCGTCTCGCAACTCACTGCATCGCTTCCCAGCTCTTCTTACTGCCCTCCAATACTTTTCACCGTCTTCCATTTTTTCTCCACTCTCCACCGTCTTTTATCTTCCTTCACTATTTTCCACAGTCTTTCATCTTTCTCCATCACTTTAAAGCCTTCTCCTTCACTGCTTCGAACGGCTTGCATCAATTTCCTTCTCCATCCATGACTTCTATTTCCCTGAACCTCTATTAGCCGTCCTCCAAAACTCTCTACCTTTCTCCAACATTTTCTAACACCCTCCACTACTCTCTGCCTTCCTACCCCACTTCCTATCAGCCTTTGTTTCTCTTTACCCTCTTCCATCCCTTTCTGCCGTCCTTCGCCACTGCCCATCGTCCTTGGATCACTTTTTACCGCCTATACCTCTTCCTACTTTCTTCCAGCCATTTCCACTTTTATTCACCGCTCTCCACCGTTTGCCAGTGGCACCTTCGGAACAATTTTTTTAGCGTAACACCGTCTCTCTGCATTCCTTCCGTAACCATCCGCCCCATGTTCTTTCCGCCGTCTCCTATACCGTTTTCCACAGGGTTCTGTCAGCCTCCACCGTTCACCACCACGCCGTCAGCACCTTTCCACCCTGTCACTAGCACTTCTGCACCCCTGCCGGTGCTACCACCTCTTTACCCCAACGCCAGTACCTCACCGCCCCGTTGTAACAGCTTTACACTCCACTGATGCCCCTCTCAATCCCCCCTGCCACCTTGCCGCCACTGTCTCCCCTTCCCACCTTGCCGCCACTGTCTCTCCACCCAACCCCTGTCACTTTTCCACTCCGTCACCACCAGCTCTCCACCCCGCCGCCACCGCCTCTCCACGCAAGCCATAGACTCAAATCCAATAAGACGATGAAGGAGTCGGGATTGCGTTTGGCTTTCTGATGGAAATGTTTTCTTAATGGATATATGCGAGTGATTGAGGGGTAGAGCATGCAGCAGTGCTTGCTTAGGGCCTCCCTCAGATTTAAATTGAACTCTGGCTTCGAGAGAACAAACTATCGCTCCAAAAATAGGAAGAGAAACTCGCTGGAACGAACCGACCATCAAGGATTCCCATTGAATAGCGGAAACCAGTCGCGCTCGAATTCAGTAGTAAACTCCTGGTATTACCTGAAATCAAGGTAGTGATTCTTCGTATCACTAGACACGTCAATTGAAGTTAAAATTGTATTTTTTTTCAATTATTTGAGTCCCAATAGTGGTTTTCCGCAATGCCAAAATGCGATATTGATGTATACATAGTACCGTAGCTTCTTGGTGTTATTTCAGATCGTGATTGCAGTACACTTAAATATTATTTCTTGTAATTTAAAATTGAGGTAGTACTCTCCGATATTATTTAAAAGAGAGGTAGTAGTTGTTATTAATACGTGTTAGTTATTGAGAATGAAAAAGTTTTTCAGTTTTACTTGACATATGAGTTGAAACTGAGAAAACAGATTTTTTTATTGTGGAAATGTCATTTGCTATGGAAGTCTTTTTGATATTAGAAGACATGCCAACAGAAATTGAAAAAGTAGTGTTGGTAACTGTCAGACATGTTACTTGAACCTGAGAGTACTTTTTTCATCGTACGAAACGTGTAAAGAATCGGTATTACTTAATATGTGATTTAAAATTAATTATACTTTTTATATCATTACCTCCGCCGAGGAGGTTATGTTTTTTTCGTCGTGTTTGTCTGTCTGTTTGTTTGTTTGTCTGTCTGTCACCAAGATAACTCAAAAAGTTATGAACCGATTTGGATGAAATTTACAGGGATTGTTAGGTATGTTAGGAGGAATAGATGATTAACTTTTGATGAAGATATGTCCATCCGTTTGTTTGTTTGTTAGTCTGCGTCATTTTTCTCGATGCCATAACTCGAAAGGTTATGAATGAATTTTGATGAAATTAACGTGAATACGTGAATTATTAGGTATATAACAAAGAGTAAATGACCAAATTTTGGTAGTGGTCCGCGTTTTCGTTCGTTTGTGACTGTTTTTAATTTTATGCTTGTTAGCACAATAACTCAAAAAATAATGAATGGATCTTTATGAAATTTATAGGAGTTGTCAGTAATGGTAAAAGACATAAATGATCAAATTTTGGTGCAGATCAGTTGGTTCGTTTTTGTTAGTTTGACTGATATTTGTCATAACGTGTGTTAACAGTATAACTAAAAAAGTTATGAACGGATCTTCAAAAAACCTAATATAAAAAGGCACAAATGATTAGATATTGAAGTTTATGCAAAGAAAATTATGGTTTTAGAGCCAGTCTGAATTTTTGCTACCGTTAGCTCACTTGGCGGAGGTATGCGCTCTCAGAGTGCTTTTGTTTAATATGTGATTTGAAATTGAGATACATTTCTTGGTTTTACTTAATACCTATAATTTGATATGCAATTGCGTTTTTGCTATTTTTTAATATGTGTTTGAAAATTAAGATTGCAGTTTTTGGTATTATTTCTGATTAAAAATTGAGATTGCATTTTTTGGTATTGGTTATTATGTGATTTGAAATGGAGACTGTACTGTAGTTTTGCTATCACAAGACATGGGATTTTATCTTGGGAGAATAATTTTCGCTACTGTGATACAGATGTGATTTATAATTAAGGTGGTTAATGATATTAGGTTGTATTGCTTTGCAAAATTTTAAAATAAAAATTAGGGCGAAAACTAACGATCTAAAAAACATATTTACTGATAAGCTAGTCTATATTAAAAATGGACGTTCAAAGGCTAAAAACTAGCGATAATAATCAAGCTTATAAAGAGGAAGGCAGAAATCTAAACCATAAGCAAGTAAAACTTTTAACCTAGGCGATAATACATGTGAACTGTAATTAAAAATGACATTGTTCGGATTACATGGTT
>LQNS02278170.1:13615617-13630113 GCA_001587735.2 Parhyale hawaiensis | reverse complement strand
AATAGGAGCTATTTTTAAACAGATATGGAACTGCGCATCAGAAAAAAAGATATATTTTAGCGTAATTTTAGAATTGTGCTGAGCCGCAGAGAAGCTTTGTAGGTGAACACAGAATTGCCCATAGAAATACCAGTTCTTTGAAGTTTAGAATTGCACATAATAAGAATTTTTGTCATGTGCAATCTTTAACCATTATACTGACTGGCAACTTGTCTATTAGGGCGCTTTTTCCTATAGGAATACACAAGGAAAATATCCCTTGTGTGAACTAGCCCTGTGTGAGTAATACAGGGTTGAGTTTACTCATAACAGAATGGGAACTATCAATTATTTCTTGTACAGAGTTTCCTGCATCAGTAATAAACNAGGGCGCTTTTTCCTATAGGAATACACAAGGAAAATATCCCTTGTGTGAACTAGCCCTGTGTGAGTAATACAGGGTTGAGTTTACTCATAACAGAATGGGAACTATCAATTATTTCTTGTACAGAGTTTCCTGCATCAGTAATAAACAAACAATGAACATACTCTATCAATAATAGAGAAACATTAAATATACTTGTAGTCTAGATAGATCATATTTATCAACAATTTAGAAAATAAATGCGCCAAAATAAACCCTTCGAGGCTTGGCTTCATACAGGCGTACTGGCTTCGATCTGCTGAATTGAATTTTGGGCATTGAATTTTAGGCACTTCAGACTTCCAAAATCAATCGTACTCCATAATATGGAGCTTTCAGGAGGGTCGACGTAATCGCGTTGCTTTTAGCACTTGTATCACAATTCAAAGAGACAAAGCCAAAGCTGCTGTCTAAGGTTTCGGACAAGTGAAGCCTCGAAGGCTTCATTTTGGCGCCCGATCGAATATGCCGATAGTGGCGCAAAGGTTTCCAACAAATAAAAAAATATAAACGTAATTTTGGAGTGATAAATTTTTCAACAGTAGGTAAAATTGTCTTCATCACCCTTTTTTGGAAACTACTCGCTGATGTACTGTATGCGGGTTTTCAACAAATGATTGTGACGTTTTTCTAAGCACATGAAGCTTCCTCCCTATAATATACTCAGTACAATTTGGTGCACAACAGTATTTAAACAAATAAACAAGAAAATATACTTGTAGGCATGTGAATTATTCGAAGAGCTAAAGAAATATGCTGATAGATGCGTAACTTTTCAGGCAAGTGGAGAACAAACACACTTGTAGATGCATGATTATGTCAACAACTAAAAAACAGAATTTTCATGTAGACATAAAACTTACCATATAGATATACACAAAATGTATTTTTTTTATGCACACAGATTACTCCAACTACTCAACACAAAATAAAAATAGAAGAGAAATGAACTTTTCCAAGCCCTTGAGCTTGCTGAAGCACGGAAAACTTAAGACTCTACGCAATCTCCAAAGCGTCGGTGTTGCTCACATGAATTTAAAGACCAGCACGAAAAACTTGCGAGTGAGATATGCGTTGCAGTGCCACTGCCAGACGCACGAGCCTAAAAGAGTGCTAAGAAAGCTTCATCATGGCCTTTAGAAATGTAATTACCTTGGCGCTGAATTAAAGATACCTGATAAGCCGTAAATGGACCGAGTCTAATGAAAAGGAGACTTAAGAGAGAATGGCTGAGAATAAACTCCCTCGCTGGGAGTAAAGTGCCGCCAGTTTTTAGGTGGGCTTAGAGAAAAGGCGCCAAATGCTTTCATTTTGTCTTGTTGGTCAGTTTGCTTGGATTTGTTGCCTGCCAAAGTTCTAGGCAAAGTGAAAACGAAGCCCGTGATGCCTGAATTTGCTTTGTAAATTAAGTTAGGTTATTTTTTATTCTCTTTATTCTTTAAGCGATGCTTCATTCTGTCATTTTATGTTTTGTATGGAATTGCTTTTTACCGAAGTTCAAGAAGAAGTAAAAATTAAGCCCGTGACTCCTGAAATTATTTTGCAAGTTAAGTAAGATTATACAAATTCCTTTTTTTTTCACACGATACTTTCATTTCATCAGTTTGTTGAGTTGGTCACCTTGATTGATTTTACAGCCAAAGGTCAATAAGCAAAACCGTCATTTTTTCCAGCATAAAAAATCATCGCGTTCTATTCTTCTGAAATTTCCCAAAAATACATATATCTATATTATACTAAAAGTCTGTGAACCGGTCTTACTTGTTTGTGTCTTGCTTCTTTGTGTCTTGCTTGTTTATTTACTTGTGATCTTGTTTGACACATCTTCTCCACTTTTAGATAGGGAATAAATTCCATCGTCCTCTGGGGGTATATGGCCTATACTCTATCCTGGGGCATGGATTAGCTCTTTAATTCGATTATGTCTGTGATACGCACGTGGAACCTGCCCCTTGGTTGCAAGAACGGGCACGATAATTTAAAAGTTGCTCTGGAAAATACGACTGGAATACGTAACATATAAATCGAATTTGCTTTCAGACTNNCGTTAGACAAGCATAGAATCTGTTGACAGTGAGCCGTATGGGCAGCTCCTTGACGGGCAGGAGAGGACGGCCGAATAGCGTGTAGTTTACGACCAGCTAAATAAATAAGCACAGACGATCGTGACTATTATTATTACATTCAGAAGTTTAAGGCTCCGTTTACACAACAAAGGCGATGTCACAGAGGAAGAATGAAGGGACACGTAGTGTGATAATAGACACGTGGAACCCATGCACGAGGGTGTTCCCACACAGGATAAACGTGCATGAGAACAGCAAGTCGGGAAAGAAGAGGAAGAACAGATGGAAGAAAGATCAGTATGAGTAACAGGTGAGAAGGAAACAAAATGGGCATGAAAGACAGACAAGACGATCGTGATGACGACCCAACGGGTCACGGGTCGTCTAGTATTTATGTATATTTCCCATGATCTCAAAAACTAAGGCCTAAATTAAAAACGTCGTGGGAGCAAACTGGGTTTCGTTTTCAAAAATGCACATTATGAATAATTTTCAGGACAATCGGTCAAAAATTGACAATTTTAAGCCAGGGGGGGGGGGATCCATGCTCCCCTCAAAAATGTACCAGGTGCGAAAGTACTACCCAACTTTTTTTTAATGTCCTCATCACACGGAACTAGGAAAATGCATGGTATAGCTGTAAAAGAGAAATGTACACAGACCCCCTTCTCCCCCCAGAGCTGGGACTATAAAACTGGGCTTTTAGATCAGCACAACTATCATATTTAAACTTTATGTATAGCTTAGGACACTCGGATGCATTGTATAAAGTAAATACGATTAACTTAGCTCGACACAGCGCTTGCATTTCGTCGATAAGATAGTTTGCTGCCATCTGCAGCTGTTAAGACGGCTCACAGTATATTATTCTGTTCCCATACAATACGTAGCACAACATGCGCCTTTGTTTCATAGCTCTGTTTTAGATACCCTGAGTTAAAGCCGCAGCTCGTGTGTTTCTCCCAAAGATTTCTGCAGTAGAGTATATAAATGCCACCAATGTCCCTTACTCTGGATATGTTCTGAGACAATCTGAGTGAAGCAACGATTCGCATGTGTGCAGTTCTTAGCGAAGGAGCTATGAAAACATTGCACGTAAGTAATTTATTTCATGCGTTCACCCATTAACGCATACACTGTCCATTTTTCTGAATAGCATTGATATAGGGTTGACCTTATGAAAAATGAACTTACTATATGCGCTAC
Organism: Parhyale hawaiensis; assembly: GCA_001587735.2. Lineage (NCBI taxonomy): Eukaryota > Metazoa > Arthropoda > Malacostraca > Amphipoda > Hyalidae > Parhyale > Parhyale hawaiensis. The sequence goes on along the minus strand of LQNS02278170.1, from coordinate 13,626,438 downwards.
GATGATGCCTTTATTTATCAATGAAAAGGCATAATCGACTGGGATAGGTTTATTTAGATAAGGCAATCTCAGTAGCTTAAACATGTCTAGCACAACAGTAATGAGCGTTGTGTTCGCTACTTTGAATAGAATTTCAGTCATAAATTAGTGACCTTAAGCTCATTCTTGTTGAGCAGGATTAAGTGAAATTAACAATGAAAAGTCGATCCAAATTAACGACACCAACGGTTATGGCTTACGTTTTGGGCAACTTAAGCTAATGAGATTACCTTATCTCGATGAAACCACCCTTTTCGACTGAACCTTTTCTATTACAAAACAAGTTAATTTAATTTTGGGTGTTGATCCTCAGAGGCAATATCTTGCAAGGATGTAATAAGTGCTCAGAGAAGCTAACTTTCAGAGTAATATGTAATTTCCTTGAGTAAATCCTAAATAAGACGGAAACATGTACAAAGCTTGGAAAAAACGGGATTTATTGCTCTGTTGTTACGCGCGGCCTTGTCTTAAGCCAGCAGTGCCGTCCCTAAGACACCTTTAGGGTAAATCTTCTGAAAAATTGCCCCATCAGCTAAGGATTTGCCGAGGCTTCACTAAAGAGCAGCGGAAGACCATCTCACCTACGGACGAATGGAGCGGAGGACTTGGGGACAGCGGAGGGAAAATCGAAGTCGGTGCGCAGTTGTCAATAACAAAGTGGGTCGGCTGAAGTCAGTGGGCAGTTGTGCGGGGCACAGGGCACTGGACACTACGGTACTGTACCATGTGGCTAGTGGCCTCTAAGCAGGTATGCCCAATGGGTCGTGGGCTCTAAGCTAGTATGCCCAATGCATCGTGGGCTCTAAGATAGTATGCGCAATGGTTAGTGCGCCCTAAGCTAGCGTGTCCGAGCCAAGTAGTAATAGGCCCTACGCTAGTATACCCCCGTGGTAATGGGCCCTACGCTAGTTTACCCCAGTGGTAATGGGCCCTACGCTAGTTTACCCCAGTGGTAATGGGCCCTACGCTAGTTTACCCCAGTGGTAATGGGCCCTACGCTAGTATACCCCAGTGATACTGGGCCCGACGCTAATGTGTCCCTGTAGTAATGGGCCTAAGCTCCGGTAGTAACGAGCCTACGCTAGTGAACCCATTGAGTTTTGGGCCATCCGCTAGTGTACCTCAGTAGTAGTGGGCCCTACGCTAGTGCGCCACATTGGTACTGTCCCTACGCCAGGCTGCCACAGAAACAGGGCCGCTGCTGCAGGCGCAGCGCCTCGTAACGCTTGTTTCACAGGACCAAGAGGCCCATTCCCAGAGCGGAGCCAAGTCACGCTCCGGCTCACTATTGGATACTGACTTATGTAAAAAAGAATCAGATATCTATGGGAAGACCTCCGCCAAGGGAATGCTTGCGCAAGTATCAGCAAGATGATCGCAAGCCGATACCATTGTACATTTATGGCTGTTGAATATTCATATTCATGATCACTATTTATCACAGGCCATTATGGTACTGTGTGTGTATACCCTTTGGCGGACACGTGTGACTCTGTCACAAAAGTAAAATAGGGCCGACCGAAGTGGAAGGACGCAAGCCTCCGGCCCTTATACCCTTTTTACACTTCCAGCTAGACCCACGCCGTCACAGATACCCAAGCCTGTCTACGCTTAGTAAGTAGAAATTGATAAATAAATTAATTTTGGAGGAGACGTAGCTCTGTAAATTGAAGGCTAGCAAGCGTAAAACTAATATATCTTAAGCCAAAATACTTACTATAGTTCCTACCTTTTCAAGGTTTCGATTCAATCGTGAATCATCCGGACAAAAAGTGCACTCAAAATTCGCTGTATTATTTTCCTGAAGGTGATTCAAAGCTGATTGTAATAGGAACTACACTATTTTTTTGGTAGAAGTTTTTTTGAACATTATTATAGGAATATTTATAGGCCGCTAGGCCTAATAAATTACATGCGGGCATATCTTTATATTCACGGAGAAAAATTTTTTACAGTATCCCACATATTACTCTCTGTGTAGTTATACCCCACCCATCTGTAACTGCATGCACGCTTTGAAATTCGAGGTTTCTCAAAAACACCAAACTTTCTGGTGGTTTTTGCCCCTGGAGACAACTTTTCTATCATTGCGGAAACGCTTTGGGTGATAAGAAACCCTAAACCATCGCACCGCCATTTAGCAGATGTTGGAGACATTCTTAAGTTTCTTCCATGGGGGAGAAGGAAGGCAAGTCAGCGTTTTAATATTCTTTTCCGTTGACGATATCTTGAGAGACACTTTCCATTTTGCGCCGTAACTTTTGCCGGCGATGTTCATAGACAAAGATTCTAAGGCGAAAGTTTTGTTCGGAATATTTTTATAGGCCGTCCAGTATCGCATGTGGCTTTGGCCAGACAGTTTTCCCCCTCTTTTTTTTTTGTCGTGTCTTTTTATTAAAAAAAAAGGGTGACAGAAGATCCAACCATGCATGCACTCCAAAATATTGGAAATATAGACAGGTTGGTGAAACATAGTCGTGTCTTGTTTTAAAATTTTAAGTGGTTTCTCATGGTTATTCAAATAACAGAAAGTTTGATGTAAGAAAAAGCAGAACTCATAATGGTTTTTGTCTTTGTCATAGTTTCGTCATCACGGCGACTGACAGTTGAAAAAAAGAGAGACGGTGAAGGTCCGGTCGCCTTGAATATACACCCCAATTAAGAAACCCACCTGCACTGGTTCGTGTTGCAGCTACATCCCCTCTAGGGCCCACAGAAGTGCACGACTGCAGTCGATCACAGGTTGTCTGAGCTGTGATGCATTAGCTGCTAACCTTAGAGTCTCAAGGACAGAAATGTTGACGCTGCATTGACGAGATTGGGAATAGAAGGTCCGAACTTTGTGACAACCCACTGCTAATGAACACATTGTCGATTTAGTGGAAGAATTAATTTTTGAGAGTGATTCAGCTTCAACTAACGTATCCTATTAACCCACTTCTCGATAGAATTACCATATAACGCGCAAATAAAGAGTAACACTTCTATTTCTCACGTAAAAAATACTTTTGGCCGGTACATGAATCGACAGGAATTCTGTTACCCCAGTATTCTAATGGGGTAACAGAATAGTAATTCCATTGGGGTATACAGTAGATGAGACGTGGGCGATATATTTCAGTATTTTTGTAGCATACCAACGCTTAAACGCTATTAATATCTATCTTCAGTTATTCTCATCTCACTTTGCATAAGCTTCTTAAGTATGAGTCAGTGCTTCAAAAAATAACATTCCAATATTTATTTGTAAGGGTCATTGTAATAGCTTAGTGCTTTAGGAATTTAGAAACGCTTAGATGATGATGATACAATAGTCATGATTTTTCACTTAAATTAGTGAGCATTCTACCGGTGAAAACCTAATGAAATGCGCTGTCATCTCTGCTACAGAGCCCCCCCCAGTAGACACCGATTTGCGAATCTCTCGTAGACTCTCCTGTCTTGCGCAATATTATTCCTTCCTCGAGAAATTGAGCGTTTGAAGATTCACCAAATTCCTATGAGATTCAGTTAATTTAATGCAAAGTTTGTTTCACAGGTAAAAATTTCATCCAATCAGAAGGGTCGTCTGGCAGATCTAAATCACGGACCGTGTTTGGCGGAAACTGAACAGCGGATCTTAGGGAGGAGGAAGGCTCGCCGAGCCGTGAAATGAAGTCTCCGGTATGGAAGACTGAACCGCATTATCTCAATTTCGAACAATGCGTGGGACCGATGCCCACATGCATACTTACCTTTGTGGTCAGCTCTCTTATTATACATATGTAACTATTTATATATCTGTATGTACTGTATATATGGGGAAAAGTCCTTCCTGTAGGCATATTTTGGAAAAGAGATCACCTTTGTTTTTATCGTGTATATATAGTTCGATCAGTTATTTCCAGCTTACTAAATTGCTCTTTGCTCTCGTGCTCTAAAGCGTTAAACAATTGTTCTATTTTAACCCTAAAAGAACCAGCGTTCTTCCTCAGGGTTTCTTGAAATAATGCTAGTCTGACAAAACACCGACAATTTAGTTGGTCTCTACAGAGTTAAGACCCGAAGAATCGGGTAAAACCGGTCGTGCAGATTCTAACGTCGAACGATTATTCAATTTTTCAGATCAACGGCAGTTGTGGGCTAATTGGAAATATGTTGTTCTGCACGACAAGACTTATTGCAGCGCTCTGCCGGTGTGGAAGCAGACGTACTCGAGTTTCCATATATTTGAAGCGATAATCAAGAAGGCAGCGGTGCTGCAACCTCGATAGCAGAGTCACTAACGAGGACGTGGATAAGAAAAAGCAATCAATGCAATTTCTTTGATGCAAGTTTTGAGGGAGAGTTATACTACACTGGCATGTATAATATAAAACTTCCAATATATAGAGTTTAGGGTATCTAATGGCGATGCCACATGCTAGTCAAAAGAACGAGCATCGTCATCTTTCCGTTTGAAGGTTGTATTGAACTGTCGTAAACATAGCTTTGAGATAGCCAAGAAGTGGTGTGAAATGTTAACCATCAGTTCAGTTTGCTCCGTAAGTGCCGTTAGGTAACTTTTGGTCATATCATTATATGTGAAGGGATTTATAACTCAAAATTCTTTGTAATGGCGATGACACACGATAGCCAAAAGAATGAGTATCGTCATCTTTTCGTCCGAATGCGTTGATGCGCCTATCTAAATAGCACACACTTGCAAGGAATTCTGAGTTATAAATCCCTCCAGATATAATGAGATATTCGAAAGTTGACTAACGGCACTTGTGGAGCAAACTGAACTGACGGTTAACATTTTTACTCCTTTTCTTGACAGTTTCAAACCTATGTTTGCAAAAGTTGAACATAGCATTCGGACGAAAAGATGACGATACTCGTTCTTTTGACTAGCGTGTGGCATCGGCATTAGAAAGTCTTTTGGTTCTCTATTCACTTTTTCCCCCTACGTTATCCTTATCAATATTTTACCCTTATGTTATCCTTATCAATATTTTACCTTTACGTTATCCTTATCAATATTTTACCCTTACGTTATCATTATCAATATTTTACCCTTACGTTACCCCTACCCTTACCTTATCCCTATATTTACTCTTACCCATAAGACGTTCTAAAGACTACTTTCATTAGGTCACACTATCTATATATCTTTACATAGTTACATAAATATCAGTTATCTAGTTTCATAAGAGTAGTAAAACGTGATTCACGTTTTATAATTTACTCAAAAGTATTCAACATGAGATAAAATTTCATGAGTGCAATGCATGGGTAGAATATAGGAGTTCTAAGTACATGAAGTGAATGAACACAATGCGCTTGCATACGGTGCAGAGGATAACTATATATAAGAGGAACTGAAGGGTAAGTTACTTTGGCACACTGCATAAGTTCAAACCTATAAACATGGTCTACAACATGCATATTTTCTTGCATTATGCTGTGAACTTGAGAACTGTTACGAATTCACTATTGGGACAATGATTTTAAATCTGATATTGATCATTGGCTTGAATGAAGAGTGAGTTAAATAGTCGTCATTGACATTCTCACCCGACTGGTAACGGTAAACTCAATTTGATTGCACAAACCAACTGCGAAATACACGTGCACTGGTTCGTGCTGTAGATAGATGTCAGTTAGTCCTAGGTGAGCGTACGGCAGCAGTCGACCAAACATTGTTAGCGCTATTGAGTCAGAGACGGAAGACTTACAACAATTGCGACCTCCAACCTCTCCTACTTTTTAAGAAAGCTCAGCACCCTAGCAATAGCTTCTGAATACCGGGATTGCGGACTCAGCGAGCCAAGCACCACAAAAATTCTTCAGTTCGGCAGAAAGGCGATTCCCTGCGCTACGTATGCCTACGTAACACTCCTGCCATTACAGAAATAGCGTTACGTAAAACGTCTCTAAATACTCACATTGGGTTGCCTGCAACACTGACTCTGACGATATAACTACTGTACAAGCAACAGCACGCGATTAAGTAAAAATTGGACTTGAGGCACAATGCAAGGCCTTAATTTAGGCTTAGAGTCACTCAGAGGAATTGATAAAATTATAGTCGAAAGACTCCGTGAAACAAGCTGAACATTGACCAGTGTCATTAAAACCAGTAATAAAACTGTCTACTGAAGTACCTGATTAAACTGAAAGTAACTAGCATGGGCCTATTTGGCTGAGAAAAAGCAAGTACCTGCGCTATTGGACATGACGAGCGGCATTCATCATCTCTAATTTGGTGAGTTGCTTTGCATCACTTCGTCATTACGGGCTGGCCAGCACTGCATCAGGGGATGATGGATGAGAGATGGCGGCTCTTCATTAGAATCAACTTCTCTATCATACGCCACCGCTCTGAAAGCAAAGAAAGGCTTCATTTGAAACTCAAATGGCAGCCTCGGGCAGCGGTCCTCTATGAATGTAGCGCCAGCTCGGGAGATATTTAGCTTCTAGCATCTCAACTAATATTTGAATGGGTGCCTTAGGTAGCGCTGGTACTCGTATATGAAAATTTGTTGAGGCCGCTGGGGAGATATTTATTTAATGACCGTTAACCGTCCCGAGACTAATATACAAATGACAACCAGCAGTGGCTAGGAGTAATAAGAGTGTAAATGGTGCGTGTAAGGATGTTCGTTCCCTAGCTAGCGAGGTGAATGCTTGCGATAAGCGGGCTTGCGGCGTCAGCGTTTCTGAGGTTTGCAGTCCACTTCGAGAACAATGACCGAGCGGGCGATGAGATTATTGAGTGAGGGTTGCAAGTGTCATATGAGCCTTCCTTCTTTCGCGCCTTCGCTCTGAAGGTTTGTGGTTGACTGCAGTTGTGCTCTCCTCTGATGTCTAGTGGACAGTTATCTGCAGCGCGCACGAACAAGGAACCAGCGTGTGTGTAGATATCCTAGTTACCACGTGGCAAGGATGTTATGCTTTCGTTAGGTTTGTCTGTCTGTCTCTTGGTTTGTCTGTCACCAAGATAACTCAAAACGTTATATGTGGAATTGACGAAATTTACAGGGATTGTTATGTATGTTAGGAGGAACAGATGATTAACTTTTGGTGAAGAAAAGTTCATCCGTTTGTTGGCTTGTTTGTTTATCTACTTCATTTTTCTCAATTTCATAACTTAGAAAGTTATAGACGGATTTTGATGAAATTCACATGAGTTGTTTGGTAGGTATATTACGAAGAGTAAACAACCAAATTTTTCTGATGATTTATTTGTTTGCTTATAACTGTGTTTTATTTTGTGTTGTTAGCACAATAACTCAAAAAGTTAAGAATGGATCCTCATTAAAATTACATTAGTTATTAGTAATGGTAAAGGACAAATATGAAAAAAATTTGGTGATGATCGGTTGGTCTCTTTGTCTGTTTGACAAACGCTGGTCAGAATGTTTGTTAACAGTATAACTCAAAAAGTTATGAATGGATCTTCACGAAAATTACCGAAACTGTTAATGTTATTAAATGGTACAAATAATTAGATTCTGAAGTTAATAAAAAAAATCATAGTTGCAGAACCAATTTGAATTTTTCGTAACCGTTGCCCTGCTTGACGGAGGTATGCGTTCTCAGAGTGTTCTAGTTGTTATCTTGGCTCTATGATAGGTTACGCATTGTCTGCTTGGCCTTCGATTAACAATGGCTAAAGAATAGAGTGAAGCCAATTCTACTTTGGCAAAGCATTGCCTGAATCTTTCTCAGGCTGCAAAATGTAAATATCGCCGCTTGATTTGGGGTGTCAAACATTTCAAGGAATATAATGATTACTCTTTGGAACTAGCCAAGAAATTTCTATGTTAATTAGAAATATTTTATAACGGTATTATCAATCAGTTATAGGACCTATTTATTAGAAATGGGCCTTCAAGTGTTCTATGATACGGCTTTCCGATACTCTACAGTGTCCCGAAATTGTGCTTCTTGAGGTGAATCTTCAATCTTGGGAGAAGAAAAGTAACAAGGAATCAAGCCTGGCGAACAAGGCGGCCGAGGTGCAAGAGCAATGTTCAGTTACCGAAAGTTGTTAAATGCAATGGCTACGTAGCTAGGTGCGTTGCAGTGATGCACCACCCCAGATGGTCTAGTTGTTCTGTTTCACACGCATGGCTCTTTTTTCGAATTCTATCACGAACTTTCTGGTTGTCTACAGTGTGTCAAATCAACTATTCTTCGATTATTTTGAGTCTCAACCGCCAATCAGACAGCAGAGAGTCCGGATTTTACCCGATATTTTTATTTGTCCTCTTAGTTCAAGTTTTCGGTAGCGAGGTTCATTTTTTGTCGAGCCTCCACCTATGCTTAAAGCATGAGAGCCCTTTTCTAAAACATTGCTGCATACACTAGTTAAAGATAAGTGAAAATTTTAATCGCACTGCGTCCGAGTCTGAAAAAAACTTGACAGCGCACATTTGCTCTCATTCGTTTTTTTCTTTTCCAAAAGTAGTAGGAGGGACCGGATCACGAAATGAATTGCTGTTGGCCACGAATTGACTCTACCGACATTAAACTCACACTGACGTCGTATAAGATGTTGACCAGGATCCCATCCAGAGGACGAGCCATTAGTGACGAGCTCTAATACATAGCTGAGAGTCTTAACTGCCCATATTGGCTCCCATGGGTGGCAAGGGCATCCGTTAGACAGGCTTGAATTTGATACTGCATGTCTAGGCACAATAAAAAACTCCTGTTTTTTAACAAAAGAAACTAGTTTTTCAAAGCCAATTATTTAAAAAATAAATTACATACATAACGATACACGATGTGCTTTATCTAAACGTGCAAATATTTTGTACCGCTTGTTTCTACTTTGATTAATTGAAGCTCTAGTTTCTCTGATAATAACTAATTAACCCTTGTCTCATGAATTAGTCTGCCTCAAAGCAATAGCACCATTTGTTATGTTATACACAGACCACGAATAATAATAATTCCTAAAAAAAATTATTTGCGCACAAACTCTAGCTAATGTATACAAACACATCAGCGAGAACATTTGTTATCGATGACCAAAAAGACTTGTTCTTTGTTAGTAATTACTAATTTAAGTACAAAGAAACAAATCCTTTAGCTTTGATAGACAAAGGTGTCTGGCTGGAGCAGACGGCTGTGGAGGTGACATTATTGATGGTGTAGTGCTCCGAAAAGTTACTTCTTTGAGCTAACCACACTCCAAAAATAATTATATCCGTTAGAAAAAAAAATTGTGGCTCAAGAATTAATCAATGTTCCTTCTGAGAAGCGAAATTTTTCAATAATAAAAATGAGACAAGAGCTGTAATAGACTTATTTTTATTTACTGTAGAAAATTTTTCAAGCTTGCCATTCATACACTATTCATCATCAGTACGGCGTGAGTTTTATCACAACTCTTGTCTCATTGACTGCAATGATTGGTTACATTATCTGAAGAATTCCCAGTACGTGATGCTATTTGTGGTCACATATCTCTACAGGTATCCTGCTCTGCCCAGCTCCTCTGACCCCCCACAATACCTGCCAGTAACCTGATATTGCAGTGCCAGTATCGCGGCTCCTGAGCCAGCAGAGGGGCACGTCATTACAGGTGAACATTTTGCAGCTCCCGTCATCGCAATCTTCTTGTGGCAAAGCTTGGCCATTAGTTCTCGTTGTGGAGATAAGTTTTGTATAGCGTGGAGAGAGAGATTGATGAAATTTCTGATCGTTTTACTTGATGACGTTACTATAGTGGTCCCTGCCGTTAGTGAAATGACAGCAGAAAATATTGCTTCTTTCTTAGGAATATCTTCTTTATTTATTACTTCTTCTATTTTTCTATTCCATCATCAGAGAAAATATTCACAGTATCCAAGCTACCACTTAGAGGTATGTGCTACTGTGGTCTTCAGTACTTGAATTAAAAGAGTAGCAAGGCAACGGCCCTCTTGCCTTTCAGCAGATGAATTTTCTCGCGACCAATGCTTCAGACCAGGACAGAAAGACCAAACAACCCACAAACTGTGTAGTGTTATTAAATCCGCAAGGAGATCACATATCTGTCAGAGTTTGGCTGTTTGTTTGTCTGTCACCAACCTAACCCGAGAACTCACGAATAGATCATTATAAAATGTATAGAGATTATGTATGTTAGAAGGAATATATGATTAACTTTTGATGAAGACCATCTGAACTATTTGTTTGTCTTCCTGTTCATTCTCGGTGACGTAACTCAAACAGTTATGAACTGATTTTTATGAAATTTGAAGGAATTGTTGGGGAATGTCATGAAGATCAACTGATTAATTATTTGTGATGATCTGTTTGTCCATTTGTCTGTTTGTTTTTATGTATGTATCAATATTTGTCTGTAAAGTAAACCAAAATGTTATGTGAAAATCATAAGAAAATTTTCAGGAATTGTTAACTTTGTTAAAATACACCAATTAACCAATTTTTGTCATGATCAGTTAGTCTGTTTGTGACTTTCTCTAAGTTTTTATCACCCGCGAACGAAGTGAGAGAGGTGATAATGTTTTCGTTGAAGATTTAAGTATATACATATATATAGATATATGAATATATGTATTTTTATATATACAAGTTTTATTGAAGGCGACAGAGAACTCAGTGTTAATAATACATTTATGAACCCTTTCCAGGTCTCGAAAACATTTTACACAATCATCATTGCCGATGCTGTGTAGTAGCTTTCCAATGTTGGCCTCAACGTTTCGACTACCTCTGTAGTCATCTTCAGGAGGAGATGGTAGTGCTGTTGGAGGTGGTGCGGTACCTTCCATGTTTCAGGTAGAGAGCTCATGATGATAC
>LQNS02278170.1:13598814-13615593 GCA_001587735.2 Parhyale hawaiensis | reverse complement strand
GTTCTACAGATACCGGTGAACTGGGAGTTTATGGATGGTTGGTTTAGTCGGATGAGAATTGCCTCTTCGATTGGTAGCCGGTGATTATCACTATTTTTACGGAGAATTTTAGAGTTGTTCACAAGTGTTTCCCTTCAATAAAACTTGCATAGTTGAAAAGCTGCTACCAAACTACACTATTTTTATATATAAAAATATATATGTCTGTCCACCCAATAAGTGGTCGAAAGAGTTGAGCAATCTTCATATTTTTTATAGGCAGTTTGGTGGGTTGACCTAGATGAGACCCATGCCAAAAAACTAGTCCTAGCTGGCCATAAAAAACGACTGCGTTGAATTTTCCTCCAATGGGTCGAATTTGCCTCCACCGCGGCAGATCGTCTCACGCCACGAGGCCTCAAATTTTTTCCTCTATTATTATTAAGAGCGCAGGTGAGCCCAGCGCTAGCCTTGTTGGACACAGCATCCATATGAAAAACTAGGATTAGCTGGCCATGAAAAATGATTTCGTTGAATTTGCCCCCACCGCGGGTGATAGTCTTACGCCACGGGGCGTTCTAGTTCTTTTAGCGCTTGTTAGACCGTAACTCAAAAAGTTACGGACGGATCTTCAAGAAAATTACAGGAGCTATTGGAAATTACTAAATTTTGGTGACGAGAAAGAGAAAATCTTCGTTTCAAGACCAGTTGAAATATTTAGTAAACATTGTTTAGCTTGGCAGGGGTATGTTCTCTCAGAGTGCCTCCTCGGCACTCTTAACCCACACCTTCTGAACTAACGTCCGCCGCTTATCCTTGTCGTTCGTTACACAGTCCATCTACCTTACATTTCGTTTAATATTTTATAGTACTTCGATATCACCACTGAATTACGCACTTGTTCTGTCAACAAAGAATTCGCACTTGTGTCTTGATAAAGACAAAGAAAAACGACGGTAGGTACATCTCACAATGTTATCTTATGCATTTTCCCACTTTTTCTAAGCTTTGTTCCCCACAGTTTACATATAATTTAGCCCTCCATATAGTTACACGGTTCAATTTTTTTGTCGGTGCATTCGAATTTTTCCATTTTGGAGCCCGTGGATACTGATCAGTAGCCCATCATTTTTCTCTTTGGTTCTACTATAGCTTTATAATAAAAGAAAACTGATTCGGTCAATTTCTTCATTCGCAAGAAGGTAATCTTCTGTTCTCGAAATGTCATTGTGTTTGCTCAGACATCGCACTGTAGTGGCGGATGCTTTCCCAGCAGCACATTCGCTTCGAAAAAGAATTCAGAGCAAAGATTCCCAAAACTACCCGTTCGGTTCACTCGTGGTGTATACTGGCTACAAAACTCGCCCTTTATTAGAAAAGTCATCCGCTACCAGCAAAGCGAACAGAATGTTGTAAAAAAATGAAAAGCGGTAGGTAGATATGATACTGGTGAAATGATTCACATTTGAAGTCAAATCTCTTATTTCCTTCCATCTATTATTGAAGAGTGTAACATGCGAAGGTACTAACAACGCAATTACTATTATAGATTAGTGTTAGCCACTGTAGTGAACTTTCCATCATCAGTTCACTACAGTAGAGCATCACAGCAGCTGAAACCTCATCCAACGCTCGACACTGCTTATCATCTCCCGTTCTTAAGACGGCGCCCGAAATTTCTGCTGTGCGGTCAACTAGCGACGACTTGAGCGCTGGCATTGGTCAGTGACCGCGCGCTCCAGAAAACCGCTTATGCTCCCTAGTGTACTAGACGGCCAGCATTTGCGCTCATTCTTCAGTTCCAGCTCGCAGTTCTATTCCGAGTTCTACTACCTGCTCGAGGTTCAGGTTCCAGCCCTGAGCTTGGCGTCTGCGGCCACACTACTACAGCACCGAAGAGGCCCGGTCAGCAACACTTCTATCCGGGGGCCCTACGGGGCCTCCCAAACTGCTGCACCGTACGCTGCCTCCCAGTGCGCTACATCCCGTCTTGCTGTACTGCTCAAGCTCTGTACTTCATCGGACTGTGCTCGCTACGCATTTATCGCTGGCTGCTCACATTTGACTTCACCTGAGCTTCATGGTCTTGCCCCGCTACAGCTGTACGTCTTCACTTCGTACCGCGCCACTGGCATTCTCATCATGGTGTCCTTAGCGACGAAGCTACGAATCTTTCAGATCTACGCCGCCAAAAGACTGGGCACTGACAGCTCAGCCATGAAGATTCCACGGTCTTGTTATTTCTCTGCTTTTGACTACTACTGTAATTGTCTCTAATATATTGAAGTTTTGCACCAACTTTCATTCACCTTATTGGTTCGCTCACCCCCTGTGACTGCTTTCAAGAGCAGCTCACTACACCACCCTCAAGAAACGACGGCAAATTATTATTTGAACAACCCTTCTTCAAACGACACTCTTCTGACAAAGGAAGATAACTGACTGCTATTTCTTTAGCATTGGCGACAGCGATGTTGTCTCACTCGATTGCTTGCTTGTTTCGCAACATTATATGCTCGTTGAAATAATAACCAGGGTTATGTAAATATTTTATGTCAAGCCCACTTTCGGTGAAATTTGAAATGAATAAGGCCACAGCCCCCCAAAAAATGGCACAGACCCACTACTTCTAAGTAGATGTCAATTTTTCCGAGAGAAGGCTCTGACGTCATCATATTTTTTTCAGATTTCACTGAGCCGCAACGTTATTGCCATAAACAAGAGCAATAGTTAGAACCATGTCAAATTTGATTGAATATTTGGCATGGGTGGTGATAGTTCATTAGAATAATATCTTGGCTACGAACACATTTAATGTAGACACTCGCGCAAGCAACTGCAACGTCATCCATCGCTGCAGCGGATTTTCTCGCTAAAATATTTAAGAAATGCCCATCTGTGGTTGAGACTGTTGCTCTTATCTGTTGCTGATGTCAACGGCTCAGTGAGACAACAGGCAATGATGACGTCACAGCGGTCAAGAGGAAGATTTGAGCAGCTCTTAAGAATTGTGCATCTGGGTCTTCCTTTGTCTGTAGACACTCAGACAAAAATTCTTCCTGCTGCCTGTACGCATAAATACTTCGGCTCGTATTCTAGGAACATCTTCAGTATCACTGATCTTATGTGTTTCTTGTTCTATAAATTACTTTGGACGTTATATTGAGGCAGTTATATCATTCAAATCAGATTTGCCAGTATGGACGTTAACTCAGAATAACACATGAATTTACATAATTATGCACAATGACTGATTATAATCCTTAAAATAGTATTTTATTTTTATTCTAGCAGCTCTTATTGGCTGTTATGTGACTTCTTTTTCAATCTCTTAATTAATAGTAGTGTTTATTGCACAGCAAAACGATTGTAGGGCTATTTGAACTTACGATTACTGCAGTTAGGCGGACGGCCCTTGTGCCGATACAATTAGTGTTAACCGCAAGCCGATTGAGCTGATCTCCATTGATTGCAACATTCTCTGAACAAAATTCTAACTATGCCACAAACTGATGCAAATGACTTCCAAATTTAGTCTAGTAATAGTCACGAAAGTGGACTTCTTAAGATTTGTTAAAACTTGTATGTCTATGTTTTTACTTGCTTTACTTCTAATCCTTTTAATATATCAATTGTTCGAGTTAACTAACTTCTTATTCTTAGGAATTTGTTCTTTATTAAGAGAAAAGTCGCCATCTGAATTTGATAAAACCAGCGTAATTTTTCCTAGTTTATCTTACAACACCTCCAATTCGTGTGGGGTTTCTTGCACTGGGAGAAATTTCACATATAATAATGACAGGTTCACAAATGCATTTACAAGTACACAGTAAACAAAGTTCAAACTAGTTTAGTCTCAATCCCAACAATTGATGGCTACGCACAAGAAAAGTACATGGGTACACTAAGAACACAACAGGGTCACAAATACATTTACAAGTACAAAGTAAACAAAGTTCAAACTAGTGTTTAGGCCCAGTCACATCAATTGGTGGCCACACACAAGGAAAATACATGGGTAGATGCCCTAGGCCTTCTCGTACAGACACGAATGGCATTATACAGCTCAATCTCACACATCTAGCAAAGATATTAGAATTGGAAGCAATTACAGTTGGCTGCGAATGTGCACAACAGAGAATTTGCCAGTGTTTCAAGCTTGCACCTTCACTGTGTGAACCAGAGACACCGTTTCATCATAGCTAACGTGGCCGAGGGGCCTGTGACAATGATTGTAACCCAAATTCTAACCAGACCTCAGTTACTATTACACAAACAGGCCCATACACGGTCCTACCGTAGCTCGCGTAACGCATCATCAAAACCTCAAGCGGCTAAGGGAAGAGATAATGTAAGGAGTCAGTGTGGGAAGAGAAACGAGCTCAGGTCTGCGTTAATGTTAAGAAGCGCATAAAACCGAGTTTTGGTGATAATGAAGAGTTAATCCTGATTTCAGGACCTAATTGAATTTTTCGTTAACATTGACTTGCTTGGCGGAGGTATGCGCTCTCAGTGCGCCTCTCTAATTTATTTGTTTTTTCATTTGCCGATTTACTTATTTAGATTTCATCTTTTCGTTGAAAGACGAAAAGCCGTAGAAGCCAGTACACTTTCAAGTTTATATTGCTTGTATAGATAAATAGAATATAAACTGTTACCTATTTTCGTATAGTGCAGATATTGTGCATTTTATTTTGAACATCCAGCGCGCTAAGATTAACTCCTTCAACTCTATTTTCCTCGTTTGCTGCAGAAATGGGCGTCCTTCACCGCAGTTTACAAGTTCCCCGCTTCTCGGTAGCTGCTCCTAATGCACACAGTTCGTATTTTTCCTTCAATGTACACCATCAGTCCATTTACTGAACCTCAGTTCCTGTACGTCAACTTAGCATTTTATTTGTCGAGGGCTTAGCAATCGAAAGGGAATAAATCCAAATTTTAAAAATTATATCATGTTTTATGAAGAGTTTAATTTCAAGCTTGTCTTTTCATGATTTTCACCTTGAAAAACGTAGTTTTGAAAATAATTTTTTTCTTGGGCAATTAACATTACACGATTACGGATACTATTACGGATTACGGATACAACGGATACAAGCTATATGATGCATGTTAATTGTCAGATCAACAGGTTTAAAAAAGTATTAACAAATTTAGATACGTCTCACAGCTATTTCAGCCACTTTAGGTGTATAATTATTACATGTTTATGAACGCCAATAAAAGCCCGTCCATATATGATTTAGTCCAAATGATATAAAGCAGATAAAAGATGCTGAACTGGTACGTCGTAAGGAATGTTGCAGGACCATTACCGCGTCCTGGTGCACTGTGGCTTCAAAGTTCATTTATGGCCAATGCACTGATGAGGTTTGTGAATTGAAAGTAGCGACCATTTGATTCTAATAACGAAATTTCTGGGGTACTGGTCTTTTCAATAACACTTTTTTACTGACAGCTCATTATTACTCTCATTTCTTAATCGTAAATTGACAAAAGAGCCACTCGAGCTTATTAGTTCAAATTTTTGTCTATTTGCTGGCCACTACGCAACGATAGTACGGCGTGCAGAACAAGCATACTGTGTGATCTGTAAGCGAGATGTGTTTATTCTGGTTGGAAGGGAAAATTTGCAGTTGTGGAAAACGTGCAAAGGAGGAACTAATGTACATTAGAATATTAAACAAATCGACATATATATATATATGACAGTCACCAAGCTCCTTGAATTATTTGAATATGAGATATTTTTAAATAATCTCAGAGGATATAAGAGAGCGAGGGCAATTAAAATAGAAAAAGAAAATTTAGCAAATTTTATAAACTGTTTATTTATAAGACACACCTTCAATAATACATCATGTCTACTGAATAAGAATAAATTTCAATAAACATCAACAATAATGAATATATTGCACTAACTTAGTCATTCGCCGTTGGAAATGAAGAGGATAATGGATAATTTAAAGTTTTAATTATTTCTTACCTGATGAGCTAATTTTCTTTTTATAGCATGATAAAAGGCCATTTAGTGATGAACAAATTACGCTCTACTTTTTCATTTTTTTCTGTTTCAAATACCTCTTGCTTTAATGTGTCCAAACATCTCTAAATTTTTTGACGGATTCATTTGCGGATCTCGTGTGACACTCTGAACACTATTTGTACATAGAATATGGCTCGAATATTTCGTCTGCAGTCGCCCGAGAGAGCCGAGGTCCTAGCACTGTAACTACGCAAACTTCAGTATAGTAAATACTAGCACAATAACTTAAAATATAGGAAACTAAAGCACTCTGAGAGCGCATACATCCGCCAAGTAAGGCAACGCTAACGAAATTATCAAATTGGATCTGAAATCATAACTTTTTGTGTCCATTCCAAAATCTAATAATTTGTGGCTTTTGATAGTATTAACAGCTTCTGCAATTTTTTTTTCAATTTTTGTTATGCTGCTAACAAACATTATGACAAACATAAGTCAAACACGCAAACGCTCCAACCGATCTGCGCCAAAATTGAATTATTTATGTCTTTTAACATTACTAAAAACTCCTGTAAATTTCATGCAGATTCAATATAAACTTTTTCAGTTATTACGCTAACAAACATAAATCAAACACAACAACAAACATACGAACGAACAAACAGATCATCACAAAACTTTGGTCACTTACTCTTTGTGATATACCCAACAACTCATGTAGATTTCATAAAAATCCGTGAATAGTTTTTTTAGTTATGACATTGACAAAAATGAGGTAGGCAAACAAACAAACGGATGGACGGATCTTCACCAAAAGTTAATCACCTGTTCCTCCTAATATACCTAACAATCCCTGTGAATTTTGTCAAAATCTGTCCATAACTTTTTGAGTTATCTTGGTGACAGATAGACAGAAAGACAGACAAACCCGACGAAAACATAACCTCGTTGGCGGAGTTGATAAATAGTGGCAACCACAACATGCATAATAGAGGTTAAATATGAAACTTCAATAAAGATGTTATCAATCAATATATTTAGTAACGCACACAAATAATTTGTACATATAAGTCCCTCTTATAATATTAAAACGTGTGTTTATTGCAACTTTTTTGTTGGTGTCATCAGCTTTCCCTATACTTGATGTTGGTCTGTTAAGAAATACAAATTTTCTCATAGAAAAACAAAGTAAATGCTCGAGAACGTAACCGCACAGTAGATACATCAAGCGCCCAGTACGTATTTTGCTAAGTAGGTTTGTCTGTAATTCGATGTATGAGCGAAGAAATACGTACCCCTTTTATTGTCGTTCTTTTTCCTGTTTTTCTTTTTAATTATGGAACTGTGTAAATCTGAGTCTATTTTGTTCAGTTTATTTTCACTGACTTTCTTGCTGAAATGGATGTGTTGATTGCTGGTACATAATCAGTCTTGTTAATCGTGATCAAGACGTTGTTGTCGTCTACTTAAATTTGATATCGAATTACTGTAATTACAGTATAATTGCCTCCTCCATAAACCACATTAATTAAACTGGAAACATAAGAGAGGCAAGTTCATATCGTGGACAAAACGACGAGGGAAACAGCCAGACTATCTTCAGGTTCTTTCTGGAGTGGTCAGGTTTCTGCCTTTTCATCAATGAAACTCCACTACCTGATAACATTTTGGCTGTTCTTTGTCAATATTCTCATTAATTACACTAGAAACACAAAGCAGCAAGAATATAACGTGGAATAAACTGCAGGAAAAATTCCAGACCATCTTTGGCTTCTTTCTGTAGCGGTTTCCGCCGCCGCATCAACGGCGCCCAACTTCTGACCGCAGACGCGAGCGCCTCAGCTCGTATCCGTCACTTTTTGGTGGGCGAGCAAAGACCTTTTGTCTCATACGTCGTGCCAAGTTTGGTCTTTAATGTCAGGCGACTGAAATAACAACACAGAAAGTCTTTATTTGTGCTGTGATTATTGTCTTTGGCAGAATGCACGAGACAGCCGCTGATTAAGTTTTATTCTCTGATGGAATGATTGAAACCTAGACTGATCAAGTCTGAGTCTTTGGTAGAAGCATAAAGCAAGGTCTGAATAAGAAGTAGTTTTCAGTAGAATGCATGAGACAAAGATTAAGGCCGAGTGTTAAAGTGCCAGATTCTCAGACGCTAGTACAGGGAATTGATCTTGCCTGCTTTACAGGTGAATTCTTGCAGTGCTGGCCTTGCTGAATCGACATTTTCAGGCATTCAGTGGCTGTTGCTGGGGTACTGACTCTAGCCAAAAATGGGGATGGTCAGGAGGTTACAGTCGACGCATTCTGGGGTCAATTCAGGTATGCTCTCTCCTAGGAACCAGCGAATGTAAACTGTAGCACGAACCAGTGTACATATGGATCTCCCATGCAATTGGAGTGTGCGGTCAAGTTGAGTGTACCTTTACCTTAATTTTTGGTAGAATGATTAAGACAGGGCATGAGTAAGTCTTAGTTTTAGGTGGAATGCCTGAAACAGATCCTGAATTAGTCCAGAAGAAAAAGAAACACAAGGGCAACGATAAAAATATCTATTACAGGCACTCAGACTAGATGGTTTCGACTACAAAATGTCTTTATCAATGAATGCGTCTGGAAATATAAAAGAAAACAAAATTATACCAATAGGGTATCAAAACTATACTTCTTATGATATTTTTATCAAAGGTTGCTACGATAAACGGTACATTACAGAAGAAGAAGGATGTGAAAAGAAGAAGAAAGGGAGGGGGCAAGAAACAGGAATCAACGCGTGTACAGTGTTACGGCAGTCTGGTCGGTGTTTAAAATCGGTCTATATTTTGCTATGTACAGAGATTCTAAAATTCTGACATCGGAATGGCTATATGACGAAACTATTTCAAATCGATTCAAGGAGTATGGATGGGTGGTCTACTCGCAGTGGAGTCTCGGTGGTGAATGATGCAAAACTGAGAGGGGAAGGTTCGTTCTGAAGGAGCGTCCCATGTGTCGATAAAACCTAATTTTAGACTGCTTTTGAGTGCTTTCAAAGTAAGAACTCTGGCAAGTGCCACAAGTATATTTGTAAACAACGTTTGAAAGCACCTCAGAAGGCAGTCTATCTTCATAGTTGAAAAAAATACGAAGTTAAAAATAGTTCCTTTCTGCTTTCTGCACCCAGTAGCTTAGGTAGGAATGGTAGCCACATTAGCCACAGTAGCTGCAGTAGCCACAGTAGCAGCAGTAGCCACAGTAGCTGCAGTAGCCACAGTAGCAGCAGTAGCCACAGTAGCTGCAGTAGCCACAGTATCTGCAGTAGCAGCAGTAGCGTATGTAGTCGCAGTAGCCACAGTAGCTGCAGCAGCCACAATACCCACATTGCCACAGCAGCCCAACTATCGACAAGATGTAAGACCAGCATCGATGCCGCAGTGCTGGGGCCGAGCTACAAATCGCACATTCAGCTTATGAGGGTACATTCAGCTCGGACTTTGGCCCAATACACCATGAAAGTCGGCATCATAGATACGGTACCTTGAACGAAGTACGAGCTGACCACCCGCCCATTAAGTTTAATGCGCAATTGTTTAGTTTGGCCTGGCGCAATAGGCACAGTAGACCACCAAGCCGCTCAGCCACTATTACGCTCATTTGCCACCGTCAGTGACGACCACCATAACGACAGCTCATTTTCACCACGGCTGTAACCGTCAGACACCATCTACAATAGCCACAGCAGACCACCACCAAACCACTCGGCCACAACTGGGCCACACAAGCGCTATATGATCTCTCGCTGAGATCAGTCTCGGAACTTTCAATTAAGTCGACCGTGGTTTTTGCCGACCATTTCTTGCAACTTACCATCCAGATGCTCAGAGAAGCGTTCACAGATTTCATTTCGGATAAGAATGAGAGGAGGGCCTTCCTTCTTGTTAAGTTTTTGGCCGCCGTGTTGCTGTTGCCGTGACCGAGGCAGTGATTTTTTGTTTCTTTTTGTCTGAAGGAAGGAGGGGGAGAGGAAAGGAAGGGGTAATGGGGACGTGGTACGTGTAGTAAACGGCTGGGAGCAACTTGGAATAGGCACTGATGTTTGCTGAGACTGTGGTGACTTCTGCGTCTGGACTCTGTGCAGGGTGTCTTCTATACTCTGTGGTGTCTTCTGTGCCCTGATTCTATGGTTTCTTTTGTGCCCAGGTTCTATATGGTGTCTTTTGTGTCCTGACTCATTGGTGTCTTCTGCGTCCTGCCTCTATGGTATTTTCTTTGTCTTGACTCTGTGATGTCTTCTGTGCCCTGACTCAGTGGTGTCTTCTGCGTCCTACCTCTATGATGTTTTCTGTGTCTTGACTCTGTGATGTCTTCTGTGCCCTGACTCAGTGGTGTCTTCTATGTCCTGACTCTATGATGTCTTCTGTGCCTTGACTCTGTTGTGTCTTCTGTGTCCTGACTCTATGGTGTCCTCTGTATCCAGAATTTATGGTGTCTTCTGTACCCTGACTCTATGGTGCCTTCTGTGCCCTGACTCTATTGTGTCTTCTGTGCCCTGACTCCATGGTGCACTCTGTGCAATGGCTCTATGGTGTCTTCTGTGTCCTGATGACTTTATGGTGTCTTCTGTGCCCTGACTCTATGGTGTCTGCTGTGCCCTGACTCTATGGTGTTTTCTGTGTCCTGAGTCTATGGTGTCTTCTGTGTCCTGACTCTATGGTGTCTTCTGTGCCCTGACTCTATGGTGTCTTCTGTGCCCTGACTCTATGGTGTCTTCTGTGCCCTGACTCTATGGTGCCCTCTGTGCAATGGCTCTATGGTGTCTTTTGTGCCCTGATGACTCTATGGTGTCTTCAGTGTCCTGATTCTATGGTGTCTTCTGTGCCCTGACTCTATGGTGTCTTCTTTGTTCGAACTCTGGGCTGTCTTCTGTGCCCTGACTCTATGGTATCTTCTTTGCGCCATCTTTGTGATGTCTTCTGTGGCCTGACGCTATGGTGTCTTCTGTGCCCTAACTTTATGGTATCTTCTGTGCCCTGACTCTATGGTGCCCTCTGTGCAATGGCTCTATGGTGTCTTCTGTGTCCTGATGACTCTATGGTGTCTTCTGTGCCCTAACTTTATGGTGTCTTCTGTGCCCTGACTCTATGGTGTCNNNNCCCTGACTCTATTGTGTCTTCTGTGCCCTGACTCTATGGTGCCCTCTGTGCAATGGCTCTATGGTGTCTTCTGTGCCCTGACTCTATGGTATCTTCTGTGCCCTGACTCTATGGTGTCTTCTGTGCCCTGACTCTATTGTGTCTTCTGTGCCCTGACTCTATGGTATCTTCTGTGCCCTGACTCTATGGTGTCTTCTGTGCCCTGACTCTATGGTGCCCTCTGTACAATGGCTCTATGGTGTCTTCTGTGCCCTGACTCTATGGTGTCTTCTGTGCTCTGACTCTATAGTGTAGTCTATTCCCTGACTCTATGGTGTCTTCTGTGCCCTGACTCTACGATATCTTCTGTGTCATGACTCTATGGTGTCTTCTGTGTCCTGATGACTCTATGGTGTCTTTTGTGCCCTGACTCTATTGTGTCTTCCGTGCCCTGACTCTACAATGTCTTCTGTGTCATGACTCTATGATGTCTTCTGTGTCCTGATGACTCTATGGTGTCTTCTGTGCCCTGACTCTATGGTGTCTTCTCTGTCCTAACTCTATGATGTCTTCTGTGTCATGACTCTATGGTGTCTTCTGTGTCCTGATGACTCTATGGTGTCTTCTGTGCCCTGACTCCATGGTGTCGTCTGTGTCCTGACTCCTTGGTATTTTCTCTGTCCTAACTCTATGGTGTCTGATTCTGTAGTGTCTTCTATACCATGACTGGTGTTTTTTTGTGCCCTGACTGAGTGGTGTTTTTTGTGGTTTGACTGAGTGGTGTTTTTTGTGCCCTGACTGAGTGGTGTTTTTGTGCCCTGACTGAGTGGTGTTTTTTGTGGCTTGACTGAGTGGTGTTTTTTGTGCCCTGACTGAGTGGTGTTTTTTGTGCCCTGACTGAATGGTGTTTTTTGTGGCCTGACTGAGTGGTGTTTTTGTGGCTTGACTGAGTGGTGTTTTTTGTGGCTTGACTGAGTGGTGTTTTTTGTGGCCTGACTGAGTGGTGTTTTTGTGGCTTGACTGAGTGGTGTTTTTTGTGGCCTGACTCTGAGTTGCAGTCTGTGCCTCACCCTGCTGACTCTCCAGCAGCTTCGGTCATCACCTAGTATCCATTATCCCTCGATACGCTTCAACATTAACAGCGAGAGATCTCGTGTTTCTGGTGTACTACGCACCCTTCCAATCATTAATATCACAATTATTAAAGAAGTAAAATCAACTACAGAGGTGAGGCTGACAGCCACCGTTCAATAGCGCTTGATCTTTTAATGCACTTTAATTCCGTTTCAATCCTGAGCTCGCAACTAATCCCGTGTATACAGCGCTCAGCCGATATAAATGCAGTCGTTGCTGACCCCATCAATAAGCTCTGACATGTTCGATTAGCTTGACATCAGTTCATTTATTTTTCGTTCGATCCCGATGGAACGGCTACGCGACTTCGACGTCGTTTGCGTTCGTGATGGAACGGGTGCGTGTCTTCAGCGTCTTTTCCACGCGTGATGGAACGGTCGCTCGCATTTTACATCTTTCTCTCCATTTGTAGTGAAACGGTTGCGCGTCGTCTACGACCTTTTTATTCGTCATGAAACAATTGCGAGATGAATTCAACGTAATTCTATTCGTAGATAAGCGTCAGCGGGTGTGCGGAGGAGCAAATTAATAGTAAAATCTATGAAAATAATCGTCAATAGAGCAACAAAAGCTAAAAAAGTATTAGTCAGTAGATAAGCAAAGATACCTACCAAATTAAGAGTAACTAAAAGCAAAAGCTAAGAATGCAAGAGTCAATATAGCAGCGGCGGCATCTAACAAATTAAGAGCAACCAAAAGAAAAGATAAGAAACTAAGAGTCAATATAGGAGCTGTGAGAGCCCAGGCTCGAGCAATGTATGCATGGCTTCCGTTTGAAGCTCTTGGAAGCAAGGCAACCGGAAAATTTATGCAGAAACTATAAAAGAATTTCAGAAGCCTCTTCAAAAAAATTGGATCGAAAGGACCTGTATCTTCCATTTTATCTTGAAGGCCAGACTTGCACGGTGCAGGAATATAATTAAGGCTATTACATTCACCGATTTTTCCACGAAAAAATACAAACAAGAAAGACAGTTAGCAATTTTAGAGGCTAATCTAAAGCTCGACATATTTTACACAGTAAAAAAATTCGTGAAACTTACTGAACTTTGAAGACAATTTTCTGCCACCATTTTTCCAGAAAGAGTACAGAAGTTTAGGTTCCCTTGCAATGATTCAGTAAAATATTAGAGAACCACTTTCTCCGTACCTTTATGGTTCTTTGTAACAGACTGGAAACAACAATCGTAAAATTTTTATAGACTTTTTGCTCTTTTTGCCGCCACCTCTCTCTCTCCGTAAATTATCAATCCAATATTTCTACGCAGTAGATAATAACGAGCGAGTGAAACAGCGGATGATTTCGAAATGTGTTTTTATAGGCGATGTAGAGCACTGAAGGAAATTTATCATAGCAATAGTAGATGACTCTAGGAAAGCAGTTATTCATTTTGGAAACATTACACGAAAAAAACACAAATGATCAATTGATGAATTTGAAAAACAGCTCTTTGTTTGGAGCATGATGCCGAAATAAAATATTAATATATTTGTTGCTGGCTTATACAAAATATGTTTCAAGCACTAAAAAACATGCAAATAAGTAATTGATGAATTTAAAAAGCATTATTAGATACGAAGCACAACCCGATAAATTGCCGTATCAATACCAAAAGCTGCAGAATGTATGATACAACTTTTCGTCGGTAGAATAATATAATCCGCCGACATAACTGGTTCGTGGGTCGTTTATAGAATCTCTACAGCAATTTTCATCTGTATTACAGCTCTACTCAGCGATCACAATGCAAAGTCGTCTAGGCAACAGTACCATGTGTGTCCATAATGTCCGCTCGGGGTCAGTTAAGGTTGTGTCGAAGGGGTTTTCCTCAGTGTCTGCCATGTTCTTGTAGAGTGAGGCTGCACTAATTAAGCTGCGCACTATGAGTTTCCATTTTTACTAATTTTCTATGAGATTTTTATTTTTTCGAACCCGGGGCAAAATCTTTTCGTTCGTTGATCGCCCATGATTGCATCGAATTTCAGTCATATTCGCATACCGATTACACTTGGGTCTGCTAAAAACTCAATACGAGTCCAATAGTGTGCTTGGTTTTACGGTCGTCTCAAATGTAATCAATCTGAAAATAGCACCCCGAGCTCAATCAAAGCTTTTTGTTAATGTTCTGGACAAGGTGAAGCTGAAATGTTTAGATAACTGCGCTCAGTATGGGCTAATCGAACCTACCTTCAGAATCGCGTTGTATACTGATCAAATGTATTTTTGTTCCTTTAGGCAGCTCGACTCAAGTTAGGTTCGAGTAATGAACAGAAGTTGGGATGACGATTTGTTTGCGGGTAAGCATTGTGTTCGAAAAACAAATATTAATTAAATCGGTGAAGACCTATTACGTACACTTTATAATATTAAGTTCCATTAACGAGTGATCTGAGTGAGCAGCGAAAATCATAATTCACCATTTACTAGCTGCTAACTGTAAAATATACTCGAATAACGAAAAATGTTTAAGCAAAAAGAAAATCTTGTAACAAAAAGCAAACATGTTTGAAAAATGAAATTGCCTTCGAGCATAAAAATTGTATTCTGGTAACGAAAGGATATTCAAACTTTGAAAAATGCAATGGAGAAAAAAATCCGAGTAGCAAGTAATGAAACTAAGGTACGTTACATTAACTAAATCAAAGATATTATTATTATTATCATCATCATTAAGGTACACTAGACTGGCGACGTGAGAAGGGAGGGAAATTCATAATGTTGTCTAACCCCCACGCAACCAGCCTAGCGAGAGGAAAAAAAAGAGAAGATTAGCGATCACAGAAGAATTCTGATAACAGATTACTTAAAGCTGCAAATATCCACGCCAAGAAAGGCAGAGCCATCAAGACCATGCGTAGATTTTACGAAATTACTGGCCATATATGGAACACGAAGACCACTTTTCTAATTTTCGCTTTCATCATATCCGTACAATTATGTTCCACGCAAATGGAATTTACATAAGCCATTTCCACATGGAGCAATTAAAGCACTTTACTGCGCCTCTAACTGTCCACAGTTGATCATCCAATTGGACTTTGGCATCAATAAGAGTTCCAGTTCTCAGGGAGTCGCTGGCTGTAGCGCTTTGTATTAGAGCATTAACTCTGCTCAAATGCTCACTAAAGGATTCTTAATGGCCGATAAATGCTTGCNTTTCCCCAATCCTCTATATCCTACTAACATAATGGCAATAGCTCAAAGAAGCCGGGATGTTAGTCCCGGTGTCTCTTTGGGAATGGGCCTCTTGGTTCGTCTACTGCCGCCTATCTAATCTAATCTAATCTTTATTACAGCTCTACTCAGCGATCACAATGCAAAGTCGTCTAGGCAACAGTACCGTGTGCATTCACAACGTCCGCTCGGAGTCAGTAAAGGTTCTGCCGAAGGGGTTTTCTTCAGTGGCTGTCATGCTCTTGTAGAGTGAGGTTGCACTAAGCTGCGCGCTGTGAGTTTCCATTTTTACAAATTTTCTATGAGATGTTTATTTTTTCGAACCCGGGGCAAAATCTTTTCGTTTGTTGATCGCCGATGATTGCATCGAATTTCAGTCGTGTTCGCAAACTGATTACACTTGGGTCTGCTAAAAACTCAATACGAGTCCACTATAGTGCTCTTGGTTTTACGGTCGTCTCAAATGTAATCAATTTACAAATAGCACTTTGAGCTCAATCAAAGCTTTTTGTTGATGTTCTGGACAAGATGGAGCTGATATGTTTAGATTACTGCGCTCAGCGTGGGTGAATCGAACGTACCTTCAGAATCGCTTTGTATATTGCTCAAATGTATTTTTGTATTTCTTTAGGCGGCTCGACTCAAGTTAGGTTCGAATAACGAATAAAAGTTGGGATGAAGATTTGTTTGCGGGTAAGCGTGCTGTTCGAAAAACAAACATTAATTCAATTGGTGAGGACTTATTACGTACGCTTTTTTTCTTTCTTTCTTTCTTTATTGAACCTGCAGTAATTATTTCAATCAATAAAATATACACAAAGGAAGAATTTGCCCTACTAAAAGGGATATAACTGATGGGGGCATTAAACAACAATTAAGTCACGTACAACATTAAACACTCACATAAAAATTGAGCTATCTTTCATATCAACACATTGAGACATTTGTACGAACGACGTAGACAACTTTCATCTAAGTATCTAAGTATGGCTAATATTGCAGTTATATTGCATATATTGCTTCTGTGACAATCACATCACATTTGGTAAGCTAACCGTCTACACATTGGAATATTTAGCCAGAGCATATTCTTTGTACCTTTTCTTTAAGTTAGGTTCGGAGATTGGTTCAAGAAGAGCTTCTGGCATTGAGTTACAGCAGCGGACGTTCTGGAAAATGGTAAATCGCTTTTGTACCTCCAACCTAACCCTAGGCAGGTTGAACCTTTGCCTACGTGTATTGTACTCATGACTTGGCACTAACTCACCATAATAATACTAAGAATGACCGTCGTGTGTTTATAAATATATATATTTATATGTTCGGTGTCACGCTCTTAACGAAATAGATAGGCGGAAATTAGCCCAGGTTGGAGGCTCTGGTGCTCCTCT